>JAXQKB010000949.1:0-496288 GCA_037042295.1 Irpex sp. Y119-03 | reverse complement strand
CATAGCCTCTGAATTTCCTTGACAACCGTTGCTACTCAAAACATAGCCTCAATTCCTATGACTCACTCCTTGGAAACCGGTTGCTAGGGGACTTGGGGGCTGTGCTGGGCTTACTAAGCTTTGCTACCAATGCATGAGACTTGGACTATCGCTTATGTAACCAACCCATTACAGAGTAATGGCGTTACACCGTTGTTGTAATAGAGAAAGGGAAGGTTAAATATAAGTTCGTTTGCAAAACACAGTAAGTTTGTTGGCCGCTGCATCATGTATCGTACACTGACGCAGTTGGAAAGGCCGTCGGCATCTGTCATTCGACATTGCAAGGATTCCTCAACCGGAAACTTAACACGACATATTGCGGCGTGCGACCCTCCCCCTAAGGCAACAGGCAAACAGAGCATCAAAGCGTTTGCACATGGGTCGACGTACAGCAAACATCGTTTCCGGTACTTGCTGTCAATCTGGATTGCCCGACACCATAGACCCTTCGCCATCGTCGAGGATGAGGAGCTCATTGAGATCTTCCAGATGCTCTTCGCGCAGGTCGAAATTCCTAGCCGTACCACAGTATCTCGCGATGTTCGTGAAGTATTTGCCATCACCCGCAAGCACGTCGGCAAGCTACTACAAGAATACCCTGGCCGTCTTCACTTGGGTCTGGACGGGTGGACGTCGCCCAATGTCTATTCGTTCCTCGATGTAACTGTCCATCGGGTCGTCGACGGTAAAGTGGTCACGATGATCTTGGATTTTATCAAGTACGTAGCTACCTTCGGTAAATTTATTAGACAGCTGACATGACTTTCATGTAGGCTGAAGAAGAACCATTCTGGTCGCCATCTCGCCGAGCAATTGAAGTCTTGCCTACGTGAATTAGGAATCCATGAGAAGGTATGCATGTCGGTTTTATACTTCTTGTACACACTAACCAATTGTTGTACGTAGATCTTAGGCCTAATATGCGACAACGCCTCTAATAATGATACTATGGTACTCGAGTTGGAGACTTTGGGCGGTATTAACTCAGCGGAAACGCGCGTCCGGTGCTTTGCACATATACTGAACCTCGTAGTAAAGGTATGTTCTATTGTTCTATACTAATGAATAGCTCTAACAACGAAGTTTCCTCATAGGCTATTCTCTCGTGCTTTGTGCAGAAACGCGGGGCCGAAACATCTACTGGTGGTGATGAAGCTGCGGACGATGACGACGTAGATGACGACGACGATGACTTGTTAGGTGAAGAGCGAGGCAATGACAGTGATGCTCAAGGTGCTGCCTCAACCGTCGGCGATGTTGACGATGAGTATGAGCTTGACCCTACGCGGGAGGCTGCGGACCAAAGGGATATAGAGAAGGTTATTCGCGAAGTCGAGGAGTCTCACAACGTCGATGCAGAAGAGGTGAAGCGTGGTTGTAAGGCAGTTACCAAGGTATGTAACCCCTGTTCCGTCATTATCTCTTCCTACTGACACTATCTCATAGTTAAAGAAGCTTGCGAAGCGAATATTTCATTCGCCTGCACTTCGCAAAGACTTGAAGGTATGCTGTGAACGAACGAAGACTCCCTACAAGATCCCTATCCGTGCCATCAATACCCGATGGAACTCTCTCACCATGGCGATCCAACGGGCTCTCGAGCTTCAAAAGCCGCTCGAGAAGCTGTTCGCTCTTCCTCAGTGGGACAAGGCTGGCAAAGGGGGCCTCCGAAGCTTGCAGCTCTCAGCCAGCGAATGGCGTTTACTTTCCAAACTTGAGAGTGTTCTTGATGTACGTAACCTCACTTTGTCCTTTGCGCTCACACACAGACTCACGGTCATCACTACGGTGTTCGAATACAGGACTTTTTATATACCACCAACCACATATCTCAGACCAATACCCCGCTGCTTCACGAGGTCATCCCGATCATCGACACACTCACGGAATCGCTCGAAGACGTTGTCGATAGCACTACGGCATCGGACGTAGTGCGCGTTGCTGCCGCTCGAGGCTGCCGGATACTCAACAAGTACTATGCTAAGACAGATAAATCTGTTATGCATAGGCTCGCTATGTGTAAGTCTCAATGCGCTTTGGTACGAGTAACGAGTAACAAATATCATTGTAGTGCTCCATCCCCGGTACAAGACAAAATACTTCCACGATCAGAAATGGCCAACGTCTTGGATTGAAACCGCAGTCGAGCTTCTTCGAAGCCAATGGAATTCGCACTACAAACCCACGGCCGCGGCCGCGACAAACTCCGCCAATGTACAGCCATCGACGTCTGCCACTGACAACTCCTCGGTAAGCTTCGCTTATATCATACATGGATATTTGTTGAGTATTGACTCTTCATGTACTTTCACAGTCTGGTGTTAAGCCTCGTCGTCCTCGGAACGAGCGGTTCGCACGGTTACAAGAATATGGACGCGATGCGCAGTCCGGAAATGCCCTCGAGGAGCATTTGAGCACGCCATGTGTTAGCGAGGCTGACGACCCTCTGCAACACTGGAATGGTGTTCTGTCGAGCAGCAAGAATGCCGGGAAGCGTGCACTCGCTCGCATGGCCCTCGACTTTCTGTCCGCCCCTGCCGCATCAACTGATGTAGAGCGAGCCTTCTCCTGCGGCGGCCTGACAGTGTCAAAGCGACGCCACTCGCTTAACGACGAATCAACGCGGGCGGCAGCTGTCCTGAGCTCATGGGCGATGATGGGGGGTATACTATCGCACGCGCAGTGTTCGTAAACGCCAATTTTTACGAACACTAGTTTTTCTCCTCTCCCTCACTTTCAAATATTACGAGGGTGGGCATGTATGTAGTATACTACTAGATCATCATTAATGTGAAAAAAAATTCGCACTTTCTGAACTCCTTCAACTTCACGAGGGGGATGACTGACATTCTGCGCAGATAGGCCATGATCAGCCAAGATTTGAAGTGATGCAGGATGTTTCACGCAGAAAATATACGATAAGAATGTTTAGTACGTTGAGAATGACTAGAAAATCGTGCCCGATTTGCCCTCTGTCGACGTCTTGGTGGTGTTTACGAACAGTGGCCTCCTGAGGGTGACTTTCAGGCAGGTGAACATTCAAAATCAGCTGCGATGCGTTTTTACGAACACTCATTTGAGCTGATGGCGCTGCCGGATACGGTAGTTGATGCCATCTGCCGCTTCATGCCGGTGTGACAATTCGTGACGTTTTTACGAACACTAGATGCACTCAACTCCCCTCACCGGTATCCCTCCATGGGTCGCAAGTTCTCTCTATAAATGCTGAAAAAACCGTATGTCATACTAAATATGTGGCGCTATCGACCCATGTACTTTTTATTGGAATTCATTGCCTGTCTGTGGAGGAAAACGGAAAGCGCTGAAAAGTTACGAACACTATGCGTGCGATAGTAGTACCAGAGGCTCAGGTGTTACGGGCTTTCGAGGAGAAGGGTATCGGTAAACGGGCAAAGGGTAATGAGGGCAAAGAAAGGACATCTGACATAGATAGTGCAATCATTGTAGATAGTGATTAGATCTAGTATAATACACGGGTTGACCTGCGGGTCGACACATATGCACCACAGCCTGACCTGCACCCACGGCTCAAGTTGAATACAGGTACCCATGATCTGCGGGTTGCATTACCCACAGGTTTGATGGGGGGTCTACCTGCATTACCCACAGGTTTGATGGGGGGTCTACCTGCATTGACCTGCAGGTAAGCATGACCCTTGCTCACCTTTAGCAACGAAGACGGGAGAGGGAAGGACGAAAGGCTCTGGCTTGAGTCAACGCGCAAGGGAGCTCGGGCTGGCTGGTGTTGAACGAACCATAGGCATGCTGGTGTCGGACGAACCACAGGCTGACTGGTGTCGGACGAACCACAGACAGACGATACAGTACTCGCCGATCGCCGAGACACCGTGCAGCTCTCCTGGCCCATCGATTCGCAACGCGAGAAAAGAAACCGTTGCATAAGAGCGTGCGTACAAAATGTATGCGTGTCGCGTCAGAATCGCAGCGGCGTGGTGATGAATGTGCCAGTGCGTTCTGAGGTACTAGTTGGGTTGTCGCAGATTGACCACCGTGAAGTCGCTTGCTTGTCTGCAAGGCTAGAGAGCAACAGACACGAGAGCACATATCGCGCACGGTCGCGCTAGAGGCGAGTAAGCTCTGGCTCGATGAGTGGGAGAGTGAACTGGTATCGAGCAAACGGGGACGTTCATGAGCATGCACAAATACCGCAGGTAAAGACACAGTACTCACCGAAATAGCTCTCAAGTCTCCCAGACCCCTCCCAGTCTATATCGCTTCACGGTACAAATCAAACGACAGCCTCGGCAAAATAAGGTCGAGTTGTTACTAGGCCGTAGTCGCGAGTTTGATTGTCTTCGCACGTCCAGGGGTATACACATCAGGGGAACATCAAGCTTCAGTTCACTACAGTCACGATAACAGCACGAATGGGGACGGATGAGGGGAGAGGAAGAAGATGACGGCGGGATGAGACATCATGAGAGAGACGTCAACGTCGGTCTCGGTCCGTTTTGACCGCTCGAGCACGTTGCGTCATCGATTGCTGTCCTTTCTCTCGACGTCCACCACCGAATCAGGCGAGCCACCCTCTTTCCACACAGGTCGACACTGTAGGCAGTTGACACCATGGGATTCGCAGTGTCGGCAATATGAACGTACCACTCGTCGACTGCAGCATCGAGCGACCCTCGACGCGATCTCCGTCGTTTGGTGAGTGCTTTGCTGCACTACGTATATACGAACTAAGACTCCTCTCCCTGGCAGCTAATTGGTACTGTGGCGCATATAATGACAGCGTGTTGTTGCCTGGGACAAGGATATGAGCGTAATGAACCTGGGTGGTATGGGTTCACTCGGTGCGTGCTATCCTACTCTATAAGTGCGCTATTTGACGTATCAGACGACTTGCAGCACCTTCTTTCCCTAGCTCGACCTGCGATGCACGTATGCTACCACCCGTCCTCGTCGCCCTTACGTCAAGGTCGCCATATTTCGCGACCCATGGACAATCGGACGACCAAAACGCTCGAATGGAGAGCATGGAGAGCATGGGATCGGTCCTGGTCCCATTCCACCGCTTACGGGGCTGCTCAGCTCTGTATTTCATATTTATCCTTCTCTGAGACACCCACAAAGGATGCTTCCAATGTTTTGACGCACACGGGCAAGACATCCTCCTGGAGCTTACACACCACCACTACGCACAGAAACACGTCCAGGAGGACTCCTCACGACGGCACACCAACTGCTGTATGTTGTCCGGAGTGGAGCAAGTTATGGTACGTAAGCAAAATGTTCATATCATTGAGGGGAGTTAACAAACAACCTTACAGCTCCCTCAATGAGGTATATCGGCTTGCGTGAGTCGATGCGTTCCTTTTATGCATCGCCGCATATACAGGTATTCATCTACTTCACCAGAGATTCGCGAGACTGCAAGGAGTCAGTACTGCCGTGTTATCGTCGTCACCGAGCTCGTTCAAGAACGCGACCAACAGCAGGACGTGAAGGCATAAGTCCCGGTGGGTGTCGTGCTCCAGGTGGTTCGGTCGACGTTAGCATGACTGGACTCGTTCGCGGGAACGAAGACGATGACGAGTACATTATCTATATCTTCTTAAGCCAGCGCAGGAACAAGTAGCTCGCGCATGGACGTGCTAGAGGTTCTAGCTCACGCAGCCGTGTGTTCACTATTTTTGGAGGGTCGCAGGTAGGGCGTGTTATCAGCACGTCTATCGTCGGTGGCAATCGGAGGGTATCGTAATCTGCAAACGTGTCGAGGTAGAGACCTACGATGCGTGTGTTGTTTTCTCTGGAGGGTAACTTAGTAGACTCCGTTTCGTAGCACAGTACATAGGTGGGAAATCTGTATTGAGAGTTCGGGATGAAAGAAATATATTTCGTTGGATCTACATATCTGTAGGATACGGAATGTACCGATGGGAGAGCATCGTCGTTGAACGGGGATCGCGAAAAAGGCACGTCGGCGCACCGCGAGTCGTTCTGACGGTGACTTAATGGAAGTCGTCTAAGCAATCGTCCGGGTACGTATAGCCCTACGTCGCGTTCGGGGCCATGAGTCGACGACCAACGCCGTCTGAGGTGCCACGGCGTGCATTCGTCCCTCCCCGGTCGTACTCATCTGTACTTACAGCTCACCTCATCTGCTACCTATCCAACCACGTTCCCGACGCCTCGCTACCGCCTGCTATCGTAACTCGGAGGTCGACGTCGAATGTTAGTCCAGATGCTCTCGTTCTTGGTCGACCTCGATGGCACGTGCACTTAGTGAACTCGAAGGCGTTTCTCTCCTTTGATGGGGGGATGCTTATCTGTGACAAGAGCGAGCGAGAGGGAGGACAGTGGACTATGCGGAGGTAAACAGTGAAGTTTAGGGAATACGAGGCTTTACGTGGCACTAACAAGATCCAAGTCCTCTTATATCGTGTAAATTTGCGTTCCGTCCACAGTCCAATGGCTCTAGTCCATTCAACCTGAAGCACGCGACATCGACGACGCAACACCGAGAGATCGATCGTGCCAAGAGGGTCCGTCGGGAGTAGAGAAAGTATCTTTGTCATTTCCGTCGGGAACTGACGGGCAACGACTGATTGAAGAGCAGGCGGATTACTTTCAGCCTCAGAGCGACCAGCTTGTCGAGGGTAGAGTCATAGTGACGGCGGTAGCAGCTCGAAGGGCATGTGAAAAGCTAAGCATGGTGGAGCTTGTCGATTGTGAGCGAGGGGTATCGAGTATTCATGGGTGCATGACGGGAGCAGTGCTCTGAGGTCGTTGGGGATGCATGGACTCGGAATTGATAGCTGTAGCAGAAAATGTCAGAGACGAGTCTGTGGGATCACATACCATGAACGCGAATACGGTGAGCAGGCGCACCCCGTCTACAACCTAATCACAGTGCGCGACGTGCACAGCAGCTTCGACAGGTGCAGTGAAGGCGACTGATAGTGAATGAGACGTTCGTGAGCGTGCGCAGTACAGAGAGGGTGGAGTACGCACCTAGAAGCCGTGCAACTCCAATATCGTTCTGAGTCTTCAACGACGTCGACTCACAACAGGCTCGTGAGTGCTATGGAGATGCATACAACGAGACGTTGTGTGTCTTGCTGGCTACCGGTTCAGCTATCTTCGTATTCGGCTGTTGACCGAGAAGTGCAGCGCTGTGGTCAAAGCATAGAACAGAGGAGTGAACTGCCAGGTCGACGTTTGACTGTAGCAGAGGGTGAGAGGGAGAGCAGAGATCTAGAAGGAGATTGAACGAAGCGCCGGTCCGTCTCAGCTGATTCAGTGGTTTTCCCTTTCTACCATCTTCCCCGCTGCGTACACTTCACTCCAAGCTCAGGTTATGGCAGCATGACAGTCAGTTGCGATGACACTCTTCAGAAGGGATTCAGTCCAGACATATGAGCGCAACGCGAGGTCAAATGACCAGGTTATTCATGTCGTCCAGGTCTCGTTCGGTGAGTGGTCTGTCCATGCCCATGAACTCAGACACTGATACCGACAGCAATCGCTATAGTACACGTGAATAATTTCACGATTGTACACGATACTGTACACGCGGATGTGAACGAGTGTACCAGTGAAGCAAGGCTTTGACAACGAGAAGGCAGCTTTCAAAAGGTCACGGAGCTGTTAACATGGGCTGCAAGAGGTCACTTGGTGCGTGTCGTACGCTCTTGAGATGTATTGTATCGACTCTGATGCATATGTTTACTCTTATAACAGACCGCATTTAGCTTGAGCGGCGTCCTTCCTGCGACCGATCTATCCCTTTACCCTCGCCTTGATCGCCTCGACGACGCACTGGATCAACTGCCTGCATTCGCCTATGAGTGGCATCGAGTCTCGTCGACGTTGATCCCACTCTGCGCCCCGTGTGCTCGCTCAAATGGTAAATGGTGTGTATACGTCGCTCGTGATATGTGAGCTGTTGGTACTTATCTTGAGGTGTAAGATACCATGGTTATTTTCTAGTGCGAGACGATGCAGACCTGTACCTCTCATGTGCCACTCAAGCGTTCGACGCATCGTCATGGTGCTGTGAGTTATCCAGAAGGTGTCGGACAGAGACAGCTATCTCTCGGTGAGTATTTGTACGTCCGTACTCGCATGGTACATAATTAGATTTAAGCTTATGACGCGAAGCAGGAAATTCAACATTCGCACCTCTCCCGATTGAACCATGTCATCACTGCCACCGCCAGAAACGACTGGCAAGTATTACGCTTCGATTTTCCTCCCACGCCACATTGAATAGACGCACCGAAGACCACCATACACCTGGCGCTGGAACCTTGTGTGGACGCTTCCTGATCTCGACACGTGGACGTTCACGTCGTGCCTTAGCTCTGTACGTCGCGGTCTCGAGCTCCTCCTGACCAGACGTATTGGCCTCTATCAATAGCGGAACGACACTGTACAGAAAACGGTTTTTGTGTCCTGCCTCCGTGTCGCGCAGTACAAGATGTCGTAGGCGCATAACAGTGTTCCAGCTTCCACGACATCTGGCAAACCGACCCTCCGGAGCCGCCCACGCAACTCAATTCGAACGCTGTCCAGCGTCCATCTATCTGCAATACGTCGTGCACCCCACGAGGCGTCCTCCATATAACCCTTGCGTGTCCACGCCCCGCCTCTTTTCCCTTTACCCCCACATCTTGAGAACGACCGGTATGTACTTTTCCCCCCACTGCCATCTGCTTTCGTACATTATAACTGATATCGTGGTTCGTTTTCAGTGAGGATCTATTAGCCGCAGACGGAAACGCCTACGCAGAAGAAGATTCTTTACCTGGATTTTGAGCCGATATGACTGAGCCGACTGGACCTGAGCCGACTGGAGGAGTGCCGACAGTGCTCGAGCCGAATGCGCTAGAGCCGACTGGAGATATGCCGACTAGGCTTGAGCCGACAGAGGATGTGCCGACTGTATTCGAGCCGACTGCAGATGTGCTGACTGTAGATGTGCCGACTGGACCTGAGCCGACTGCTGTAGAGCTGACCGCAGCCGAGCTGCAAGGATCTGTGCCGACAGCGGAAGTGCCGTTGGAAGGTGTGTCACCTGGAGGTGCGCCACCTGTGCCGACCGTTGCAGAGCCGACGCAACACGACATGATGCACGCTGCTGCTCGTGCCCCTCAGGATCCGGATGGGACTGGCCCTGCTGAGGGTGGCATCCCGCAGCAGACGCCGGACCCTTCGAGCGAGCCTCGGTTGCAGGACAGAGCCGACCCGCCTCCGCCACAGGGCAAGGAGCCTGCGGGGACGGCCACGGACCAGGATGCGGATGCAGCCTCGAACGTGCGCTACGTTCTCTCTGGCCAGCCGACTGGATGGGCGGCCATGGCGGCACATATGCGCGAGTACGACGAGGAGAAGGTCAAGAATACCAAGGAGGATATTGATACCTTGCTGACCTTTGTAAGTAGTTGTTCTCTTCTGTCGCTGCACTGTTACTTATGACTTGTCTTGTAGGCTGGCTTGTTCTCCGCGGCGCTCACCGCCTTCCTTGTGGAATCATACTCCAACCTCCTCCCTGATCCTAATGCACAGACCGCTGCTGATTCGGCCCAGTCTCTTGTTGTCATGCAACAGATGTACCTCCATGCATACAACTCATCCTCTGACCCTACCATTGCTCTCGCCCCTGCTGTCCCCCCTCCCTTCCACCCTTCTTCCAATGATATCCGAGTCAATGTCCTCTGGTTCGCCTCCCTCATCTTCAGTTTGATGACTGCTTCCTTTGCCATACTGGTGAAGCAGTGGCTCAGAGAGTACCTTGCTGTTGATAATCCTTCTCCTCATGCCCGCCTTCGTATTCGTCACTACCGAGAACCTGGCCTGAGGACCTGGAAGGTGTTTGAGATAGCTGCTGTTCAGGTGACGTCTCAACACCAGAGCTCACAGAAGTATAGTCGCGCTAGGCCACCTACGGACTGAACTTGAGGTCGACGTGTAAGAGGATTCAGACTGGTGGGCATTGAGAGAACGAGAACGTCACATCGTTAGCATGCACAAATGCCACAAGTACCATAGGCAAACGACAAGATACTCACCTAGAGAACCCGTTTTCCTCTCCCAGACACATCCTAGACTCTAGCGCTTCACGGTACACCTGCATGAAAATCGCGCATAGCACACGAGTAGCCTCCTCAAATGGACATTGCGGTAGATGGGTATCGACGCATCGTCACTGGGCCGCAGTCGTCAGTTTGATAATGGCAGCAAGAACGGGAGAGGGGAAGGACGAAAGGCTCCAGCCCAAGTCAACACGCAAGAGAGCTCAAGCTGGCGGCCGGGTGACCGCTCGAGCGCGTTACATCATAGCCCACCACCGTGACAGATTCAGCGAGGGGCCATCCTGCTCAACACTGTGGGCAGCCTTACTTGACGGGGGTGATTTCTTCAGCACGACCAGTGCTTTCTCACTGTCGGCGACTTGGGCGTATAACTCCTCGACAGCAATCTCGAGCAACCCTCCACGCGGTCCCTTTCATTTGGTGAGTGCTTTGCTGGACGACGTATGCCTCCACGAGCTAACACTGCTCTACCTGTCCGCTGCCTCGTAGAATGGCTCGCATAACGGCGTCGTCACCATCTGCGAGCCCCTCAACCCGAACTCTTCGCTGGTATACTGGGCAGTGGAGGACGAGCGTGTAAGGATGTGGGATGTACGAATTCACTCGGTGCGTACCAGGTCTCTCCTCATCTGCCTCTCCTAATCAATACGGCGATGTTATGCGTTTACTCGACTAGATCGCCCTTCTACGCTACCGAATACGTTCGAAGAATCTCGATCAACCGACTACTCCGTACCTGGCCTTTCGCCCTTGCAATCTTCACAGGACGTGCCGAAGACAACATGCTCGAAAGAAGAGTATCGAGTTCATGGGATCGGTCTACGTCGAGCCCTGTCGCCTTTCGTGGGGCCGTTCAGTTCCCCCGCATCCATTCTTCCCGACGGCATCCACAACGAATCACGGAAAGAGTCTCGCTTGCTCGACCCTCGAGGCAACGTAAGACGCCAGCCAACCTTCTGAATCAGGTTCGCCAACATTCGAACCGATACAGTTCAGCGTTGAGGCCCACTGAAGACCGCTGCGAGATGCCCAGAAGACTCTTGACGGCCCCCTCACGACGGCACGCCAACTGCTGTGTATTGTCCGTGTTGGAGAAAGCTATGGTGCGTACGCAAATTGATCCTATCATTAGTAGAGCAACCAATCGGCTGTACAGGTGGCTTCATCAGGTATATCCGGCTTGCGCCAGTGGATGCATAGCTTATATGCGCCGCCCCGGATTCTCGCTGTCAGTCAACCACGTATAGGTTCGCGAGACTGCGAGGGATTAGTACTGTGCGTTGTCATCGTCGGACTCGTTTGCGAGATCACCAACAGTGAGTTAACAGCGGATTCTCGAGTACTAGAGTTGAGCACTTATCGTACCTTACTGTCTCCTAGATGATGTTGACCCTCCCGGATGCCTTCGCGAGAACGAAAGACGTAAGTGGACGGGTACAATGGTGCGTAGCGTCGTTGTTTTTCTCTGGACTAACAAAAGGACGCATTCCCGTCGACGTAGTGGACTTTCGAGACCTCGCTGACACTGGCACACGATTCTGCGTTGGAAGATTGGGTTGAGCGTGCGATTGGTACGCGTGTTTGAGGGGACCGTACGTTGCGTGGTCGTGTTGAAGCAGAGGCCACGTCCATCGTTTGCTCTCAAGAGTATCGCCGTAGGCTGTACTTCGTAAGATAGTAGATACATGCGCAACCGGCATGAAGTTTGGTACGAAAGAATGTTATTTCATGTGATCTACATAGATACAGGTGGCGGAAGTAGGCTAATGAGAGGTCCCTCCTCTTCGAACGCAGCGCGAGGGGGCCTCCGACCCGTACGAAAACTACACACATTGAACGAACACGCAGTCGCGGTGCAAGAAGATGCATGTCACGCTTCTAAGTACTCGTCTGGGGCTCGTGTGGTCTCACGTCGCGTGTGGGCTATGAGTTGACGACGGACGACGTCATTCTCCGAGTGTCGACAGTAGGTGGTAACTAGATATAGTGGACGTGGTCGGATAGCCGATATGCTCGTTCTTGGTCGTTCAGAGCGCCACCCGAAGCAAGCGTGACCGCATTTCTTTCCGTTCGGTGGTTGAAGTGGCCGCTTGCAGTCATGGGGGATGAGAGAGGTGCCGTGGGTCAAGTGGAGACAAGGAGACGTCAGCGTCGTGAGATTCGCGAGATCGCACGGCACTCACAGATTGAAAGTGCTCCTGTATCGTACGTGCAGCTCTGCGCTCCGTGCAGGGCCTAACTTCCAACTGCCCGAGTAGACACTACCGTGATGAAGGGGCGGCTTGGCGACGCCGCCAACGAAGGAGGAGGTCGACCTTGCACGAATCCGGGAGTAATCGGCAGCAGTAAGAACAAGGTCGTGGTCATTTTTGTTGAAAACGAACGTACTCCGTACTACGAACGAATTGCGGACTAGGCTGGCTTTATTAGCCTCCTGTGAGGCCCGTGTGTCGATGGTAGAGGCATAGTGGTCGCGGCGGTAGCAGCTCGAAGGGAGTACGAGAAAACGAGCACGGTTGAGGGTTTTCGAGCGGGTTGGATGTGTGACTAGATCGTCGTTGTTGACTAGGAAGTGTCGTCGGGCCTCTGGGTTCGATGGGGGGATGCACGAGAGGACAACTGTAGCAGAAAATGTCAAAAGCTATGGGAGAACATACCGTAAAGTGAATGCAGCGGGCAGCCGTACTCCGTCTACAACCTCACCACAGTGCGCGACCTGCACAGCAGCTTCGACAGGTTCAGTGAAGGCGACTGATAGTGTACAAGAACGTTAGCAAGCGTGCGCGATACAGACAGAGGGGAGGCTAGGGTACGCACCTAGAAGCCGTGAATCTCTCCCAAGATCCTGTTCAGAGTTCATCAACGTCGACGGGCTTGTGAGTTCTATAAAGTGCATACAACGAGTATCCGCATGCTTGGGAATGAGGCAGAGATGATGTGAGTGTCTTGAAGTTCATACTAGCCATAGTCGTCGGTTTGACCGTCTTCCTGTTGATCCGACGTCGCAAAATGTGATGACAAGTGCAGAGGGTGATGCGTAAGCTAAGGGAGCGGACGTCCCATGCAGCTAGCGGGTGGCACGAGACTGTAGCAGAGGACATGGATGAGGGAGAAGATGAGAGGAGGATGAAAGGTTGTTTGAGACGCCGGTCGGTCTTCAAGTTGGTTCTCTGGCTCGATGCGATCTTCGTCGCCGACGTCCACCACCCACTGCTGTCCATGCTCGTCTGAGCAACTCGACTTGCGTCCCACAATAATGTGGACGTTTCCTTGCCAAAAGTCTCCCCCTCAAGCAACGTAAGGCCTTCTAGTGGTCTCTTTCTTGGTCGCTCTTGAGTTGAACGACTCGCTCGGTGAGTACTTTGTTTGTGCTGCCTGTACGTTAGTGAACTAAGATCTATTTATATTCAGAGCTCATGACTACCTCACAGACGTATCTGGTCTCTAGCACCCGACAATGCTCGCCGTTTATCGGAGTCCTGAATGTTGTCGGTCGGGCGTAGGAAATGACGGACGCCGTGTACCAGATACTACAAACGGACGCGGCCTACCGAATAGGTAGTACATTGGGAGATCGCTGTGAAGTACTGGGAAGGCTTGTGACATGGTGACAAGTCCCCGGTGAGATGACCTGGCGAACAGGACGGTACGTGCGTCCATGATGCATACTTTATTCTCGAGCTCACGCAGCGAAATCACAGCTTCTGGTCGCTCCCATCCAACGTCTATGGGTCGCGCCAAGGTCGTGAATGCTTGACGACCCAGCGGCATTCAGGGTTCATGACAGTTCAGGTCGCTTGAGTACGTAGTTCGCCTCTCGTCACTGCGTCGAGCCATTTTTGACTTGCATTTCTCGTAGCATTGCCTTTACAATGGGCTCGAGTGCTTCAGCTACCAGCAACTACCTATCATCCGAACCTTACACCATCCTCGCCGGACGAAGGCCTATCAGTGTTCGTATGCATTCATGCAAGCCCTGGCCCATAATACCCACCAAACGACTCTCGATCGGCGCCCATGAATATCGAAGAACCGCCTGACAATTCAAGCGCTAGTCCGCCTCATTGCCCAAGCCTCGCACCTCGCACGAGGCATCCTTGCATAGCGGTTACGCAGCCACCCCTCTCTCTCTCTTCCCTCTACCACCACCTCTCGAGAACAACCCGTACGTCCCTCTCCCTCTCCCGCTTTCCAATTTGCCCCGTTGATACTTGGAACTGACACCCTCGCTCGTTTGCAGTGAGAATTTATTAGCTGCAGACGGAAACGCCTACGCAGAAGACGATTCTCTCACCTGGATTTGAGCCGATATGACTGAGCCGATTGGACCTGAGCCGACTGGAGGAGCGCCGACAGTACTCGAGCCGAATGCACTAGAGCCGACTGGAGATGTGCCGATTGGAGGAGTGCCGACAGTGCTCGAGCCGAACGCACGACAGCCGACTGGAGATGTGCCGACTGGACCTGAGCCGACTGCTGTAGAGCCGACCGCAGCCGAGCTGCAAGGATCTGCGCCGACAGCGGAAGTGCCGATGGAGGGTGTGTCACCAGGAGGTGCACCACCAGGGACTGTGCACACTGGGGGAGAGCCTGTTGCAGAGCCAACGCAACATGGCACTGTGCACATGGACACTGCCTCTCTGCGCGACACAACGAGCCACCCTGGGGGACTCGAGACGGCTGGTCCGTCGAGCACACCCTTGGCGCAGGGTGCTGAGCCATTGCAAGGTGCCAGCGAGCCATTGCTGCAGGACGCAGCTGATGTGCCGGAGGTGCACTCGCCGCAGACCAAAGAGGACCCCGCGAGTACGCCAAAGAGCGAGGATGCGAGCGCGGACTCGAACATGCGATATGTGCTCTCTGGCCAACCGACCGGATGGGCGGCCATGGCGGCACATATGCGCGAGTACGACGAGGAGAAGGTCAAAAACACCAAGGAGGACATTGATACCCTGTTGACATTCGTAAGTATCCAGTTCTCCTTTTGCTGCTCTCTGCTGTTACTTATGAGGTATCTCTTAGGCCGGCTTGTTCTCTGCGGCCCTCACCGCCTTCCTTGTGGAATCCTACTCCAACCTCCTCCCTGACCCTAATGCACAGACTGCAGCTGAGTCAGCGCAGTCCCTTGTTGTGATGCAGCAGATGTACCTCCATGCCTACAACTCATCCTCAGACCCCACAATTGCTCTTGCTCCTGCTGTCCCCCCTCCCTTCCAACCCTCTCCCAACGACATCCGAGTTAATGTCCTCTGGTTTGCCTCACTCATCTTCAGTCTTATGACTGCCTCCTTTGCTATCCTAGTAAAGCAGTGGCTGCGGGAGTACCTTGCTGTTGATAATCCATCTCCTCATGCCCGTCTTCGCATCCGCCACTACCGAGAGCCTGGTCTGAGACCCTGGAAGGTGTTTGAGATTGCTGCTGTTCTCCCCCTGTTACAGCAGCTTGCTCTTGCCCTGTTCTTCATTGGGCTCTGCTACTTCACTGCCTCAGTGCATGAGAGTGTTGGGAATACCAGTCTCCCACTTGTTGCAGGGTGGGCATTCTGCTTCACCACTGTTGCAATGCTTCCCTTGTTCTTTCCCCGATGTCCATATAAGATCACCTTGCTCAAATCAATACATCTCAGTGTGCATATGCATGTGGTTAATGCAGTGGAATCAGGTGGCTATTGGTTGTGTAGGAAGGCTCCATCAGGTCACTGGCTCGAAAAGTGGTCAGATAAAATCATGACATTCCTGAGAGCCTACCAATCTCTGCATGATGAGAGGAAATTTGTCATGGAGGACACCTCAGACTTGCAAATACTTGCAGAGGTGGATAGTGTCCAGTCCAATGATGAACTCATTGGCACAGTCATCTTTGAGTCTCTGCAGCAAATCCAAGAGCCTGAGTGGGAGGATATAGTCAAATTTCTGTTCCACTTGATTGAGCCACGTGTACAGGGGACTGACTTGCTCTCTGCACCCTGGTATTCTGTGAAATTGGGATTGCTGACCCAACCAGCATACACTGGCATCATCAATATTCTCTGTCATCACCTTCAGGTGCAGTTCAGCAAGTCACAGGATCACCAGTGGATGACACAAGATGTCAATCCTCATGCACTTTACCTCTTGTTCTCTACTAGCCATCATCAGTTTCCTCAATCTGGAGTGAAACTTCTTGAAGAGCATGGCACTGACATATTATGGGCTCTTGCAAAAAGCGGGGGAGAATCTGAGAACAGACACAAAGCTTACAATTGGCTCTGTGTTGGCATGAATTGGAGAGCTAAAGATTGCAAATGGAGTTGGAAACTATGCATACAGTACTTTGAAATCATTGCAGATGCCTTCTTTCAAAGCTCTGGAGAAACATGTCCTTCTATGCCCTTCTCACTGCAAGGAGACATGACATCTTGGCCTTGGAGTGCTTGGGGTAGAGATAATTGGTCACGCTTTGGAGTCATGATCTTCTTAGTGAAACCTATCACTGCAGCAGTGCAAGAAATGGACTCCACTACCAACAACACCCACAATCCACACTCTGCCATAGTAATACCATCTGTTGCAAGGCAAGAAGACAGAAACCTCTGTGTTGTTGGTGCTTTAGTCAGTATGTGGAACTTGGCCAATATAGCAAGGCAAGTATATATCCTGGAACCATTACAATCTGTAATGGAAAGCTGTCTCTCTCAACAAAGTGGTACACTGGCTATGTGGCAAGCACTTGGTCAAGTGCCAGAGTTGACACTCATTGATGTATGCACCTACTCAAGCTATAAAGTTCTGAAAGGTATATTGACTATATAGCCCATATCACTCTTATTCTGACTTTATATCAGTTGATGGGCAGGTGCTTCAGAATCTGACGAACACACTTTTAGACCCTGCTATTTTTGAACATCGCCCCTTGAAGAGCTACTCTAGGCTTGCACATTCCCTCAACATGCTTTACTTTGGAATCCATCTTGTTGATCAAGAAGATGCTCTCCAATACCAGGATCAGTTCAGGACTCTGTTCAGAGCCTTGACTCAAGTTGTCTACCAATCAACAGAAGACTCTACTTCAGCTCAAGATCATGAAATTGCTGGCACTGGCTCTCCTACTATAAATCAGGACCATCTTCTTGTTCAGTTCCTCTGTGACTCTTCTACAGAGTTGAAAGCCGCAGTCAATACTGTTACAAAGGCCTGTTTTGAACATATCCAGAGGCAGGACATTATGGCTGTTCATGCAAGACAGAAGTATGACTTAGCTCTGGAGCAAGGACCTTGGAGCTTATTATTCAAGCCTGAAGAGACAATCTTTGAAAATAGCTTTGTAGAATGGCTGTTGACACTCCACATGACCTCTAGTAGTGATGAGGATCAGGATGACTTGGATGAAGAGATCAATCAGAAGTTCTATAGGATCAAACAACTTGGGCTTGTGGAAAAGGTCAGAGAGAAGTATTCCATGTTATGACTCTTGTAGACAGTGTAATTACTGCAGCTAGGATAACATTACTAGAGCATGTAACAACTTTCACCTCACCTTTCCTTGATTGACTAGTAATAGGGAATAGGAACAATTATCAGTGTGCAAATTGTACAATGCAGACAGGCGGTGATGTAGCTATGAGACAATCAAGTTTCTGAGTCTTCAGTCTGCCTCAGCTCTTGAGTGTCATTTATGACAGCGTAGGAGAAGCTTACCACTAGGTGAGATGTATTGTGCGAGTGCACATACAACATCATCACACAGTGAACATACAGACATAGCAGACAGATTGACAAGTATGCCAAGATTAAAACTGTTGCATATGCCAGATGCAGAGTGATGGTCATGGAGGCATGCAAGATACTCTGACAATGAGGTGTATGAGATTGGAAATGGTCAGTAATGGTCAAGGAGGCGTGCGAGAAGCTGAGATGACAGAACATGGCGAATTACAGATGGAAGGTTCTAAATGACACAGTGGTTCAAGACTTTGGTGGTTGGAGCATGTTGTCAGCCTCTACAGGTGACGGACAGCATTGAAAGTAATAAACGAGACCGGAGTGGCATAACGTAGGTTACATAACGACTCGGTACCTCACCGTGGTAAGCACTGCGTACAGTTGTGTCATGAGTCTTGTTGAGTGTAAGAGCTCTAGTCAATCCAGAAGACCGTGACAGAAGAGCCAATATCGAGCTAACAAAGATAGCTGTACATGTTAGAGTGAGCACATACAACTGTCAAAATCAACACGATACTCACCGACAACCGTAGCACTCTACCAGATTGTTCCATACCCTCATCGTCTCGCGACTCTTATGTAGTAGATGTTCATGAGAGCGAACACGATGGCACTGCTTGACATCGAAGCATCAAGCCATAGTGAGACAGGACGGTATTTTAAGGTTCTTACCGCTGGGTGAACTTGACTGATTACCAGTGCCTGATTTCAAGATACCTAGCGTCCAAGATTTGTTGCATGGCATATTGAGCGTGGACAGGACAACTGGATAGTTGTCAGCCAGCGATCTGAGGTAAGGCAGTTTCGAGACGGGTCAATGCGAGCGTGCGGCTGACCTGGAGGCCGGCGTGTCCGTCGAGGCAGAGCAATGTTGAATGGACCAGGACGGTTGAGGAGGCCTACGGGTATACAGCAACAACGATAGAGTGTGGTCATAGGTGGGAGTTTGTGAACACAGAACACGGTGGGGGAATACCACTGGAGTGTGTCTGCAGCCTCTACGGTTGATGCGGCAAAGTAGGGGTGGTTGTAAGTAAGAAACGAGACTAGAGCGTAAAGTATCAATACGAGAACTCACCGTAGTAAGTACCGCATATAATTGTGTTCGATGTGTCGATGTCTGCAAGGGCTCTAATGAGTACACAGCAGAGGGAAGCTGTTTGGACCTCAGCACTACGAAGCTCGAGCAGATGATGCAGTACTCACCAAGAAGCCACAAAACTCTTCCGGCCCATCTCAGCCTTCACCGGTTCGCCCGCTAAGAAGGGAGGTCCTTCCATAGGAGAATGCATGCAAAACGTACGCACGTCGCTTTGCAATCGCAGTGGTGTGGCGATCAAAGTGTATCTTGAGGTTGTTGGGTTGTCATTAGTTCGACTGCCGTCAAGTAACCTGTTACTTGCTCGTCAGGGAGGCGCGGGGAAGGTGGAAACAAGTGCAGAGTAACAGACTAAGATGAGAGCTGACCGCAGGAAGCATCGTGTACGGTAGAGAGGGCTCTAGCTCGATGTATATAAATCAGCTAACTAATGACAATAAACAAACGTTAGTATGCGCAAGTACTACGAAGTTCGAACAGATGATACTCACCTGGAAACCGCTGAACCCTCCCAGACCCCTCCCAGCCCCCGTCGCTTCACGATACGCACGCATGACAATCGTGCATAGCACACGAGTGGCCTCGTCAGGTTGACATCGGGTTGAATAGATGTCGATGCGTATCCGGAGGTCGTCACTGAGCCACAGTCGCCGATCTAACTATCTGCAGTGCGCAGTGGTTGCGGCGGCCATGACAGCAATAATGAAGAGGGGGCAGAGGGACCCTAGCTCGACGCGTGCGAGAGCTCAAGCTGGCGGTGTTGAACGAACCACATGCAGACTAGCGTTGAACGAATCACAGGCAAAACTGTCTTCAGGCGTACGGTGTGGAGGGTTGCGATAACAGCAACAAGAATTGGAAGAGGGGAAGGACGAAAGGCTCTGGCTCTGAGCCAACGCGCAAGGAGGTCAGGCTGAATGGCGTTGAACGAACCACAGGCTGACTGATGGTGAGCGAACCACAGGCTGTCTAGTGTCAGACGAACCACATGCAGATGATGTACTCACTGAGACACCGAGAAACCGTTCAGCTCTCCTGGCCCATCAGATCGCGACGTCGAGAGAAGAAACCGTTGTATAAGAGCGTGCGCGCGAATCTGTGTGTGTCGCTTTGTCGTCGAGGTGGTCAAAAATCTGAGGTTTTCGCGTTGTCCCAGAATCCCAGATTGACTGCCGTCAAGTTGCTTGCAGGGGGGTTGGAAACGACGCCGGAGGGTAAAGTATCAACACCAGAGCTCACAGTACGGCCGCACGAGGTGCGCCTACGAAGTCTAGCCCGACGTGTAAGAGGGCTCAGACGGGCTGATATTGAGAGAACGAGAACGTCACGCCGTTAGCATGCCCAAGCACCACAGGAAACCGACACAGTACTCACCAAAAAACCGCCCTACTCTCCCAAAAACGTCCTAGCCTCCGCCACTTCCCGGTGCAGAGCAGGCAAAATCGAGAGCACCGACGCGTATCTGGAGCTTGACCATACTAGCGGGCAAAAATTCGCCGCACATCCAAGGGCATCGAGCGAACGAGGACGTTCAGCCTGAGTAGCACGCACAGTGGCTCGGCCGTGGAACTCTCTCAGGCTGGAGCCTCGTCGCATTGACATCGACGCGAAGAGGAGTCGACACCGCGTGTTTGTAGGTTGTCTATGGGGCACCGTGTCATTTATTGGGCAGATCGTGGTGGTTGGCGAAGGAGACGTCGACGTTGGTCTACTGTGACCGTTACCGCGACTTTCCTCTCGCCGGTCCGTTTGACTGCTTGAGCGCGTGACGTCATCGGTTGCTGTCCTCTTCTCGAGTCTCGACGTCCACGACCGAATCAGACGAGCCACCCTCTTTCCACGCTGCTTGTCACTATAGGCTGTTGACTCGACGAGAAGTCTCAGTGTCGGCAATATGAACGTACCATTTGTCCACAGCAGCCTCGAGCGACCCTCGACGCGATCTCTTTCGTTTGGTGAGTGCGCGTGGCTGGACTACATATACATCCACGCACTAAAATTTCTCTACGCGGCAGCTAATTAGTATTCTGATGCATCTAGCGACGAAGTCGCTAGATGCAGCCTCCCTTCGTGAAGTCTTCGCCGGTGCACTGGAACAACGAGTGGTTGTCTGCGGGGACCAGAATGTGAGAACGAGGGTGGGGCTGATTAGGAAGAGCTCACTCGGTACGTGCTATCCTACTTTATAAATGCGCTATCTAACGTATCAGACAACTTACAGCACTTTCCCTATCTAGGTCGACCTACGACGCACGTATGCTACCACCCGTCCTCGTCTCTCTTACGTCAAGGCCCCTACCTTTTCTGAGCTGTGTCAACCCGTACGCGTCCGGACAACCCCGCTCGCTGGCATGGTAGATAATCTTGGCCTTGGTCGCACCTTGTCCTCTCGCGGGGTCGCTCAATGTCGGCCCCTCTCCATCCTTCTCTACGACGCCGACATGGGAATGATTTCACTGGCTCGACGCGCGAAGCAACGTAACGCGCAAGATACCCTATAGAAGGGTGTGCACCAACACTCATACCGACGGTTCTCAGCGTTGAGGCCCACTGAAGACCGCTGCGAGACACCAAGGGCCCTTAAAGTATCCTTGCCTTTTGCGACGGAACGCTAACTGCTGTATATGGGCCGGAGTCGAGCAAGTTTATGGTGCGTCATCAAAGCGTTCATATCATTGTAAGAGCTAACGAATGGCCGTACAGGCGGTTTGATAAAGGGTATATGCGGCTTACGCGACTACATGCACAGGTTATATGCATCGCCATGTCTACACTCGTGATTCACCTTCAACAGACTTGCGAGACTGCAAGAAGTTGATATCGTCTCATCGTCGTCTCCGAACTCGTTCGAGAACGCCACGGGCGGCGGAATAGCGTAGCTTGGAGTTCAAGCTTCAAGTACGATGCATCGTGCTTCAGGGATCTCGGTCGACGTTGAGATCGACGGACGCGTTCGCGAGAAGGAACGACGATCGGGCGTTGGTCAAAGGTACGTAGCGTAGTCGTATCTCCGTGATGATTCCGTGGCTCTACTGGCAGTCACACAGGATATATTCCCATCGACGTAACAACTATCGGCACCTCGGTTGCACTGGCACACGGTACTGCGTTGGAAGATTAGGTTGGACAGGCGACTGGGACACGCATTGTCAACTTCCAAGGAATCCATGCGTTGCGGACATGCTGTGTCCGTGGCAACAAGACTTTCGTCGTTTCCTCTCGAGGGTAGCTATTAGGCCGCACCTTGTACTGCAGTACATAGGTGGGCAATCTGTATCAAGAGAAACACGAGAAAATATATTTTGTATCATCTACCACGTACATGAGGACGGGAGTACACTAACAGGCAACTCGGCGTCGTCGAACGCAGCTCGATGGAGCACCGAGCCGTACGAGAACCAGACATACATATTGATTGGCAAACACACAGTCAGCCACGGTGGCACTATCTTTGAGGAACCGGAAATCGGGAGTCGCGTTTGAGGCCATGTATGAACAACATAATGTTGTACCACATTGGATGGGTTGTATTCAGGGGGTAAACGTGTTCGCAAAGGCGGTCGAGGAGAGTCGTATGCGCGGGACTCAGGACCTCTTGTGTGGCTGGGGCTAGATTAGCTATTGTCGGTCTTGGTCATTCTGAACATTACATAGCGAGCGCGACGGTGCACACGTCGTTTGGTCTCAAAAATGGCTACTTGCGGGGATGGGAGAGGTGAAATGGTGCTACGGGTCACCCAAGTGAGGACAAGGACGTCAGCGCGATGAGACTCGAGACTTTGAAGGGCACTCACAGTCTCAAAGATTAAAAGTGCTCCTGTATCGTTCGTGCATCTATCTCTACACTCTGTCAACGGCACACTAGCCCGCATTTATCCATCCTGAAGTAACTCGCGACGTCAACAGCTTAGACAAGACGTCAAGAGGTTGGCTGCCCGCACCGAGCTGAGAGTATCCGTCGGGCAAGGAATGAAGGTTTTCGTCGAGAGCTGGTATTACTGCTGATAGGAGGTCGGGTAACGTTCATCAATTGGGAGGATGGTCGGTCGTCTGAGGGGCATAGACTGTACGAGGGAAACTGGTCAATAACTGGCCTGTGAAAGCACGTACCGTAAACGTGAATGCACTGGGGGCCGTACTCCGTATACAACCTCACCACAACGCACGGCATGCATGGCAGCTTCACATATGCAGAGGGGAAGGCGACTGATAATAAACGGAAACGTTCGTGAGTGTGTGCGATACAGACAGAGGGTAGGGTACGCACCTAGAGACCGTGAAACTCTCCAAGATCCTTCTCAGACTTCACCGACGTCGACTCGCAACGGGCTTGTGAGTGCTACGGAGGTGCATACAACGAGTACGTATGTCGCTTGGGATCGAGGCAGGGGAGACGGTGCGAGTGTATCTGGAGGTTATTACTGGGCATCGTCGCCGGTCTGACCGTCTTCAAGTTCAAACTGATCAGGCGTCCAAGTCCAAGTTTGTTGAGTAGTATGGGCCAGGACTAATGAGTGCACGGGGTTGAAGCTACCGAGTTGTTGTGAGGCTATAGGAGAGGGTGCTGAGGTGAAAGGTGGAAGGACGAGAAAGAGACGAGAGAGGATGAGCTGAGGATAAGAGGGAGAGGAAAGGCCGATCGAGACGCCCGCTGGTCTTGACCATCTTGGTCGCTGACGTCCACCACCGACTGCCGTCTAAGCAACTCAATTCTACGTCTGGCTATCAATTGGACGCTACTGTTGTTATAACCCTGAGGCGTAGGCAATGCGGACACAGAGCAAGCTTACGGTTTATACCACCGGTCTATTCTCGATTACCTGTTCAATCCTTCGTTCGGTGGGTGGTCTAGTGGACTGCCTGCATCTCAATGAACTGAATCGTCTCATCCACAGTGCTTACCGCTACGTCATGACCGTGTCCAGTTTCCAGCACCCGACAAGACTCGCCGTATATCGGTCCTGGAAGCTGTCGGTTGGGTGTAGGATGTTTGGAACGACGTGCACCGGACACTACAGACGGACGCGGCCTCCTGAGTCGTCAGTACATTGAGAGAACAATGTGAAGTACTAAGCAGGCCTGCGACAAGACAAGTCCTTGGCGAGATGTCCTGGCGATCGGTACGGTACGTGCGCCCAGATGCATACTTTATTCTCGAGCTCATGCAGCGAAATTACAGCTTCTGGTCGCTCCCATCCAACGTCTATGGGTTGTGCCAAGGTCGTGAATGGTTGACGACCCAGCGGCGTTCAGGGTTCGTGACAGTTCAGGTCGTTTGAGTACGTAGTTCGCCTCTCGTCACTGCGTCGAGCCATTTTTGACTTGCATTTTTCGTAGCATTGCCTTTACAAAGGACTCGAGGCCTTCAGCTACGGGCAACTACCTATCATCCGAGCCTTACACCATCCTCGCCGGACGAAGGCCTATCAGTGTTCCTGTGCATCCATGCAAGCCCTGGTCCATGATACCTACCAAACGACTCTCGATCGGCGCCCATGAATATCGAAGAATTGCCCGGCAACTCAAGCGCTAGTCCGCCTCACATTGCCTAAGCCTCGCACCTCGCACGAGGCATCCTTGCATAGCGGTTACGCAGCCACCTCTCTCTCTCTTCCCTCTACCACCACCTCTCGAGAACAACCCGTACGTCTCTCTCCCTCTCCCGCTTTCCAATTTGCCCCGTTGATACCTGGAACTGACACCCTCGCTCGTTTTCAGTGAGAATTTATTAGCCGCAGACGGAAACGCCTACGCAGAAGACGATTCTATACCCGGATTTTGAGCCGATATGACTGAGCCGACTGGACCTGAGCCGACTGGAGGAGTGCCGATTGCAGGAGTGCCGACAGTGCTCGAGCCGAATGCACTAGAGCCGACTGGAGATGTGCCGACTGAACCTGAGCCGACTGAAGATGAGCCGACTACTGTAGAGCCGACCGCAGCTGGGCTGCAAGGATCTGCGCCGACGGTGGAAGTGCCGATGGAAGGTGTGTCACCAGGAGGTACACCACCAGGGACTGTGCCGACCGCACTAGAGCCTGTTGCAGAGGCGACGCAACATGGCGCCGTGCACATGGACGTTGCCTCCCTACACGCCACGATGAGCTCTCGTGGGGAACGCGAGGCGGCTGGTCCGTCGAGCAGACCCATGGCGCAGGGTGGTCAGTTGTTGCAAGGTGCCAGTGACCCGTTGCTGCAGGACGCGGCTGATGCGCCGGAGGTGCGCTCGCCGCAGTCGAAGAAGGACCCTGCGGCTATGCCAAACAGCGAGGACGGGAATGCTGATTCGAACGTGCGATATGTTCTCTCTGGCCAACCAACTGGATGGGCGGCTGCAAATTCCTTGATGCGAGAGTACGATGGTGAGAAGATTCAGAGCACAAAGGAAGATATAGATACCCTGTTAACCTTTGTAAGTTTTTACTTCTTTCTTTTATCACTCTATCACTAATGAGTTATCCCTACCCTGTAGGCTGGCTTGTTCTCCGCGGCACTGACTGCTTTCCTTGTGGAGTCCTACCAGAGCCTCCTCCCTGATCCCAATGCACAGACTGCAGCTGACTCAGCGCAGTCTCTTGTTGTCATGCAGCAGATATACCTGCAGGCCTACAACTCTTCTTCAGACCCAACCATTGCTCTTGCCCCTGCTGTTCCCCCTCCCTTTCAACCCTCTCCAAATGATATTCGGGTCAACATTTTGTGGTTTGCCTCACTTGCATTCAGTCTTATGACTGCTTCCTTTGCTATCCTGGTTAAGCAGTGGCTGCGAGAGTATCTTGCTGTTGATAACCCCTCCCCACATGCTCGCCTTCGTATCCGCCACTACCGACAGCCTGGTTTGAGAACTTGGAAGGTGTTTGAGATTGCTGCTGTCCTTCCTCTGTTGCAGCAGCTAGCTCTTGCCCTGTTCTTCATAGGACTGTGCTATTTTACTGCCTCAGTGCATGAGAGTGTCAAGAACATCACTCTCCCACTTGTTTGTGGGTGGGCCTTCTGTTTCACCATGGTCACCATCCTCCCAGTGTTCTTTCCCCGATGTCCGTACAGAATCACATTGCTGAAAACCGTGCATATCCGCCTTGTGCAATCACTGGCTTTGATCCTTTGGCTGGGTAAATTGCTGGACTTTCTGGACAAGCATTGCTCTCTGCATGATGAGCAGGAATTTGTCTTGAAGGACACCTCAGACTTGCAAATACTTGCTGAAGTGGACAGTGTCCAGTCCAATGATGAGCTCATTGGTACTGTGATCTTTGAGTCTCTGCAGCAAATCCAGAAGCCCAAGTGGAAGGATATAGTCAAGTTTCTGTACCGTTTGATTGAGCCACGTGTACAGAGACCTGACCTGCTCTATTCTCCCTGGTATAATGTGGACTTGCGTCTGTTGACCAGGCCTGCGTACACTGGCATTATCAACATTCTCTGTCATCATCTTCAAGTGCAGTTTAGCAAGACAAAGAATGACTCAGAATGGCTAACACAAGATGGCACTCCGCATGCTCTTGTCCTTCTGTTCTGCTATAACTCTCATCAGTTTCCTCAATCCGGAGTGAAGCTTCTTGAGCAGCATGGTAGCGACATAGTACATGCTCTGGCAAAGAGCTGTGGAGAATCTGATAATAAGCATAAATTCTTCTCTACGCTGTTCTCTGGCATGAATAGCAGGGTAAAATATTGCAACTGGACCTGGAAGCTATGCTTACAACACTTTGAAACCATTGCAAGTGCTATCTTTCACAGCTCCAGAAAGACATCTTTTTCTAAGCCCTTCTCACTGCAAGGAGACATGACATCTTGGCCTTGGAGTGCTTGGAATGATGACTATAACTGGGGACCCTATTTATGTCGTCATGCTATGGAGTTCTTGTTGGAGCCTATCACTGTAATACTGCAAGAACCAGAGCCTACTACCAGTAACAACTACAATACAAAGGCTGTCCTGGAACTAGCATCTGTTGCAAATCAGGGAGACAGAAACTTCTGCATTGTCGGTGCTCTGGTTAGCATGTGGAACTTGGCCAATATAGCAAGATACGACTTTTACCTAGAGCCATTACAATCTGTAATCAAAAGCTGTCTCTCTCAACGGAATGGCACATTGGCTATTTTGCAGGCCCTTGGTCAAGTGCAGGAATTGACACTTATTGGAGTATGCACTGACACTAAACACTATGATTTGCCAAAAGGTACATTGACTATCTCACTCATATGATCATATTTCTGACTTGATATCAGTTGATGGGCAGATGCTGTCAAATCTGACCAATGCACTTTCCAATCCTGCTATATTTGAACACCAGCTATTGAAGATCTACTCTAAGCTTGAACACGCTCTCAAGATCCTTTACTTCGGAATCCATTTTGTTAATGAGGTAGACACTCTCCAACATCAGGACCAGTTCATGACACTCTTTAGGGCCTTAACTCAAGTTGTCTACCAATCAACAGAAGATTCTACTTCAGCTCGAGAACATAAACTCACTGGTACTGGTCCTCCTACCACAAATCAGGATCATGTGCTTGCCCAGTTCATTCAAGACTCTTCCACAGAGTTGCAGGCCAAGGCCAACAAGTCTCTGATAAAGGCATGCCTGGAACATATACAGAGGCAAGATGTCAAGGCAGCTGATGTAGAATGGGAGTATGACCCAGCTCTGGAGTACGAGCAGTGGGTCTTGACATTCAAGCCAGAGAGGACAGTCTTTGAGGATAGCTTTGTGGAGTGGCTGTTGGCACTCTACATGGCCTCTAGTAGTGATGAGGATCAGGATGACTTGGATGAAGAGATCAATCAGAGATTCTATAGGATCAGACAACTTGGGTTGGTGGAAAAAGTCAGAGAGAAATATCCCATGGTGTGATTCTTATGGACAGTGTATTCACTACACCTAGGATAACACTACTGAAGCCTGTATCAACTTTCCCTCTTCTTTCCTTGATTGACCAGCAATAGGGAATAGGAACAATTATCTGTGCGCAAATTGTACAATGCAGACAGGTGGTGATGTAGCTACGAGACAATCAACTTTCTGAGTCTTCAGTCTGACTCAGCACTTGAGTGTCATCTATGATAGTGTAGGATAGGCTCACCACTAGGTGAGACATATTGTGCGGGTGCATGCGCAACATCATCACATAGTGGGCATAAAGACATAGCTGACAGATTGACAAGTGTGCCAATATTGGAACTGCCACATGTGCTGGATGCAGAGTGATGTTCACGGAGGCGTGTGAAACATGGTGAATGACAGATGGAAGGTTCTAAATGACACAGTGGTTCAAGGCTTTGGTGGTTGGAGCATGTTGTCAGCCTCTACAGGTGGTAGACAGCCTTGTAAGTTATAAACGAGACTGGAGCGGCACAACATAGCAACTTGGTATCTCACCATGGTAAGCACTGCATACAGTCGTGTTATGAGTTTCATTGAGTGTGAGG
This sequence comes from Irpex sp. Y119-03, assembly GCA_037042295.1. Classification (NCBI taxonomy): domain Eukaryota; kingdom Fungi; phylum Basidiomycota; class Agaricomycetes; order Polyporales; family Irpicaceae; genus Irpex; species Irpex sp. Y119-03. The sequence continues at coordinate 467,928 of JAXQKB010000949.1, read as the reverse complement.
GCTGTAGTTGATCTGGAAGCCAATATCAAGCTAACAAGAATGGCCATACACGTTAGAGTGCCCACATACAAACAGCCAATATCAATATGATACTCACCGACAACTGTAGCACTCAAGTTGTTCCAGACCCTCATTGTTTCGCGACTCTTATGCAACAGCTGTTCATGAGAGCAAACACGACGAAGCACATGCTGCTTGAAGTCAAACAGTGAACTGATAGTAAGACAGCAATGTGAAATTTGTACTACGCAAAGTTGGCTGATTGCAAGTGATTGTTTTCAAGCTGGCCTGGCATCCGAGAGATCTGCACGGTTGCTTGAGCTGGACATGCATGTGGTTATTTATCAGCAAAGAATCTCGAGGTACAATTATTGGGAGAGTCAGATGATCAGTGCGAGAGTGCGATGAAACTGGAGGCCAGCGTGTCCATCGAGGCAGAGCAATGGTTGAGGAGGCCTACGGGTAGCTACAGTGACAACAATGGGGTGTTGGTCATAGGAGGGAGTTTGTGAACACAGAACACGATGAGGGAATACCACTAGAGTGTGTCTGCAGCCTCTACGGTTGATGCGGCAAAGTAGGGGTGGTTGTAAGTAAGAAACGAGACTAGAGCGTAAAGTATCGATACGAGAACTCACCGTAGTAAGTACCGCATATAATTGTGTTCGATTTGTCGATGTCTGTGGGATTTTGGTCAATTCTCAGGAGAGGGCAGCTGACCTCGGGCAACCAGGGATGTTCGTTAGCATGCACAAGTACTAGGAAGTTCGAACAGATGATGCAGTGACAGCAGTGCTCACCGAGAACCGAGAAACCCTCCTGGTCTGGAGAGCTGAGCAAGGAAACTGCGTACGAGAATGCATACAAACGTACGCATGTCGCTTTGCAGTCGCTGAGGTGAGGTAGTAATGGAAGTGCATCCTGAGGTTGTTATCGCGGTCTGACTGCCAGCAAGTTGCGTGCTCGTCAGGGAGGCGCAGGGAAGGTGGACACGAGACCAGTGTAATAGATTAAAATGAGAGCTGACCGTGTACGATCGAGCTATATGCGCGTAAGGGATGTAGCTCGGTATGTAAAAGAGCTAGGTTAGCTAACTGATAGCTAACGGTGAACGAACGTCAGCATGCATAACTTTACCACATCCAAACGAAGTAGTACTCACCGAGAACCCACTTTACTCTCCCGAACACGTCCTAGCCTCCGTCGCTTCACGAATCACGGTACAGATGGGCGATAGTTGTATATAGCACACGAGTAGCCTCCTCAAATTGACATCGCGGTGGCTAGGTATCGATGTGTATCGGGAGGGCGTCACTGAGCCACAGTTGCCAGTCTGACTGTCTTCAGGGGCATAGCATATCTGGAAGTCGTTACTGGGTCGCAGTCGCCAACCTGACTGTCTTCAGAAGCACAGTGTTGTGGCGGCGATAACAGCGGCAATGACCGGGGGAGCGGGAGTTGGATGAATGCTCTAGCTCGACGGGAAAGAGAACCCAGGTTGAACGAACTACAGGCAGACTGAGACGATACAGCACTCACCGAAAGACCGTGCAGCTCTCCCAGACATCTCTCAGTCTCCATTGCTACTCGGTATAGAGGCGCGACAGTTGTGTGCGTGTGTACCACGCGATTGGACTCGTCGGATTGACATCGAGGCGAGGGGGCATCGACGCCGGGTTGGATAGATATCGACGCGTATTCGGAGGTCGTCACTGAGCCGCAGCCGTTGGTCTGACTATCTTCAGGGGCACAGTGGTGCAGCGGCGATAACCAGGACGGGAGGGGGGAGGGGGGAGGCTCTAGCAGGACGCGCAAGAGAGCCCAGGATGACTGGTGTTGAACGAAGAGGAGTCGGCGCCGCATGTTTGCAGGGCCGTAGTCGCCAGTTAGTTGTCTATGGGGCACCGTGTCATTTATTGGGTAGATCGTGGTAGGTGAGGGGGATGAGAGACATTGTTCTACCGTGACCGTGACCGCGACTTTCCTCTCGCCGGTCCGTTTGACCGCTCGAGCACGTTACGTCATCGATTGCTATCCTTTCTCTCGACACCCACCACCGAATCAGGCGAGCACGCAGCTCGAGATTATAGGCAGCCTGACAACACTCGATTCGACTGGTGTCTTCTCTGTACCACTCGTCGACAAGCAAGCACCAGCGACCCCCGACGCGATCTCTTTCGTTTAGTGAGTGCGTAGCTGGACTGTGTATACATTCGCGAACTAATACTGCTCTACCTGGCAGCTGGCTAGCAAGGCGACTTCGTCATTATGTGCGGTCCTATCTATACGAAATCTCCATGGGTGTCCTGTGCCTCCGAATGATTGATGTGAACATGTTCTGTCGGGATGGTATCAGTTTACTTGGTGCGTGCTATCCTACTTTATAAATACACTAGCTGACGTGCCAGCATCCTCCCCCTAGGTCAACATGCGACGTATATATGCTGCTTCATGCCCTTATGAGACACTCGGCGCCGTTACCTCGAGCCCTCAACCTTTCCAGAGCTGTCTCCACCCGCAGACTTCCGGACAACCAGCACGCCCGCATGAAGAAACTCGAGTTCATGGGCTCGATCGACGTCGAGCCCTGTAGCCTTTCCGGTCGTCCACGCCGCTGTGGCCATCCTTTTCAACGCCACCCACGAAGGATCCACGGAAATAGGTTCAATGAGCGTGACGCGCAAGACACCCTTCAGAATCGTGTACGCCGGCATTCGAACCGACACAGTTCAGCGTTGAGGCACATCGAAAAACCACTGCAAGATGCCCAGAAGACTCTTGACGCCCCTCTCGCAACGGCACGCAAACAGTGATAGTCTGGAGTCTGGAGCAGGTCATGGCACGTGAGCAAAGTATTCTCATCACTAGCAGAGCTGATCAACGACCGCACAGTCCCCTCGATCCAGAATTATACGGCTTCGAGTCGTTGAGCAGATGCGTAGCATACGCGTCGTTTGAAGCCACAACTTGTTCGAGAACACCACGAGCGGCGGAATAGCGAAGCTCGGAGTTCAAGCTTCAAGTACGGTGCATCGTGCTTCAAAAATTTCGGTCGACGTTCGTATGACTGGACTCGTTCGCGACAAAGAAAGACGTCAGAGTACGGGTGTAACGATGCGTAGTGTAGTTCGTTCTGCTTTAGTTGATAAAATTCGTAGCTTTCCCGACGGTCGTGCAGGATGTGACTCGAGACCTCGGTGGCTTCGTCGCACGGCTGTGCGTTAGCAGGTCGTGTATCGTTGACTTTTTTGAGGGAACCATACGCTACGGTTGCATCGAAGCAGGAGCTACAATGCGTCCGCCGGTTCCCGTAGCACAGTACGTAGTTAGATGGACAATCTATATGCAGTTCGGGATGAAAGAAATATATTTGGTATGGTCTACGTATATACAGGATGCAGGAGTACACCAACGAGAGGCTCGTCGTCGTCGAAGGCAGCTCGAAGGAGCCACAAGAACTAGACGCATTGAGCAAACACTCAGCCGCGGTGCAAGAAGATGCATCGTTTGCTTCTTAACATTCGTTCGAGGTTCGTATAGTTTCGCGTCGCGTTTGGGCTATGAGTCGACGACGGACGACGTCGATGAGTACTTATTGACAATAGGTGGTAACTAGATATAGTGGACGTGGTCGGATAGGCGACGAAGGGAGTGTGGTATGCACCGATGAACCAGTGCGGAGTCGCTGAGAACACCTCGTATCACCGGGACTGGACCAGATATCCCCGTTCTTGGTCATTCTGGGGTTTGCATATAGCGAGAGTTTTCACTGCGTTTGCCCACAAACATGGCGGCTTGAAGCGGGGGTGAGAAAAAGTGTGTGCGTACTGAGTGGACGGTAGTGTGACAGGATTCAAGACGATACACGGTACTCACGAACTCAGGGTCTTCTTGTATCGCTCGTGCACCTCAGCACTCCATCCACAACCTCGCAGCCCCAGCAGATCCATACTGGACTGGCTTACGATGTCGACAACTTAGATCAAACATCGAGAGCGCGACCTTACACCGTGCAGGGAGTATCCGTCGGTAGTAAGGGCGAGATCGTTGTCATTTTTGTTGAGAATCAACGTGCTCCGTACTACAAATGAATTGCGGACTAGGCTGGCTGTATTAGGCTCCTGTGAGGCCCGTGTGTTGATGGTAGAGCCATAGTGGCTGCGGCGGTAGCAGCTCGAAAGGAGTACAAGAAAGTGAGCCCGGTCAAGGGTTTTCGAGCGGGCTGGATGGGTGACGGGACAGCTGGTGTCGACTGGGAAGTGTCGTCGTGCCCTTAAGTTCGTTGAAAATGCATGAGAGGGCAGCTGTAGCGGAAAATGTCAGAAGCGATCCTGCAAGGAGCACGTACCGTAAAATGAATACACTGGGCAGTCATACTCCGCGTAAGGTCTCACCATAACGTGCAACGTGCACGCAAGCTCCACATATGCGGAGCATAATGCCACTGCTAGTGCACAAGAACACTAGTGAGCGTGCGCAATATAGACAGAGGGTAGGACACGCACCTGGAAGCCGTGGAGCTCTCATAAAACCTTCTCTTCCTTCATTGATGTCGACTTGAGACGGGCTGGTATGCTCTACGGAGATGCCTGTAGCGCATACCACGCCGCTTGGGATTGAGACGGGGATGCAGAGGCGACGAGAGTGCACGTCGAAGTCGTTCCAGGCCATGGGCTGTGTAGTATGTTGTTTGCTCGTCTTCAAATTAATCGGTCGTCCATGGCCCAAGACCAGTGATTGGACGTCCTTCCAACTACCCGGTCAGCGTGAGGGCGGAGTAGAGGGCACTGGAGTGAAAGGTGGAAGGACGAGAAAGAGACGAAGATGAGAGGGAGAGGAAAGGTTGATCGAGACGCCGGTTTTGTCTCAGTCCATCTTGACTGTCGCGTTCACCTCGCCTCCACACAACACAACTTCTCGGCAGCATGGCAGTCAATTCAAGGACACTCTTCAGTTCAGGAATATGAGCGTAACGCGACGTTAAATGGCCAGGTTGCATTTCAGGTCTCGTTCGGTGAGCACCTAAGATAGGCCCAGGGCAATATCAACTACATCACATGACTGTGACAGCTGTGACGATTGCCTTTTCGTGCTAGCGTACTGCCCCATCAGCCCAATCAGATCCCTTGTTTGTGACGGAAAAGTGACACTTTTTGGTCATGTGATAGTCATGTGATGTAGCTGTGTATGCCCTGGGCCTATCTTACTTGTTAGACTGTACACACCAATGACCTGAAACACTTATGTTGTCCGCTATCGTTATAGTACACGTCAACCACTTCACGACTGCTCACAGTACTCTATACACGGATGCGAACGCGCTCGTCCGTGTAGCGAGGGACGAGAGGCGAGAAGAGGCTTCGAAGTGGTTGAGGAACTGTCAACATGGGCTGTCGAATGGTCGGTGCGTGTTCTGTAATCTTGAGATGCATTGTCTCGACTCTGATGAACAAGACCACCCTTCGAATAGGGTCCACTGGGCTTGAGCGGCGTGTTTTGCTGCGGCATGGACTTCTGTTTCGCGACCTCTATTGCCCCTACTGCGACCAACATATCTTTGGACCCTTCCCATTATCGCCTCAACGACACCCTATAGTACCCTAGATCCACTTCCCTCACCAGCCCATGTACGAAACGTCAGCACGTTCGTATGGGTGGCCTCGATTCTCAGTACTAGCGGGCGATGTCGACGCCAATATCACCCTGTGCCCCAGTGCGGCCGCACAGACGGTACGTTCGTCGCTCTTGGTATAGTAGCTCGGTACTTACCTTGAGGTGTACAATATTCTCATTTCCTGCTAGTTTGCGACGACGTGCGCCGACACCTTTGGAGGGCATAACGTGGCGGTCGGTGCACTAAAATGATGCTGCGAGGTACCGAGAAGGTCTTGAATAGGGACTTCTACCTCTCGGTGAGTGTTCGTAGGTCCAGATGCCCATGATAAATGCTTAGTATATTCACACTCATGACGCGAAGCAGGAGCACAAGGTTCAAACCTCTTCAGATCGAATAGCGCCATCACCACCCCGCCACGACAACTCCAGTCTTCATGGTGAGTATCGCGCTTCGTGTTTCTGTCCACACCGATCTAATCGCTGGTTGAACAGCGGCAGATCATTGACATACGTAGGAGACGTCAAGGCACGATGCTACTGACGCTGGGACGCTGTGCAGACACTTCCTGATCTCCACAGCTGAACGCTCGTGCATCGTGCCATTCATCGTCGTGCTCCCAAGGCCCTGCTGTCAAGATGGGATGGATGTGAGCAACACAGTCGACATCGTACAACAACTGGTAATTCTGAGGCACAATACCTATACAAGATACAACGTATTATGGCGCGTAAAGCAAAGTACAAGCATCCATGACAGCTGCCAATCCATCACTGCGAAGCGCCGACGCAGCTCAATTCGAAGGCTGTCCAGCGTCCATCTATCCGCAACACGTCGTGCACCTCACGAGGCGTACTTCATATAAGACTCGCGCGTCCACGCCCCGCCTCTTTTCCCTTTTACCCCCACGTCTCGAGAACGACCGGTATGTACTTTTCCCTCGACTGCTACCCCACTTCGCGCGTTAACATCAATATCTTGGTTCATTTCTAGTGAGGATCTAGTAGCCGCAGACGGAAACGCCTACGCAGAAGAAGATTCTATACCCAGATTTTGAGCCAATATGACTGAGCCGACTGGACCTGAGCCGACTGGAGAAGTGCCGACCAGGGTTGAGCCGACAGAGGATGTGCTGACTGTATTCGAGCCGACTGCAGATGTGCTGACTGTAGATGTGCCGACTGGACCTGAGCCGACTGCTGTAGAGCCGACCGCAGCCGAGCTGCAAGGATCTGCGCCGACAGCGGAAGTGCCGATGGAGGGTGTGTCACCAGGAGGTGCGCCACCTGTGCCGACCATTGCAGAGCCGACGCAACACGGTGGCATTCCGCAGCAGACGCCAAACCCTTCGAGCGAGCCTCGGTTGCAGGACAGAGCCGACCCGCCTCTGCCGCAGGGCAAGGAGCCTGCGGGGACGGCCACGGACCAGGATGCAGATGCAGCCTCAAACGTGCGCTATGTTCTCTCTGGCCAGCCGACTGGATGGGCGGCCATGGCGGCGCATATGCGCGAGTACGACGAGGAGAAGGTCAAGAATACCAAGGAGGACATCGATACCCTGTTGACTTTTGTAAGTGCAGTGCTCCTCCGTTTGCTGCATTATTACTTATGAGTTGTTCAACAGGCTGGCTTGTTCTCTGCTGCACTCACCGCCTTCCTTGTGGAATCATACTCCAACCTCCTCCCTGACCGTAATGCACAGACTGCAGCTGAGTCAGCACAGTCCCTTGTTGTCATGCAGCAGATGTACCTCCATGCATACAACTCATCCTCAGACCCTACTGTTGCTCTCGCTCCTGCTGTTCCCACTCCCTTTCAACCATCTCCCAATGACATCCGGGTCAATGTGCTCTGGTTTGCCTCTCTCATCTTCAGTCTTATGACTGCATCCTTCGCTATCCTAGTGAAGCAGTGGCTCCAAGAGTACCTGGCTGTTGACAACCCCTCTCCTCACGCCCGCCTTCGTATCCGCCACTACCGAGAGCCTGGCCTGAGGACCTGGAAGGTGTTTGAGATTGCTGCTGTCCTCCCTCTCTTGCAGCAGCTTGCTCTTGCTCTGTTCTTCATTGGGCTCTGCTACTTCACTGCCTCAGTGCATGAGAGTGTTGGGAATACCAGTCTCCCACTTGTTGCAGGGTGGGCTTTCTGCTTCACTACTGTTGCAATGCTTCCCTTATTCTTCCCCCGATGTCCATATAAAATCACTTTACTAAAATCTATACATCTGCATCTGCATCTGCATCTGCATGTTGCACACATGACAAGGTCAGGACTTCGGTGGCTATATTACAACACTCCCGGTGATCATTGGCTTGAGAAGTGGGCAGAAAAAGCTGGCAGCTCTCTGAGGAAGTATTGCTCTGTGCATGATGAGAAACAGTTTATTACCAAGGACACCTCAGACCTGGAGATACTTGCAGAGGTGGACAGTGTGCAGTCTAATGATGAACTCATTGGCACAGTGATCTTTGAGTCTCTCCAGCAAACCCAAGAGCCCAAGTGGGAGGATATTGTCAAGCTTTTGTACCACTTGATTGAGCCATGTGTGCAGAGGTCTAACCTGCTCTCTAGACCGTGGCGCTCCGTGAACTTGAGTCTGTTGACTAGGCCTGCATACACTGGCATTATCAACATTCTCTGTTATCACCTTCAAGTGCAGTTCAGCAAGTCAAAGGATAATCAGTGGATGATACAAGGTGTCTACCCACATGCCCTTTGCCTCCTGTTCTCTGAGAGCCGTCATCAGCTCCCTCAATCTGGAGTGAAGCTTCTTGAGAAACATGATACAGACATAGTATGGGCCCTTGCCAAAAGCTGTGAGAAATCTGAGAGCAAGCTTTATGCTTACTATCAGCTTTTTGTCTGTATGAATGGCAGAGCTAAAGATCGCAACTGGAGCTGGGAACTATGCCTGCAGTATTTTGAAATCATTGCAGATTCCATCTTTCATCCTGCAGGGGAAACCTCTCCTTCTGAACCCTTCTCACTGCAAGGAGACATGACATCTTGGCCTTGGAGTGCTTGGAATGATGACTACAACCTAGGACCCTATTTATGTGATAGAGCTATGGAGTTGTTATCACACACTATCATTGCATTATTGCAAGAAATGGAGTCCACTACCGACAACACCCACAATTCATGTTCTGCCCTAGTGCTGCTATCTGTTGCAACTCAGGGAGACAGAAACTTTTGCATCATTGGTGCTCTGGTTAGCATGTGGAACTTGGCCAATATAGCAAGGGATGATTTGTACCTAGAGTCATTGCAATCTGTCATCAAGAGCTGTCTCTCTCAACAGAGTGGCACATTGGCTATCTTGCATGCACTTGGCCAAGTGCAGGAGTTGACACTTATTGGTGTATGCACTAACACTATCCACTATAAAATACCAAAAGGTACATCAACTCTTCAACTCTTGTGATACAATTCTGATGTTATATCAGTTGATGGGCAGATGCTTCAAAACCTGACCAATGCACTTTCAAATCCTGCTATCTTTGAACACCGCATATTGAAGATCTACTCTAGGCTTACACATGCTCTCAAAATCCTTTACTTTGGAATCCATCTTGTTGACAGGGAAGACACTCTTCAATACCAGGATCAGTTCAGCACTCTGTTCAGGGCCTTGACTCAAGTTGTTTACCAATCAACAGAAAACTCTACTTCAGCTCAAGAACCTGAACTCACTGGTACTGGCCCTCCTACTACGAATCAGGATGATATGCTTGCTCAGTTCATCCAAGACTCTTCTGTGGAGTTGAAGGCCAAAACCAACAAGGCTCTCATAAAGGCATGTCTCAAACATATCCAAAGACAAGATGTCAAGGCAGCTGATGAAGAATGTTGGTATGACTCAAGGTTGGAGTATGACCAGTGGTTGTTGTCATTCAAGCAAGAAAGGACAGTCTTCAAAGACAGCTTCATGGAATGGCTGTTGGCACTTTACATGGCCTCTCAGAGTACTCAGAATGATGAGGAGATCAACAGAGAGTTCTACAGGATCAGACAACTTAGTCTAGTGCAGAAAGTTAGGGAGAAGTACCCAATGCTATGATTCTTATAGATGATGTAGTTGCCATAAGTAGGATAGTGTTACCAGACCAGTGATCTCCATTCCTGTCCTTGGTTGGCCATGGAACCTGTTATGTAGTATTATCTTTATAGAATGACATGACAAGGCAGCCAATAAAAAGCATGGAAGGCAGACAGAGGACAGACCACTGGTGTTGTCCAGATGTATTGTCAGATGTCTACCTCTGAGAGCAGCACCAGCAGAAGTGACTGTAACAAAGTGTTAACACCTGAGAAACCACTTCAAAGTTAGATACACATCTAGCAGTCATATGTCAGGACTATGCTCCCAACCATACATAACACATTACATTAGTCCACATGCAAATTAGTGGGTAAGATGCTAGAATCATATTCATGTACCTATAGCTGACGGAACAGAAGAAGTGGCTGGGGATGTTAACATGCATACAGTAGACAGACAACACTGCACATACTTAGAGACTGATAACCTCTCCAAGCTCCCAGGCCCTTCAGAGTAGTCATCGTCATATACAATGTACTAAAACTAGGCTTGCTGCTGTGTGAGACATACATGCATGACATAGCAGGTGTTGGGCAAGATGTCGGTATTGTGCTCATATCAAATTGACCACCAGGTCCCAACTAACGAGTGGGAGAAGGATTGCCGAGGGGGTATACGAGAAGCTGTGGTGATGGAGCCTTGTGAGCAGGAGAGGAACAGCTCGCAATGATGGACACAGTAGCCGTCAATGGTCAGAGCATGTTGAAGGTCCCTGCAGTAGATGTGGCAAAGCGGAAATGTCAAAGGTTGAAAATGAGGGCGGAGAATCAACGGGAGGAACTCACTGTAGTGATAACTCGAAGCATCACGTGCAGTAGCGCAATCGATCTCAGTGTGTGACAGCTCTAGCCTCTAGGTTATCGCAAAGAGAAAGTCTGAAAGATGCTGGATAGTCGGTGCTCACTGAATGAGCACTGACGTTAGAGTGTACACTGCAGACGAACAATACGGTTACTCACCGAAAAGAAGATTACCACAATGTTTCTCAGCCCCGGCCTTGATTAGCCCATAACACTGAGGATGACCGGGGCGGCTCACGATAGCACACAGAAGTACTGCGCACGTCCCAGTGAAATGGAGGTGTGTAGACGCCAGCGAGGCCGTTCTTGTGTGCATGACTCGGAAGCTACTGCACTAGCAGTAGAGTACCCAGTCCATCCGACGATGTGCGTGACTCGATTGGCAGGAGATGAAATAAATGAGCGAGCATGACCCTTGGAGCGACCAATGAGTTAGACCAGCTATTCCCTTCGTATGGCTAGTGAAATGAGACACACCAGTGATGTTGGAACCCCTAGTACTACGTATCTTCGAGTGAAGTCCGCTGCCGTGGTCCCATCCAAGACATTGTGAATGGATGAACAAGCCTGGAGCTGGACCAAGAGACTTGGTGTTCACAAATTTCAGTACAGGCTACTTGACTATCCGCCAAGGCGATCGAGGACGTCGAGGAACCAGCCTGAGGTGCAACTGGAGTCGGCCGACGCGGTTCCAGACGGCGCATCAATCCATCACCCCGAAGTCACAATAAAAGTCACACGGTGTCACAAGCTGTCAGGGCGGGCTAGATGTGCTAATTGATATAGCCGTGACGTCACGCCCAATCTCCCCACACCGTCTGGTACCCACACCACTCTCCAGCCTGTTCTTTCTTTCCAACACTCACCATCCTCAGCATCTCATGGCCATAGCTCCTGTCGAGAAGATAAAGTCGAGCAATCGACTTCGCTCGTCCTCGGTCGGTAACCTACTGCTGGGCAGGCACTCAACCCCACCCTCGCCCACTCTTTCCTCTTCATCGTCCTCGTCTTCGAGTGGGAAAATCAAGAAACAGAAACATCGTAGACGGCCGTCAAGTTTGAATGGCGTCCCACGACCGACGACGACCTCGCTGCATCCAGCACCAGAACCTCCGAAGCTACACTCCGTACCGCGACACTCACCTTTCGGAGCCCTTCTCTCTCGTACGCTTCCAAACTACACCGGCAAGTACGAGGTCGGCGTGTGCGACCTCGAGATTCCGGTATCAAGACGAACGTTTGGTACGTTCAAGTACAAGCATATGCCGGACTCCGATGTCGCTGGGATAGCCATGGACACGGTCTTGTGCTCACTCTTCTACCCATGTGAGCGGCAGGAAAAGCAGAAGGGCGTTGCATGGTTCCCCAAGTGAGTACTCGTGTCTATCTTCTATTGTGTTCGTCTCCCCCTCCATCCTCGAGCCTCATCACGCACGATACGAGCTCTGCACCGCTGCGCCGTTGCCAATCTGGGTAGCTTACTCAAGCGGTGCACCACCTTGAAGTCCGGCGGACAACGGTGACTTTGGGACCCACCACAAGTACGCACGACGCCGGCACCTATTGCTGAAACTCCTAGAATGCTTCAGTGCGTGAGGCCTGCTGTTCCCAGAACATCATGGAACCGTGGGGTCTGCGGGCGGCATTTCGTCAGCATGGTCGCTGAGCCACCGGTGGTGCCTCTAATAGTGGCACATCAAGAGTACGATGATGTTACAGGACATGTGTTTACATGTCGTCATCTTCATTCTATATCTTCCGCGTGCTCTCATACGTTAATACTGAGTGACTTATCGCGCTTTGACTTCTAGATTAACACAAACTATTGATGGATTCCTCAAGATGGCCAAGCGAACGCCGAATGTCTGGTACAGGATGGCAGCTTGTAAGTGTTTTTGTCGATGATTCAACACGATCGCTTATATAACTGGTATAGATCCCGTCGCGGCCGCTGCGATATCTGGAACAACATTCCCCGCAACAAAAGACGCAGCTCTCGCAAATCCCCCAAGCGAGTCAGGCAAATGGCCGCTGATGTTATTCAGTCACGGCGTCGGCTGCTCTCGCCTCATGTATTCTGCGTTCTGCGGCGAGATGGCCAGCAGAGGATTCGTCGTCGCTTCGCTAGAGCATCGAGACGGAACGAGTCCCAGTTCCACCATCGCGTCTCACGACGGCACGTCCACGGTCGTAGACTGGCTTGAGTGGAGCGATTTATAGTACGTGTTCGAAACGTCTTCCGATTATTAGCAGAGCTGACGAAAGACCATGTAGTTGGCCCGATTTAAAGGAACAACCGAGAGACGATACCATACTTAGACACGCTCAAATAGAGCTTCGAAAGGCTGAAATAGAGGCTGTTGTAGACGCAATACAGAAGTTATACACCGGCGAGGAGCTCACCAGATACTCGATGTGCTCTTCGGCATTCGACTGGACTCGGTTTCAGAAGGTAGATGCCACCAAGCCTATTATTGTGGGCCATTCGTTGGGTGGTAGTGCAGCAGTGAGTAACTGAGATTGACCTCTTGGAGAATGATGGCTGATTGGAGTAGTTGGCCTCGTCTTCTGAGGGCAATATTGACTATCGTGCAGTTATCGTGTTCGATCCTGCCGTGCAACGTACGTGCATTACAGTTTCATGAGCTAGCGCGATACTGAATCATAATACAGGTCTCGAACCCTGGCGTTCACCCATACCACACCCGCTCCTAGTCATCAACTCCGAAGAATTCATCGTCGGCCGCGAGTACACCATCTTCTCCGAACAAATCGCGCACACCGCAACCAAAGACATGCAAGTATACAGCATCGGCGGAGCCACGCACCCCTCCTTCTCCGACGTCTTCCTCATCCTCCCGGGCGCGATCAACAAAATGACCGGTCTCAAATGCGCGTCGACGTCCGTCATTGAGCGTGCGGTGCGCGCGACGGAGGAGTTTTTGGCGGGGGAGGACGGGCATAGTGGGAGGGTTACGTATGATGAGGTGTTTAAGGATGAGGAGGATAGGAAGAGGAAGATGAGGGAGAGGGGGGCGACGGCGAAGAATAAGAAGAGGAACGAGGAGGAGGGGGAGGAGGAGGGTGGGAAGCTTTATAGACCTATTGGGAGGCCGGGGGAGCTGGCGTGGCACCGGCTTGAGGTCGGGAGTGCGTCGGGTGAGTCGAGTCCGGATGTTGGAAGTGCGTAGGACGGATGTTGAAGAACGGAGTGTGAGATGGACTCATGGACTAGTTTTATTTCGTTTGCTTTGAGATTGGAGTGTGTATTTGCTATGTAGAAGACAGCGTTGTGTCGCTGTCCACACTGTATCGGTAACTAACATGTTTGGTTTGAACTTTATTCGTTCTTCTTCGCGGTTTTATATGTGTTTGTCATGGTCTCTTCCTCTCTTACATAGTAGACGAGCAGCTGGATCAGGTTAAAGCAAGCGTTTTCACCACCGTTTCCACTATAAGAGGGGTATTCTCATATTAAATGTCCTCTGGCGGAGGCGAAGAGCAATAGGATACACTTCCACCATTCAAAACAAAAACTTGACATTCTGATAAAACTCCAGCATCGGGTTCTCCCCACTCTTTAACTGCGTCTGCGCCAAATCCGCATACGTCTCCATAAACTCCGCATGCGTAAACACACTCGACTTGCGCTCCCCCACGGGCAACCCACTCGCAGAAGCCATCCCATCCACCGGGAACCGTCTCGTCGTCGGATGATACGACGAGAAAAAGTTCGCGCCAACCGTCAGCGGCGAGACACTCGTCGAGAGCGGCGTCGTGCGCGGGTCGTCGATGCCGAGGCTCGGATGGAGGTTCGGCTCGGTGAGGACGTGCTCGTACATGTCGCGCAGACGTTCGAAGTCGGTGGGGAAGAAGATGTCGAAGTAGCCCTGTTTGACGAGGACGGTGTCGCAGGGGACGGTCGTCCCGCGCACGCGCGTCTGGACGACGGGCGCGCAGACGCCTTCGACTGTGTCGGGGAGGGAGGAGAAGTCGGAGAGGAGGAGGCGGTGCCGGGGGAAGCAGTGGCGGAGGGTGCGGAGGAGGGTGAGGAGGCGTGTGGGGAGGAATTCGGGGGGTGAGAGGTTGGGGGCGAGGGGGAGGGCGGTGTAGAGGGAGCGCAGGGAGGGGGAGAGCTTGAGTAGTCGGGGGAGTGGGGGTGGGTGCCCGAGTTGGCGGCGGAGGGCGATGAAGGAGGCGATCAGAGGGTCGGTGACGCGGGTGTAGTACATTGAGAAGTCCCCGTTGCCGTCGATTGTCACTAATCCTTGGTATGGCTCTAGTGTTTTCAGGTCGTAACGAATCATGTCATGCGCGAAGTTGTCCTGGGGAAAGCAATGGTCAATGGTATCTGAATATATAGTGAGGGTACTATTGTGTACTTACTATGACCTCCATAGCCAAGAAGAAACACGGCCGCGGCTCTGGAGTGTCCCATCGGAACACACTCTTGTTCGTCACGGTGACATTAGGATGGTCCTCCAGTAGCAGCTTTTTCTGCAAGTCTGCCAAGCTTGCACTGATTTCAATGATGTTATAGCTAGTTCGCTCGTACACCTCCGGTCTCTCGTCTCGGAGGTAATCGAGGATGTTCCGCGCCAGAGTACCGTTACCTGCGCCAATTTCGTAAATGACGAGGTCTTCGTACGGGAAGTACTTCAGGAGGTACTCTGCAACAAGGCATTGTGCTAGAGCTTGACCGTACCAAGGCTAAGCGGGCTGTTAGCCTTCAGCATCGCGTATCGCAGTTGTTGCAGAGACTATTTGCCACACACCTTGAACAGCTCAGTAGGCGTATGCCATATTTGTCTCCCTGGTCCTTCCTCCGAAGTCTCAAAGGCCTCATACCGACGCGCCACCTCATCCTGAAACTCTACTGCATTGCGCATTTTGCTGAAGTCTATTGGGTCGGTGTAGGTGAAGATGGTAGCTTGCTTGGGGAAATAGCCGTAGTGTGGATTGTACAGCGAATCCTCGATGAAGTCCCGAACCAACATCTTCACTTCCGTGGGTGGCTCCTTCAGACTTTCTAGCTGATTCGCCGTGACTCGTTTATACTTGACATGGTCGGGGTCTGGCGAGTCCGAGAACGAGAGGTTGTTGTAATTAGTCTTCACCGCTTTGCTACGTGACTGCTTGAACGTTGGGATAGAGGTTGTAAAGGCCCGGTGGGCGAGGAAGCTATGCTGCTTGGTCCATAAATGCCGCAAGCTACGAGTCGAGAGCATCTGGAGGCAGGTTGTCGTCGTCCAACACGACAAGCGTGGTGGAAGGCATTCAAGGCTTGTCACACCGCGCTGCCCGACTCTGTGACCCGACGCGTGACACGCTCGTCATGGCCACGACCTCTGGCGCTTCAAGTAGCAATGCTAGTGGGCACCTCTTGCTGCACCTACTAACCTCTTGACTATAGCTTTCAAGGGACTCAGCTGTAGCTGCTTGTAACCTGTAGCGTTGTTTACACACGTACCTTTGCTCAACCTCCCACGCGTTCAGACCCCTAGGCTCACTCAGGCTGACAGGCCCACTTAAAGGACCACAATGGCATTCCCTGTGCCGTCCCATTTACCTCGCAAGAAGAACCAAGATGTGTCAACAAAACTGTTAACCGAGATCTCTGAAACCAACTTCAAGTCGTTGAGTCAGGAGGTAGCGTCGAAGTGGGTTGCAGAGCTGAACGTGGCAATACGTCAGACTAAGGTGCGTGTACTACGCCCCAGAGTATTTGCTCAACGCCAATTGCGACTCGTAGGAAGAGATACATAAACGTGTACACTCAGAGCTACCTGCGTTTGACCAGCAGCTGTCTTCTTCAAAGTATGTCCAGGAACGTCTGCATGCGCTGGAGACGAACGTAGACAACCTGAGTACAACGCTGTCGCATCCCGAGGTAAGTACCAATGTTCGCAATGTCACTTCACGCGCCTTACTCTCTCTGTCAGACAGGCCTTGTTCCTAACCTTCTCTCGACATTGAGACGACATGCGTCCCTCGCTCAAGAATTGTCAGATGCCGAAGTTATGCATCAGGCCATGTCTCATCTTGCGCATATCAAGCGAGAGATGCAGAGCCTTGCATCTCTAGTAGGAGAGGGGCGATTACCTGATGCAGTCGCGTTGTGCAATAGCTTGGAACGTCTACTCGCCAGCGCACCACCTCCATTGCCTGCCACGGATGTTGTACGCGACGTACAAGTAAGTCGCTTGTAGCTTGGTAAAGTACACGCCATTGACACTCTAGCAGCGTCGATTCCGGGCGTTGAAAGACAGGGCAGAGGAGCAACTGCATGAAGCGTACTCCCGTAGTGTCGTAGTCTCTGCGAGCGAGTTTGTTATCAGACCTTCAGTCCAAGGTGAGGGATTCTGGCTCCGTATACGCGAACACTCAATAACCATATCACAGTACGAGCATCCGATACCATCCTCTCCCTACCGGACATTCTGTCCTCGTTGTCGCCAGCATCACTCACCTCTCTCGTCAACACATTACGACGAGACATCACCACACACTACATCGACTTCCTCCTCAGCCAACCAGCTTCAGTCGAACAATCCTCCACAAAACAGCCAACTGGCACCTCAGAACTCAAACTGACCATATTCCCCGCTCCACCAAACACCGAAAATCCCTCCTCCAGGCTTGAGAATATCTCTATCGTCCTCACCTTCCTCAACGACAATCTCCTGCACCACTTCCCGCCCAACACAAAACTCGCGACCTCCCTGATCAAACCCCTAACCAGCGGTGTACTAGAGAAGCTCCTCGTCCCCTCCTTACCTTCCTCTGTGACGGCTCTTCCAGCGTATTTGGAATTGTTGAAACATGCGGTGCACTTTGAGGAAGAGTTCATCGTCGGTTTGTTGGGGGATGGACACGGCGAGAGGGAGATCAAATCATGGGCTGACGGTATAGCGGGTCATTACGAAAGGAAGCGGCGAGTAGAGCTGCTGGAGAAAGCTAGGGCTATCATTTTGCGTGAAGAGGCGGAGGACTCGACGTTCCGTGTTGACGTCGTTACGACTATTCCGTCGCCAGTACCACCGACTACAGCGCAGGCGGACAGAGCGGCGTCTCCAGAGGAGGAAGCTTGGGGCTTTGACGGTGAAGCGGAGGCTTCGCCTGCTCCTGATGCTGATGGCTGGGGCTTTGAGGATGACGTTCCCGTCGAGGAAGCACCGGCAGTCGTAGAACCTGAACCAGCAACGAAGGAGTCTGAAGACGATCCGGAAGACGCGTGGGGCTGGAACGATGGAGAACAGGAGGAGAATGGAGCTGAGGGTGCTAACGGCGATATTGACGGGGACGGGTCAACCGACTCTTCTGTTTGGGATGATCCATGGGGAGACGTCAAAGAATCCACTTCGGAACCATCTACCCAGCCCGCGACGACGAAGCCGGCTTCGAGGCTCGAGAGACTGTCCAACAAGAGCAAGACGAAGACTGCGATGTCACCACCAATGCAGTCTCCTGTACCAGTGGCACCTCCTCCACCGACACCTGCCATGCCGTCGTCTATGGCGACCAAGCAGACTTTGAAACCTCTGCAACCCGAGAATGGTGCCACGCGTATACATATACAAACGGAGTCGTACCTCGTCGCTGGTCGTATGAAAGAGCTTCTGGCTCTCGTCGAAGAAATCCTACGCGAAGCCGCCGACCTCACCTCCTCCGGTGTCTTCTCCTCCCATGGATCTCACGCCAGCGTTGGCGGGACCATCGCGCCGACTGCAGCGTCCGTATTGGATTTGTATCGTGCGCTGTACCCTGTGCACGCTGCCTCGAAGCTTTCGAGCACTGCTAAGTGGTCTTTATTATTCGCGAATAACTGTACGTGGTTGAGCGGTGAAGTGACGAGGGCGGGAGAGAAGCTTGGGGAGTGTGTGGAGCGGTTGAGGGAGGTTGGGGAGTTGTGGTATGAGGATGTCGTGGTAAGTTCTAGGTTCACTGAGAATATTAGTGGTTGGAAATGCCTAGTGCATATTTGCTGATCGTGTGGTTGTTAGGATGGAGAATGCCAGAAGGCGGAGGAGACGTTGGCGGAAGCGCAAGGGTTTGTGGGTACGACGGATCAGGAGCGCTATGACGAGTGCGAGGCCGCTGTGAACCGGGTATTGCAGCACGTCCGACGTTTCTCACAACAAGTCAAGGTACGTGGTTGCCTCGACCGTCCAACTCGTTCTCTTGATCTAACGGATGTGGCACCCAGCCAATTCTTCCTAAAAGCCGGTACTACCAAGCCATCGGAACCGTGATCGACGTCGCGCTCTCGAGGATTCTAAGTGACGTACTCGCGTTGGAGGATATCACTGCCGAAGAGTCCAACAAGCTGAGCGAGCTTTGTCGGATTATGAATTCGCTGGAAGGGCTGTTCGTAGAGAACCCAGACCTCGTAAGTCATCCATGCCCCACCTTCATGGGTCTGCTTTACTCAAAGATGCGCTGTTCTGCTTACTAGCCCTCCTTCGTCGTCGACTACGTCCCCTCGTGGTTCAAGTTCTCGTACCTCTCTGAACTATTGGTCAGTCTCATATCTGTCAAAAGCACCTAACAGTAACTAATATCTCCATCTCGTTGAATTCGGGACTGCAGGAGGCCAGCATGATTGATATCACGTACCTCTTCGAGGAGGGCACGCTCGTTGACTTTACCATCGAGGAGCTCGTTAACCTCGTTCGGGCGTTGTTTGCTGATACGCCGGCGAGGGCCAACACTATTAGTAAGCTTATGCAGGGGCACCCGTCTCTGGTCCAGGGATAAGTATCGGGTGGCTTTGTGTCCGGTCTTTGTACGGTTGGCTATGGCGGATTGTGTCGTCACTCACGTTATTATATTTTATTCATTTTGAGCTTCAGTCGTGCAAAGTGATGATGAAAACTGTCGCTTGTTAGTGACGACCTCGCTGTGTCTGAATGACCTGCGTATGAAGTTGCCTGCTGAGCATCCTTTGCTCCTCAGTAATGTTCGTGAAGACTGACGACTGACAGCTCAAGTGCTCAAGTCCGGTCCTGGATATATACACACAAGAACAGCCAGATACAAACGAAAACGTACGTAAAATGAACGCCGCGTACGATAGTCTCCCGGTGATATATTCAACCTTCGAGAGCTGAGCACAGCGATCACAGCCAAAAAATGCTAGGTCATTCACCAAGACCCACACTATATTAGGGTATTGTACTGTGCTCATGTGTAGTAACGAACAGAGAGGTTCAAGGCGGACTGAAGCCTACCAGACCCACCGCCAGCCGTCACTCCTCCGCGTTGCCTGGCTCCACCTGAGTCCCCCTCACAGCGGCATCTCGACCCTCCCTCTCACTGTCTACCCCGAAAAGATCGTTGGAGCCATGCGCACCATCTCCATCGCGAGCTTGATCACCAAACAGAGGCTGCCGCCACAGTGATGGTGAGGCGGAGCCCTCGCAGGCTTACAACAGAGTTTAACCAATTTAACCGTGGTGGCCGCTAACCTACACACACATTTATCGACCATGACATTGGCGGTAGTGACGCCACTGATAGAGGAGCGAAATCTTTGAACGCCACACGGACAACTTCCCGATTAGGCAGTTATGCACTTGTGTTCTCTTTTAGCCAAACATCGCACTTACAGCACCAAAAAGATTTACCAGAATCCCATCTCAAGGTGATGTACATCAAACTGTATGCAGCTTGTCACTCTAACACTGCAAGATCGCTGTTGTAGCACGCAGCCTCTGGCGGCCATCACTGTGGCAAAGTGCGTTGAGGCGCGCTGGAAGGCATCGTCACTGCGTGCCAACATGCATAACTTAAAAGCCATGACAGTAAGCTCCAATGACATAGCACTCAGTGAGACGGAGACCTTGATGAACATATCCAAGCATATCGTTATATAAGCATGACATCCAGACCTTGTAAGCGTAATTGTGCCCAACCGCCAGCTTACTTACGATAGCACTCTTTCGTGCGATACTTGCCTTGTACCTACGAGCAGAATACCTGTACAAGTATACCATCGGAGAGCTTAAGAGCGAGAGTTGCGAATCGCGTAGAGGGTGTTTCCATAATACAGAGCGGCACCCGCGCCTGTCACGGTGAGAGCTTTCGGAACTGGACCCTTCTTGAATCGGGGTGCAGAGGACAAAAGCAGAATAGTAGCGGCAACTGGACACAGTATTAGCATGCACAATAGTCGTTAGTAAGTAGCTGTGACATACGGAATGCGCCTTCCAGTCCGTTGGGAGCACCCTGGCGGATTCTGTCTGCGCTCCAGAGGAAGAGCAAGCCGACGCTGTAAGTAACTCGTTAAACATGATCTCATAGCAGAGGTGTAACAAACACATACCCGACACCAGCTACGAGCGAGGGCACACTACGTGTCCTGGCGAAGCCGGTCAAGCCACCGACCACGCACAGGCCACCAACAAGGAAGGCGGGGTAGGCAGACTACAACATATGTTATTGAGGTTATCAATTGTGACAGAGTATTAACAGCAATTACCATTGCTACTGAGGTTGTTTGCGGCGGTATCGAGGCTGACGTGGAGGTTAGAAACAAAGCGTTGTCGTCGTGAGACTGAAAGTCAGTGCACAGACTGGCCGAGCCATGGCCTTACTTACGCCATACCCCGGCCATTGATTGACGCGGAGGGCCCGATGCGAAACAGCCGTGGGAATATTGCTGTTGGGCCTTGCCCGCGGGGTTTCTCCACAAATATTGTTACCGCGACTTGGTCGTGTTCGACCATCTGTGCACAGACCACCAGACAGACTCGAGGATGTCGGACGTCGTGTCTTCACCAGACAAGTACGTGTTCTACTAGTATATGTTGCGTAGGTGTTACTGACTACCGATGCGGTGTCTGTGCATCACAGGTCGAAACTACCACCACCACGGACGACTTATGCGGGCCGGATGAAGGTGAGGATGTGTTTGTATAACACGGTAGAAACTTGGAACTAAGATGTGCTACAGAAGAAACGTCAGGAGGCGGCGAAGAATGAGTATGTCACCAGGATACTGCTTCGTTGATGCATATGATATATTAAGCTGACCGGCCGCTACCAGTAACACGGAGGTGATAGAGGATTCGGAGGACGAGAACGATGAGAAGGTCACGGAGAAGGAAACAATGTGAGTCTCCTCGTCATAGACTAAGCTGCCTTCTGACGGCTTTCGCAGTAAATCACCTCCCGCCTCCAATCGCATCTCATCTGAGAAGACGTTCGCAATTCCTGAAACACCTGCCAGTGCTAACCGGAAACCACTATCTAAGACCCCTTCAATAATACTGTCAAGTGCCTCCAAGCACACGCGAAATGGCTCTCTCAGTTCTGTGCAGGACACTTCACGATCGTGCGTGCATGTCCGCTCTCTTATTCACTCGACCCGCTCACGTTTAGTTTAGAAATACAAGCCCTGACCGCACCGAGAGTATCTCCGACGCTGAATCAGTCGCGACGATAGATGGTAAACCGCGTCGCAAACGAAAGGGCGAACCTGAACGTATACAATTCTTCAAGGACGACCCGTCGTGTCAAGAGGTCGAGCCTCATCGGGCTTTGTGCAAGCAGTGCGGAGAATGGCAAGAACTTCATCCAAAGAGGCGGTATGTCATGCAAGGCTGGCTAGCACACAAGAAGACGTGTTCTGGGACGAAGAAGTCACCTCCACCGTCCACCCCGAAACCGTAAGCCACCTCTTATCGTTTCCTACAAACAACTTTAAGCCTACGTTCATAGGGTATCCCAAGTATCAAGCTCGCAAGCGACTGCTACACCCCTTAAAGCCCAGACACCAAGTCAAAATGGCAGCACAGCAGGAGACAAGGATAAACTGAGTCCGATGGAGGCAGAGGGCAAGGCGACGCTGGAGAACGACTTCAGAACAGGCGAGATCCGCCCACACGAGGTTTTCTGCACGCAATGCGCAGCGTGGGTGAAGCTGTACCCCACGACGAAGTACTCTCCCAAGAACTGGCTGACGCATGTTCAGCAATGTCCCGGCGCAGCGTAAGTCCACCATATCTCTTGACTATACTCACTAGTTCGAGAGCATTCATATTGATGTTGATGTTATACGTGAAATAGGTCATCCTCAACGGTGCCCAGCGGATCTAAGCTTCTGTCCGAATCACCGCAAGCGATAGCAAGTTCCGCCATAGACGACGCATCCAGCACAACAGTCGTCCCATCAACACCCTCCATTACGTCCTCCCCACCTCCCAAACCCCTCGCCCCCAACTCACCACCGCCGCCCTCCACTTCCTCCTTACCCCTACCCTTACCCTCGCGCAAACGTCCTCGAGAAGACTCCCCTTCCGAGGAACAAGAGTCTCCCACAAAGAGACAAGTCCAGAGACCCAGAACGGAGTCGTATAAGCCCCCAGCTGGCCGTGCGCTGTGGGATCTTGTGACGAAGCCTGTGGTGGCGTTCGTACGCGGATTCGTGCAAGGTGTTGTTTCTGGTAGTGCGGCGAGTGGGGAGCCTGGGACTACCAGCGAGGGTTCTGCGTCTGGTGTGCCGGCATCTGTAGAGGTGAAGGAAGAGAGTAAGTTGGTAGACTTAGAGACGTGAGTCTCAGAGAGGAAGGAGAAGGAAGGAAGTGGAATGGTGATGGTGGAAGGAGGGTCTGGATTGTTATTTCTGATATTTTATCGTTGCTTCTTCTCTACTCTTTCTCTCTATATCCGTATTTGCTTACTTACTTGCATATTTTCTAACAGCGACGGGTCTATTCTTGTTCTTGTTGCTTTGTTACGTGCTGAGTCGCTATGTATTCTCTACACTATCTCTGCCTCCCATTTCGTGCCTGTGTTCGTTTTTCGCGTACTAATAAGTGTAAGTGTTTACGAGCTTGGTACGATGAATATCTATTCATCCTGGTAAGTCTTTCATCGTCCGATATCACTGATTTCGTTGCTGACTTTCTCCATTCCTCCTATGTAGTACTTGCTGCCGACAGCACTGGCTACTCAGGTACAGACGGTACAGTGCGCACATCGCTCACCTACTAAGCCAATGTCGTCCTGGCAAGCGGGAATCCGAAAGGTCGGCGATTTTCTGACGCTGACTAACTCTCTTCTGAGTGAGGCGCCCCTATTTTAATGTGGGGAAATGTGAAATTCAGTGGTGGGTGCATCTACTTATGTACACCGGAGTGCTTATAAAGGCAAGGCAGATGCTTACAGGACCTCCCAGCGTCACCACCTGTGTGGAACACGAACCTCATCACCATTTAAACTTCCAAGGTCAGCTCCCATCAATTCACAAAATCGAAAAACTCACTAAATTCATGCAGAACACTATAACACGAGATGGCACCCATTAGACTCGGCGTCATCGGTCTGTCTGCACAAGGATGGGCAGCAGCGGCTCTCATCCCACCCATCTTCGATCCTCTGCTCAAAGACAAATACACAATCACCGCTCTGTCCACCAGCTCCCAGGCCTCCGCCCAGGCATCTGCAGCCAAATATTCTGAACTCACAGGACACGCAGTGAAAGGGTACTACGGTGCGAACGGTGCGAAGGACCTGTCGAACGATCCGAACGTGGATTTGGTCGTGGTAAGCGTGAAGGTGCCGGACCATTGGAACGCGATTGAGCCTGCGCTTGAGGCGGGAAAGGAATTCTTTGTGGAGTGGAGTCCTGGGAGGAGTTTGGAGGAGACGAGGAGGATCGCGGAGGGTGCCAAGGCGAGGGGATTGAGAGGATTTGCGGGGGCCCAGTCGGCGCAGAGTGCTACTGTGAGAACGGTTAGTTGGGATGATATCTTGAACTCGTCTAGGATATTATTTTGCTAATCGAAGGATTTGTAGGTGAAAGGATTGGTCGACGGTGGGAAAGTGGGAAGGATCCTTTCTACAAGTGCGGTAAGTGAAGTCCTCTGTGCCTGGTATTGAAGAAAGACTGAGACATAAATTGCATTGCGATTATAGTCCCTCGTTGTCCCTCTCGAGCTCGGCTACGGAGGCAAAACAACGACGAAGAGTAGCGCTTACGCGCTCGACGCCAACAACGGTGTGTATCTTCCGCGTTGAACAACGCCACTTTGGCAAAGACTGATCATTGTCGATGCTGCAGGCGCGACGATCCTTACCATGCTTGTCGGACACCACCTGTCCGCTCTCAGGCACATACTAGGTGACATTAAGGAAGTCAGTGCGACGACTGCAATTCTCGTACCGGAGGTCGGGATCCTGGACGCTTCCGGAAAGCCCACAGGTGAAGTCGTCAAGGTGACGTCACCAGACCAGGTCATCCTTACAGGTAAACTCGGTGGCGAACACGACGGAGCGATCGTGACCATCCACGCGCAATCAGGCCCGCGTGTTGGTCATTTCCAGTGGTTCATCGATGGTGAGGATGGCAGTGTCGAGGTGAAGAACCGACCGGAAAGTGGACCGTTCGGGATATTTTTGACTGTTGGGGAGATGCAAGTTCTGTTGAATAATGA
This sequence comes from Irpex sp. Y119-03, assembly GCA_037042295.1. NCBI lineage: Eukaryota > Fungi > Basidiomycota > Agaricomycetes > Polyporales > Irpicaceae > Irpex > Irpex sp. Y119-03. The sequence goes on along the minus strand of JAXQKB010000949.1, from coordinate 442,974 downwards.
GGAGGTTTGGTTGGATAAGAGGGAGGAGGATCGGTTGGGGAGTACGGGCAAGGCGTGGTTTGAGTATGCGAAGGGTGGTGAAGAGGGGAAGTATACGACGTTGGAAGACTCGGTGGCTATATGGCGTGTGTTGGACGCAGCTTTGAAGAGTATTGCGGAAGGTGGAAGGACTATCACTGTGGATTAGCTACGGCACGTCGCTGATTACGATATCTTGTTAACTTGCTCATGAATCATCTTGTTGATTTCATAGAGCTCCATGAATGGAGACGGTCCGAAGTATACGTAGTAATATGCAGTCGCTAATTCGGCCCACACCATGTCATGTCGTCGAAAGTGATATACTTAGCTCTGAGTCTCAACGGGACTTAGCTAGAAGTAGTTGCAGGTACGGTAAGTAGTAAGGCTACTTATATCAAGATGGCACGGAAATCCGCGAAATCGGAGATTATAGCGCCCTCACTAAGCTCTCGACCGTACCATTCAGGTCGTCCGTATCGATGGCGGGGGTGAGGCCAGATGCATTATTTCTGAGCAATACGAAGTACTGAACCATAAAACAGGCACAGTTCTCAGCGGTGTATATCTGTGGTCCTCCCCTTTATAAAGCTCGGGGTATGTCAATCAATGCTCTCACTCTCAACTTCTTTGCCAGGCCTCATAGCACCCTCGCAGCACACCCTTAAAGTAGCATCGCACATGTCTCCTATCAGATTAGGTGTCATCGGCCTCTCCGCACGTGGGTGGGCAGCCACTGCTCTCATCCCGCCCCTTTTCGACCCGCTGCTCAAAGATAAATATACCATCACTGCTATCGCCACGAGCTCCGAAGCGTCCGCTCAAGCCTCCACCGCCAAATACTCTGAGCTCACCGGACACCCGGTGAAAGGGTATTACGGTCCAAATGGTGCCAAGGACCTAGCGAACGATCCCGAGGTCGACTTGGTAGTTGTGAGCGTGAAGGTTCCGCAACATTGGGATGCATTGGCTCCTGCGATCGAAGCAGGAAAGAATCTCTTCGTGGAGTGGAGTCCTGGAAGGGACCTGGCAGAGACCTTGAAGATCGCCGAGGCTACGAAGGCGAAAGGAGTGAAAGCGTTTGTTGGGGCACAGACTTCGCAGAGCGCGACAGCCAGAAAGGTGATTGCCAGGACATACTATCAAGGACCACCCTTGATCGGATATCGTGTTGTGCTGATGGGTTATGACTATTTCTTCAGGTCAAGGAGTTACTTGATGCGGGGAAGGTTGGCAAAGTCCTCTCCACTAGCGCGGTATGTGAAGATCTAATGAAATATCATTCAATGATACTTATGAGATGATTGACCTGCAGTACCTCTCCATTTCCAGCGACGCAGGGCTGGGGCCGACGTCAGAAAGTGCCAATGCCTACTCGCTTGACGTTAACAACGGTAGCATCAGCTTATCATTCGAACAGCTCTATTTCAGCTCACTACTGGCATCGTTTGCGTTACAGGGGCGACTTTGATCACTATTCTCATCGGACACTTCCTCACAAATCTGAGACACCTCCTGGGTGACATCAAGGAAGTGAGCGCGACTAGTGCGATCCTCTTTCCCGACGTAAAGCTCCTCGACGCGTCCGGGAAGCCCACAGGAGAGGTCGTCAGGAAGACTGCTCCGGACCAAGCTGTTCTCACAGCTAAACTTGGCGGTCAACATGACGGGGCTATCGTGACGATTCACGCCCAATTCGGTCCACGCACCGGTCATTTCCGCTGGTTCATCGACGGTGAGGATGGGAGTATTGAAGTGAAGAATCGCCCTGAGAATGGTGCCTATGGGGTGTTCTTTAATATAATGGAGCAGCAGGTGATCCTCAATGGCGAGGAAGTGGCTTTGGATGTGCGAGAGGAAGATCGTTTGGGGAACACTGGGAAGGCATGGTTTGAGTATGCGAAGGGTAGTGACGAGGGGAGATACGAGACATTGGAGGATTCGGTTGAGGTGTGGCGCGTGTTGGATGCTGCTTTGAAGAGCCTCGAACAAGGTGGAAAAACAATTACCGTGGTCTGATTTCACTATGTTTCAGGCTGCCGTCTTAGCCACATTTATTGTGTAGTCCATGATAAGTAGTTGTACGACCAATGGTTCGGATTAGTAGACCTGCTCAAGTCTTATATCACGAGATCGAACGAAAGTGAACATGTAAGACATGATATTGCGTTTGATGCTAAGGATTACAAGTTTTATCTAATTTGTCCGTATGATTCTATCTACTCAGACTGAGTAGTGGCGGAATCAGTGGCAGAGACTACCGAGCTCGAGGCGGAGGTGGTGGGAGGGGGAGTAACGGAAGTGGTACCACTATCGGTAGTCTGCGAGGCAGAGCTCGAGACGGAGGTAGAAGTAAAGAAGTCAGATGAGCCGCTCGAAGTCATCGATGCGGAGCTGGCAGAGGTAGTGAAGGAGGAGTCAAAGGTGGTAGATCCGCTTTGGGTAGACGAGCTGTCGAAGATGGTCGAGCTCTGCGAGACAGGGGGAGCAGCACCACGGCCGGTGATGGTGAAGGGTGCGCTACCGTAGCTGCGTCCACTGTATCCCTGGATGATGATGCGGTATGTGCCGCCAGGAACGTAGGGAACGACAACGGGACCGTATGATCCAGTAGACTCGATGCCGGTGGCGAAAGTCTTAACGGGAAGACCCAATTTCTGCGAGTAAAGACCGATCGCCTTCAGTGTACCGTTCTCGACGCGGGTGATGTCCCAGTTGATGGTGACGTTGCTACCGACAACCCAGGTGGTGCTGGCGTCAGGAGAAGTGACGGGGAACGTGGTAGGAGGAGGAGGCGTGACAGAGCCGACAATCTGGAACTCCTGGCTGCCCCAAACCTGACCATCGTAAGCGGAGACTGTGAATGTATTTATGTCAGGAACGATGACAAGGAGTTTAATAATGGGATGAAACGCACTGATGATACGGTATGTGCCGTTGTTAACGTTGGGAACAGTCACAGAGACCGAGCCGTTGCCAGACTGGAAGTTCTGGGCGAGGTTGACAACAGGAAGCTTGTCGGTAGGACTGAACAAGTCGATCGACTTGAGCGTGCCGTTTTCCGACTTCACTTGGCTGGGGTCGAAGGTGATCTGGACGGTGCTGTTCACAACCCAAGTGGTCGCAGAGTTGGGTGAAGAGATCGCGGCGGTAGGGTTGGGGCCGGAAGATGCAACACTGAAAGCGACACTGGTCCAAGACACGTTGGGGTCGTTGGAACGGACTGAGAGGAATGTCAGAGGAGAACTTTGAAGCCAAGTTTGAAGATGACTCACTGATGACACGGTAAGTACCGTTAGCGACGTTAGGAACGCTAATGTAGAGGTACCCGCTGTTAGCAGCGACGTTGGTGGCGAGCGTGGCGACGGGGCCGGCCTGACGCTTGTTGGCTTGAACGTTGGCACTGTAGAGCTGGATGGCAGGAAGAACGCCGTTGCTGCTCTTGACGATGGAGGTGTTCCAGGCGACGATAGCCTGGGAGCCAACCGTCCATCTTGAACCAATGCCGGGTGCGAGGATGGCGGGATAAGTGGTATTGTCGCCTCCACCCCCGTTGTTGCCGTTGTTGCCATTGTCGCCGTTGTTGCCATTCTGGCCGTTCTGACCATTTTGTCCGTTCTGACCGTTCTGACCATTTTGACCGTTCTGGCCGTTCTGGCCGTTCTGACCGTTCTGGCCGTTCTGGCCGTTCTGGCCGTTCTGACCATTCGAGCCGTTCGAACCGTTCGAGCCATTCTGACCGTTTGAGCCATCCTGACCGTCCGAGCCGTTCGATCCATTGCCTCCGTTGCTGCCGTTGCCACTGCCACCTCCATTGCTGGGAGTGTCAGGGCAGGGTTCCGGCTGGGGCTCAGGCTGAGGTTGAGGAGTGGCAGCAGTGATGTGGAACACTTCGCTACGCCAAATCTTGCAACCACAGCTGGACTTGACTAAGGACATAATGGATGAGCAACAACTTTGCGCTGGATGAGACGACGACTTACTCTTTATGTAATAACAACCGTCGGCAACAGAAGGGACCGTGAAGTTGTACGACCCGGTGTTGGAGGGGAAATCGGAAGCGAGTTCGGTGGGCTTGGGGTAATCATCGTCTGCGTTGTACAGATTGATTACACCCAAAGTACCGTTCTCGCTACTGATAACGGTGGTGTCCCTGTAATTTCGTCGTTAAGTATAAGAAAGGGAATATTTCCAGTGATAGAACATACCAAGTGATGGACACCTGTTGGCCTGCAGCCCAAGTGGTATTGGCGGTAGGCGAGAGAATACCACTCGAGGCCAAGTCAGTAGACTCGTCCCGTTGAACGGGAAGAGCTAGGGCGCTGCCAGCAGCACCCGCAAAGGCGAGGACGGCTGAAAGGAGGATTGATATACGCATGGGTGAGATGATTAGATGGAATGAGCGATGAGTGAGTTGATGATGAGACTTTACCGTCGAGAATCACGCCTCTTATATATTGTCGAGAGGACGGCCACGCTCTATTGGGACACACTCAGTATGCGGCATAGATCGGTGTGCAATCGCAGTGTAGCTGCATCCGCCATTAGATACAGCTGAGTATCAGACGGAAAAACGATCATGGAATAGGAGGTATCGTCGGTATGATCGGACCTCGATCGTAATCCTTCGGATTCCTAAGTTGAAAGCTTGAACGCCGATCATAACCTGCGATAGTTATTCGACTGCAGCCTGAAGGAGTAGTTCTAGCATAGTCGTGTTGCTGATACCAGCGGCCGCTATTGTAAGTGTGTAACCAAGAACGTTAGCAGAGCAGTTAGCGAAGAAATGGTCCATCGGGGGCCAGTACAAGCGGCTACTCATCATGTATTGGTAGCATGCCTACGTACCCTGGAGCACAGCTTTCCACCGCTCAATCAAGTTAGATATAACTGTACCTGAGCATTAGTCTCAAAGGCGAAAGCAGTAAGATACCACATAGTGACGAAGTGTCGAGTGTCCAGGATGAAAGGGGCAATCGAAAGATGAGCGCGGAAGCCTCCGGATCTGGCCCTGATCGTTTATCGACAATCGGGCGCTGTATACAAAATAGGAAGTTCAGATCTTTGTGGCGCCGCAGGCTTAAACTTCAAGTTTCGATCGCATGTTACAGTTTTGAACTTGTAGTCAGTACTGTATAGTGCCGCAACTTCACTTGATCGCGTTTCACTTGATCGCGCTTCACTTGATCGCGCTTCACTTGATCGCGCTTCACTTGCAGCCGGATTCAAAACCATAAGCCCGTAAAGAAAAATTGCAGAGGCTCGGTTCGAGCTGATCACAGGCGGAGGTGGGCGGGACGAAGGAATCGTGATGGCCGCCTCGTTCCTATTCGCTAGGGTGGGAGAGAAGAGAGTCGGATGCGTGTTTCAGCGAAGTCCGACTGTGTGTATGTTTGGCGAAGGGGGCCTATCGTTTTGAATGTGGCTGTGATCGCACGTCGCTGACAATTACAAACCTTCCTCGAGTGAAGTCAAGGTCGTGATAGGGTACTGTGCTGATGCAGTCTGTACGGTTCGAGAGAACTTGCCAAAATCTCGTGCTCGAAAGCATCACGCTGGCGCAAACGCCAACTTCGCGACGGGCTATAGTTTAGCAAGAGCGGCTATAAAGGTCGTGATGGATTGAGTCTGTGTCGTCAATGAAGTTACATAGCTAGCGGACAATTCGTGTATGAAAGCGGAGGAGGATATACAAGAAAGCAGAGAACGACAGGGCTACAATACTAGATACAAGGTTCGTGAAAATGAAGTATTTATATTACCGTAGGATAAGTGGTGGTGCTCTAGATGCTGCAGGTTCGTGAAGAAATGCGTGCGTGGTATCAATGCGTTGAATGTTATGGGGAAATTAGACAGTCCGATGGAGGGGTTTTGTAGAATAGTGAATGCGTTGGTATGACCGTTGCGATGTGAGTGAATGGCGACGTGGGTATGGAGGAGGTGGAGGTGCGAGACAGAAGATGCGAACGGTGGAACGAAGACTACGGTTGATCGTGTATAGGAACACCGCGTTTTCGTCGTTCGTCCGCAATAGCGAGCATGGCCTTTATGCTCTTTTCCAGCACCGGTTTCGTCAAGACGCTATCAAGGCAAAACAATCAGAGTCAAAACAGCACACAACGCAGTGAAGCACATACTGATCGACTCCAGCATCGAGGTACTCTTCTTGATCGCTCAACAACGCGTTACCAGTGACGCCGACGACAAAGTCCTTACGACCTCGTCTTCTCAGCTTCCCAACAGCCTGAAGCCCAGACATCACGGGCATCTGATTATCCAAGAAGACAACGGCATATCTCGGCTCGTCGTCGCTGGACGAGACCGCCCCGTCCAAGACGCCACTACTGCTCCCAGTGTCTTCGGATGAAGGTGTAGGACGAGACGCTCCGGGACTCAAGATGAGGTCCAGGGCGATTTTGCCGTTCTCCGCTGTCGTCACCTTACATCCGAGCCGAGTAAGCATCCGGCCCATTAACTTCCTCGTCAACGGGTCGTCATCCACTACGAGTACGCTCATCCCATGTTCGTACGATACAGACGGAGACGTCGTGGACGACGCTCCAGTAGACATAGCACTGCCATTTGTCTTCTCTGACGCCGGCGAGGCTACTGCATTTGTGGGTAACGTCCCTGGATGCTCGGTTTCGGGAATAGGAAAGGAAGTAGGTTTGGGAAGGTCGATATGTGGGGGCTTGACTGTTGAGTCTGAGGTCTCTTCCAAGAGAGCAGGGCGATCAGGTGGCGTGACAGGAGGTACGGTGGACGAAGCCGAAGTAGACGAATGTGTGCGAGTAGCCTGTGCAGTAGAAAAATCGCCGATAGTCCGTGTAGGCACGCGCGTGTGGTCTTCAGGTTTCGAGGAAATTTCAACCAGACCACCTACCATACCAAACGCCATTAGCGTTAGCTAGCACAGTACTGAGAGACATCCATACCTTGCTCCATTATACTATGAAGGGCAGACCCTGACTTCTCCGGGCTTGTGGGTACAGGTACCGGAGAGAACTTGAGCGGTGGCCGTGGGCGGAAGCTCTTAGGGTGTCTCGATGTGTCGTCCTCCAGAGATGCCGTGCGTGTATCTGGCGTACCCGAGCCAGCGGCGACCTTCGCTCCGACACCCAACGCTACATTATTCAATACCAGGTCAGGAAACTCGTTGTTCGAGCCTGAATATCAGGCTACTCACGCAGTTCGACCCAGAATGTGGACCCCTCATCCACTTTCGAGCGGACTCCCAATCGTCCTCCACTTCGCTTGACGATCTGACGGACGAGGGCAAGACCAAGACCCGTGCCTTTACCACCTGCATGCATGGTAAAAAATACCATCAACGAAACGTTCATCGCGTAGAATAATTCAAACAAACCTTGTTGACGTCCCATCTCGGTCTGGTTGAAAGCAGCTGCGCGATAACGAAGAAGCCCTCTTAGTACACTGGTAATATGACACATGCAGCCTATAAACGCTCACAGAAAAGCTTCGTCTGAGCCATATCCTTCTGCCTAATCCCACACCCCGTATCCGTCACCTCGATCCTCACCACGATCCACTCAAGCGGCGGCGGCCTGTTATGCAGCACATCATGCTGGTTCAACAACGTAGCCGACAACCCATGCTTGTTCTCCGAGTTACTATCCGATGACTGCGGCGACGCAGATAACCCGTTGATCTCGACGGAAGGCAGCTCATGCCCCGGCGCCGACAAATCTCTGCTCTCCTTGTTCAACTCTGGCCAGCTGGCGAAGATCCGTGTTGGAGTGGGCAGTACGAGCTTGGTGGTGACCATGAGCTTGCCGCCAGAAGGTGTGAACTTGCATGCGTTACTAAGGCCAAGGAGAACGGTCAATCAAATGCCTCGTTAGGTTCAAGATGCCACCGAAAGAGACATACCTTGCAAGATTTGTAATAATCTGCCTCAGACGAGTCTCGTCGCCCACAACGATACCATCTTCGTCGTGTGTAGACTGCATAAGCCGAGAGATGACATCCCCGTTCTCGCCCTGATATTCATGTAAAGCGGCCCGCGCTACTTCGTCAATGGCGGGGTCAAGGTCAGTGATGAACTCCAGCCCTCTGGCGTCCGTCGCCATCCGTAGAGGAACAAAGAGTGAACGCATGACTTGGTGGAACGCGTACGGCTATGAATGCAAGCATGTCAGTGCATGCTACATCTGGGACTTTATTTTTCTTTTCCTGTAATGCCAGATGGACAACACGTACCTTGAGCACACTCTCAAACCTCCCGCTATCCATCCTATTGAAGTCCAACACGTCGTTCAGAACCTTGCTCATCATACTCAAGCTCCCTTCAAGCGCCTTGAACTCGATCTCCTGAGACTTCGCCACGGCGCCGAAAGCATCCATATTCTGCACGGCCAACAATGCCGTATTTAACGGCACCCGCACTTCATGGAAGACATACGACGTGAGCCGTCGCTTCGAATCCGCCGCTTTGCGCTCGTTGACCTGTGCCTTCTGAGTCGCGCGGAACTGGATCTTGAGCTGATCGCGGAGGGTATATAGTCGGCGCTCGGCCTATGTATCAGAATGATTTGGCGTCAGAGGGGAGATAAGCTTTCTGAGATCATCACATGCGTACATTCTCACGCATGTAATGAACGTAGAGCAGAAAAGCCTGGAAAAGCAAGAAGTTGAACAAGTCTATTGGCTGCATGAGTAATTATAGCGATGATATCAAATGCCAGAAGCTCGTACTGCGCAAGAAAGTCGTCTTCTCGGGAACGACGATGCCGCATGCCCTGTAGACGAATTCGTTACCATGATGATTGTGGATATGAACGACGTGGGTTGCCACTTACAATCCAAAGAAGACGACGACGCCGATGAGTGCCGGGAACCTGTTGAATCCCAACCCAAACAGGGCGATCGTCTGGAAGGCACACGTGTAGCTGATGAAATACAGTCAGTTGATTATCAGAAAAACATGAGAACATGGAGACTCACTAGAAGGTGAGAAGAAAGTCTTTGCCTTCGCAGTTGAAGCGCGACGAGCCCCCGTAGAAACCGCAGAAAAATCTGGGCGCAACACAACGAATGTCAGCGATAGCGCATAGTTCAGGGGAGGGGAATACGCACATGAAGAATATCTGGTATATACTCCACATCCACGTTGAGAAGGTGAGGAAGACCTGGTAGAAAATGGGGCGGTCCCTCGGGAAGTCGTATACGACCATGAAGAAGACAGGGAAGGTCAGTGCGGGTGAGACAGCGTAGTAGAAGACGGTGTCGGCGGTGTTGGCTGGGTGCGGGATGAAGCCGACCGCCAGTGCCCAGTTGACGATGTAAAATGCGGACGCCCAGATGGCTAGGGACTGGGATGATTTTGAGTACGGAGATCTGGTAAACAGAAATAGATAGAACGCACCTTTCTCAAGAACCAGTTCTCTTTGCGGTAATGCGCCTCAGACTTCTCGTCCACAAAGTGAGTCGCAAAAAAGCCGTACGCGAGCGGCCATATGCGATACCTGAGCCACACGAGAGGCGTGTTGCTCGCCCAGAACCCGTCGACGTGAAAGGCGACGCTGTCTCTGTCCGTGTTCGTGCCTCCGTAACCTCCAACGCCGTTCCCGCTGCCACCAGACTTCTCGCCCACGCCATGCTCTCCTGAATGCACACTGCTCTTGATCTCTCCAGACCACTCCCGATCGACGACGACCTCGTCCACTTCTTCGTCGACGTCTGTACCGCCGACCCTCATGATCCCCCGCGTCCTTCCATAGCTCATGCTGTCGCCCGTACTCTCGTCGATAGCCGAGGACGTCGACGGAGCGGTGCCTGAGCCGAGCTTGCGCCAGAACTGGTCGATGCGGTTCCTCAGTCCGACTTGGAGGCTGATGCGGGTCTTCTTCCGTTTTGCAGTACGCTGCGAGCCAGACTCGTGCAAGACAGGAGGGGGTAGCTGCATCTGCATGTCATCCATTTCAGCTTGAGGTGTACCTGTGCCGTCAGTCTCCCCCTGGTGTTTGAATGCGTCGCCATGCGACGTAGAGGTCGACAAGACACTGGCCAGCGAAACCCGAGAGCGAAAGGGCATGGTGGGCCACTGAGCTCGCTGTCGGTGGTGGTGGTGGCAGAAAGGCAAAGGAATTTGGCAACTTGAATTCAAGTTGCAACACGGCGCTCTATGGCGCCCAAAATAGCGCCCTCGTGCGCTGTAATTTCCCATGGCCTGCAGTTTACTTTCTTTAGAAATTGATAGTTCTTATAGAGACATAGAGTATGTTTTCCGCTGTGAACTTGTAGCAATTTCTTGACCAAGACATTGCCTTTTCTGGAACATTTCCGGAGATGTATGTTTGACGAAAAAACATTGACTTTTCAGGGCTTTGATCGAGCGTGCCTGGGAGTACGTCATCGCCGTCATCGATCCACGTGGCTTCTGTCTCCTATTGCTTGATTGGGCAGTTTTGGTATATCACCGTCCCACGTTACGTGGAATAGCCTGGACCGTTCATAGATAACTGGCACTCCCTTGGCAACTCGACGTGGACGACTGATAGCACAGATAAACCGCAGGATTCCATCCGATAAGAATTACGTGCATATGTATAGAGAATACAGAGAGATCAAAAAAAAGGATCGACGGAAAATGCGCATGGGAAACAACACAGAAGAAGCAAAGCGGTAACGAACGAACTGGAACAAAGTAGCGGGAAGATACGATGACCTGGGAGAGCAACAGCAACCAACACAATGCAAACGGTCAGACGGAACACAAAGAAAGAACCATATGAACAACGACGAAGCGAGCCACACCCGCAAGTGGAGGGCCCATTCGAACTGTGACGTACTCCGAGTCGGATTATTTTGTCAATAAATATCGCGTCGGCGCGGACTAGCGGAAAGGCGGATGATGATGAAGCTGCACCACCCAACGAGCATCCACGCCAAAGGAGAAGAGAGCGAAAATAACCTATAAAACACAACAAACGCCTCCAACCTCCAGCGCGGCGTCCAGTCCCTCCCTCGATCACTTGCGCATGCGCAAAACCCAGCCAGCCTACGAGAAGCCTCCCCAGAGATTCGGGTTTTCGAAATTAATCATACTATCTGTAGGGATAACATAAAAAAGAAGAGGAGAAAGTTCAGGTTTAAAATCACACAGATGGAGAAGTAAACCACTCCCCGAAATCCAATTCGCCACCTCCTCCCATCTGATCGCCCGGGAAGAGAGAAGACGAATCAAAAGACTCGAATCCGCTCATGCCGCCGAGTTGCTGCATAAAGTCCTGAGACATGAACAGATCGCTCGAAGTGTTGTTCCCAGGAGGCGCAGATGATTGCTGAACAGGCGGTTGATTGCTCCCTTGAGGACCAGGTTGACCTTGACCTCCAGGAGTCTGCTGATTATTCATGCCCGTGGACGGCGACGGCGCCGTGATAGTAGCATTATTCTGCGCAGGCGTCGGGGGCGCCGTTCCCGGTCCTTGCTGGGGTGGCTGATGCGCGCCATGTCCACCTGTAACAGCTGGAAGGTTATGCGGGGACGAATGCACGCTCTGAATCCCGCTTCCAGTATCTTCCTTCTTGAGTCCTGGCGATGGAGGAGGCATCATGCCCGGCGGCTTGTTCTGCTGCTGTTGCTGCGGTCTATTACCAGGGAACTGGCTGGTACCGGGACGGGACTGCGAGCCGTCCCCCGGCGGTGGGAATGGAGACTCGGGGTTCGCAGGAGAAGGTGCGTTCGCGGGCATCATGTTCGGTGCCCCACCCGGTATACCACTTCTGTGGAGAGCAGTCATGTTTTGTCGGTACTGAAGCTGACAAGTCAAAAATGGTGGCCCGTATCTAAATAGGAGGATGACATACTTGTAGTATAGGAGCAGGCATACCACCCATCGAAGGGTTACCCATCCTTTGTCCCGATGCGAACGATCCCCCGCCGGGTAGCAGGGGCGTCATGGCATTCTGAGGATGCTGAGGACCACCAGGACCACCAGGGTGCATAGGCGGTTGCGGGGGGAATCCAAGACCAGCCATAGGAGGTTGCGGTTCAGCCCCTGTCGGCGACGTGCGTGGCCGCTTGTTTGCGGGAGGAGACGACTCATTCTGACCCTGCTCAGCCTCGAATATATATCAATTCACTCTTATTGGACATTCGCCCCGCTGTACACCACATACCTCATCGCCTGGTGACGTGCTATTGCGCTTGATACGTTGTTGATTCTGACCTTGTTGGGCAAAGGGTGCCCCCAGTGGTCTCTGTTGTCCGGGCTGCAGTGGCTGCTGCATACGATTAGGCTGCCCGTCGGGGCCGTTCTGCGGGGCGCCTGGCTTAGGAATCTGGTCACGGATAGCACCTCGCTCCTTGGCCAAGGCCACTATACGCGCCTGTCAATGTACCAACCGGCTTGTTAATATTCACGTACGATGCACCTCGCGAGACACATACTTTGTCAGTGTGGGAAAGTGATGGAACATCAACTCCCCCGAGGCCAAGCTCATCCTTCAATTGGTTCAGACGGACTGCCTCGATCCTCATAAATTCAGTGTTGACCGTCGCATCCGGATTCTGAGATCGAATCTGGCCTTGCGGCAACTGCGGCTGGCGATTAGCAAAGGAAGGACTCTGACTCACGCCGTGGGCCGCTGGCGAATTAGGGTGGCTCGTTGAGGCACCTGCAAGAGGTTGAAAGCCCGGAGGCGGCTGCTGCGGGTTGCCCATGAGTCCTTGTGGAGGGCCAGGCGGGGGCATTGCTCCTCGCATCTGCATTGAGCCCTGAGGACCTAGACTCGCATTCATCGGTGGCTGCTGGCCAGGATGTCCAGAGTGATGAGGGGAGTGTGCCATTGTGGGCGACTGGAATGGTGCTCCGTTCGGCGCACGTTGAGGAGGAGGCACTCCAGGTCGCTGCCCAGGCATCATAGCAGGCGTGCCGATCGATGGTCCTGCGGGGTGCGAAGGACCCACGATGCCATTTGGCTGAGGGCCAGGTCCGAACGATCCGCTCTGTGCACCGTTTGTCATAGGCGGTTGACCAGTCTGGGCCGTGGCTGAAACAACCCCATTTGGCATCTGAGTTGGAGGCATGCCTGGACGAGCACCGTTTACAGGACCTATGTATCTTGGAGGCCCTGGCTGAGCACCCTGTCTCGGAGGCTGCCGCTGGGTCTGCTGCGCTTGGTGCTAAACGAACCTGCTCGTCTCAACGATACGCAAGGTATAGCAATACAACTTACCTGAGTATACAGTAAAGCATCTTCAGGACCGTTCCCACTACTCTTTGCCGTAAACAACACCCAAAACACACTCCACCATCTACAGGAGGAATCAGTCTAAACGCGCAAACTGGGAGAAAATTACAAACTCAAATAATAGCCCTTGCTTGGCATTTATGGGTGGCGAAGAATCCTGGGGGATGTCGGCTTCTCTTGTCAGCTCCCGTGCAGTATTGGCGTATCCTCGCTTTATGCAATAATCGTATATATAGATATTGAACCTGTTGATAATATTATGATTATGCGGGAGACGTTGCTCCAGATAGCAGAAACACAAACATTCTATCGCCGTCCCACGACGTCGGAGAGGGTGGTGGTGTCTGTTCCAGTAGCTGAGTAGGGGGAGGGCCGCCAGTAGGCGGTCCTGTGGCCATAGTGGCTGATGAGTGTTTCGGGAAGAGTGCGGGACTTGTGTGTGACTTTGACTAGCGGTAGAGTGTCAAATCTGCGCCCTTTCTCCTCGTGAAGATTGTTGAGCGGGCGAAGGAGAGACAATTGCCTGAGAATGGACAGAGTCGTGTCGTGGTAGAGGGTTGCTCTGAGCGCCGGACAAATGAAGCAAGATGAGCCGAGAGGGGATACAGATGGCAGTTAATGATACAAGCAAGATGAAGCGCGTCGGTTGTCGGACGGCGGGGCGCACTCGACGGCGGGGTCGGTCGTCGTCGTGGTTGAGAGCGAACCTGCTTTGAAGAGGCGGGTGCCCCGATGATCTCGGCGTGTGCCGACCCTCGGCACCCGAATGGGAAATACTAGAGGCGCTTGCGCCACAGATGTCAGTCTTTCTGCCAATGCCAGACTCAGGACACGTCTGAGAGAAGATCGAGATGCAGGATTATAGAATACATGTGCGCATAGATACAGTAGATTATGTTGTTATAGTATAGTCAATGATGGAGCCAAGTCCATAAACCCCTTAATGTCGCCGCACGAGTGCGACCTGGAAATCCCAACCTCCCACAATATACTTCACTTCGACCAGCCGCTTGATTTCTCGCCATCCAGAGCTCATGTCGCCCGGTCGCTCGTTCAGATCGGACACCACGTACACGAAGTCCGCGGGAGACAACATTGAGCGAAGGAGGGACCCAATCAAGAACGCAATCAGTGCGATCATAATGACCGTTGTGAGTCGATAACGATATCTCCTCTCGTAGAAGGGGGTAGATGTACCAGCGGAGTTTAACACTATGCCTTGCTGCTGCAGAGATGCCGGGGAGGTAGCAGCACTCGAAGAAGGGGATTCCTTCGCTGGCACAGATGATAGAGTAGAACCTGACAGACTTCTGAGAATCGGCCCTGCGGTCCTCTGTACTCCCGCAGGCATCGAGAATCGAGTGAGAGGATTAGGATAAGAATTCCAAAATCGGAGAAGACCATTGCTGGAAGAAGGCTCAGGAGGATCCTGGGAAGATGGGTCGTTCTGCTCGATGTGGTCCTGCAAACCCTGAGCAATTCCCGCACATCAAATCAGATGTCTGACTTCACAACTCGACAGAAAGAATCGCAGGCTTACCTTCGAATCTATCACAGGAGTGCTGTGCGGTGGAGTAGATGCATGTTCTGTCTCAGAGAGATCGTCGGTTGATGTTACAGTAACAGACGTCGACGGGTCCAACAGATGCGCCGCCACTGCAACAGGTACACGAAGCTCTGTTGGGAGCGGCTCGTCTTCAAGGGCAGCCCTATGTTACTGGTAAATTTGGATACAATAAGAATCTCGATATGTAACGCTTACCTCGCCAGCACGTTCATCTTCGAGGCTCTTACATCCAGCAACTCATCTCTACCCAGACTCGTCAACGAGTCCTTCTCACTCAATACATTCACACCAACGCCATTGACGTCGATGGATGTGCTCGTTGTCCGCGTAGTCGAAACAGTCGACTGGTTACCAGTAGGCCTGATCTCGACCTTGATGATCGCACGCCCTTCATCAAGATCCAACAACCATTGCGGACGGGGAGGCGCCGTCCTAATCTCTCCTGTCAGAGGATCTTCAATTGTCGACATTTGATACTGAGCGGTGGGCAGCGTCAGCCGCAGCAGATGGCAGGGTGGTCTATCCGCGTTGAGCCCAGACGAATGTAGCGGCGACGGGGGCATGGTGTAAACAGCTGTGACCACGGGTAGTAGGTCCGACCAGGTCTCCGCGTCCTTTCCTCCATCAGGAAGAGTAAGACGTTGACGCGTCTTGTCGATTCGCGAGTGAATTTGCACCTCATAGCCGTCCCGGTACAGCTTCGTGTCTACCACCAACTCACCCACAATGACGTCCGTTGGTAGTTTGACCTCTCCACGCGATGTGAAAACAGAGGCAGAACGAAGAGCATCCCGAGATCGAGCGCGAACAGAACCAGAAGGAGACGGAGATGCGCTGGCCTTCGTTGGAGTGGCCTCTTCTCCGTCGGCCGGGCTTGACAGAGTCTCCCTGCGACTGCTGGATCGTGAATGCCCGGAGGAAACTGTAGCCCTCCGAAGCCTCTCCGAAGTGCTGACGGGCAACTTAGGAGAGGGTGCCTTCGAAACAATGGTGTCGAGGAGGAGATAGCTTGTATAAGACTTCGCGGAGTTATCGAAAGCCGTCATCACTACCGTACGGCTGGGATCTCGCTTGCGAATCGTCCAGGCTTTGTCGTCAACTCCATCGTCTTTACCAGCGATAAGATAGCTAGAGGCCGGTATTCTCGTGAACGGCGACGGGGCAACATTCTTCAGATACGTCTCCAGTTGGAGAATTGACTTGACCAACATCGTGTTGATATTCGCGTTGACGGCAGCTGGGATCGAGCCCCCATAATCGGCCGCCACCACCCGTGTGCATCGCGCCGACGGAATAGCGTAGCTCTCCGAACCATAGGGGTCCAAGGTCTCCAATATCCACCCCTCGATAAATACACGACCCACGGGGAGCGTATACGGGTTGTATTTCGCCGCTGCAAATGACTGCACAGAGTCAGGAGCGAAAGAAGCAGAAGCCATGTAGACCACCATCCTATTATCACCAGCATGGTCAGACTCTCCACTCCCTTGTCGAATAGACGGAGCCCGGGCGACCACATTGGCAAGGTAGAACCCGCGATCGCGGAAAGGAAAGCCGCCTTTGGTGACCATGAAACAGGTGTTCGCATGTGCGCCGAACTGCTCGAAAACGTGGGTTGAATCATATCGCGAATCCCACTCCTTCCTCGAGTCGTAGTTACCCAGGACGTTCGCAATCTCGTCGGCCGACAGCCCTTCTATGACCTTCTCCCCTTTATGTACGGGAATAACGGAGGAGATCGACGGCTCAATCTTTCGATGTACCGGGAAACCTTTGTCGCTGACGAGGGTCCAACCTTCCGCGAGGGGCTGGGTATGCAGCCCTTGAAGGTAAGAGAGAGCTTCCAGGGCGTACTGCATCGGTGCCTTGGACGACGATGGGATAGCATCATCGCCAGCTGCCATGGCAGGAGAAACTGCCGCTACAGCCTGCTGCGTCGTGACAGTCGCCTGCTCCACAGCAAAGTTCCAATACCTTGAGAAGGCACTAGCAAACGCAGGTGCCGTCGTAGAGACCTCCGATACCGACGTAGCTGAGGGACTGATGGGAGAATCGGAAGGCGGATCGACACCAGTCTCAGTAGCGGTATCATCGGTGTCAGCGTCCCACTCAGCTCTTCGTCTGCGAATGACGCCCAACACGGGAGGTTGGTCCAGAGGAATCCGCGTCGGCTTGACTCGTTTCTGTTTCGCGAGGCTCTTCACTTCTCGCTCGGGAAGCTCTTCGACATCCACGTCCACCTTGGCGCCATTCACCATAACGAGGCCCTTCTCCTTCGCCACTCCCTGAGGAGCCCTACGAACTATAATCTGTAGTCGTTCCTTCCCTGCATTGACGGCGTCGTGAGAGATAGTGAGCCAGAGGCCGCCACCTCCAGAAGACAGCCTGTGTCGCCTGAGGCATCCTATGGACTGGGGAGGAGGATCGATGATGATATCCAACGACGTCGCCCAGTTATCCAGATCGCATCGAAGCTCGCACTCGATGGTAGGCATGGAAGACAAGGGAGGATTGTCGGTCGTATCATTCCCTGATGACGTACGACTAGGACATCCTTCATATTCGATCCGAAGACTACCTTTCTCGTGATCATAACGCAGGTCGTTGACTTTAGCACCTTCCAACCTGGTCATGAGAGGTGGTCCTCCGCACTTGATGACAAAGTCACCGTAGCCGGCTACAGCGGAGATCATTTGCTGTGGAATCGAACCTTTATTTGACCATCCTTTCGGGTCTGATTGCTCCAAAAGTGTGACCTGCGTCGTCGTCGGGGATAGAGCCTCGATGGACCAGCCTTGTAAATCTACTTGCGTTCGTATTACGTTGATGTCCACCGGAGGGATGGTAGGGAAGAGGTTCGGGTCATCCGCAGAGAAAGCAAACACGTGCATAGTGGTCGGGGATTTGTACACAGTCTTTAACACCACTGCGTCTCGACCGCTAGGAGGGGTGATTGGATTAGTATGAGGACGCATCTTGAGCATTCATGACTCACTTGACGGGCCAGTTAGGTTTGGTCTTAACGTGCCATAATTCAGTAAGCTGATTGACATCTTCCAGGAACACAGAGTCTTCATATAGCCTGTCCCAGAATGCTCGAGATCCTGGCGTGGTAATGGCGGCATATAGATCCCATAGGCTCAAGCCTACGAAAGTAGCCTCTGCTCGGTACACGACCAGCGTAGGATCAATGGAGTCTAGTTGAGAAACAGACACTCCACGACTTTCCGTCGCTTTGAAGGGCATTGATTAGAGAAGGTTATATATGAAGCATATAAACTGCACTTACTGCGTTTCCACTTCGCTTCGGGCTCTTGTAGCAATGAAGAGAAATATATGTAATTTCGTTTCACCCGAGATAGGATAGATCGCTCCGCGGCTGGGCTACGTTCGGTCATTGTGCGACCCAAAGGGGGTGGCTCAGGTACGGTCGAAGTGCTAGAAGTCCCAGTAGCCACAGTAGTGACAGTAGATTTCGATCGAAAGCTGACATTAGCCATGCTCATAGTATCCTGGAGAATCGGCTGAGACATATAGTATGACGAAGGGTCGCGCTCTTCCACGTCTTCGATCGGTTGGGGTATACCATTAAGTCGCCATCCACTTGAAGGTCCAGAGAGCTCGATGATAACCTTCACCTTTAAGACCGAATGATCGTTCGGAAGGGACGAGTGCTTGACATTTAGGACAAATTTGTCCGCGTCCTTGCCTCCAGAGGCCGTACGTATCCCATGAGCTGTCCACGGTAACGAAGAGACCTCTTCAGAAGACGCTCGGGTCGATATTTGAACGTCCCACCCATCGCTGGCAGGTATGATCCACTCGACCGACCTCGTTAATCGACGATGCTCACGGACAGCGTGAAGCTCATTCGCCCCTTGGTCGGCATCAGTCCGCGGGAACGACTCCGTGTCCTCAGGAACGATGGCGTAGTCGACTGTCAGCGCTACTCTGTCGATTTGGAACGATACATGCTCGATTGACACGCCGTTGCCGTACCCAGAAAATAGAGGAATTCGGGATCCGCGCGACTTGACTGTCTTGAAGAAGCCGACCATCATAGCACATAGTTGTTGACTCAAGCTGGTAGCAGGCGCAAAATTCCACATTGCGCGAAGGTCGTGTTGCCAAAAGCATGTCATACGAAGCCTTGGAGAGCCGCTGCCAGATTGGACACTCTGGATACACCAAGCAAAGACTTTGATATTGTCAGCCGTATCCGCGTGCAAGAATTTCGTAATGCTTACGTCCAACTTCGGAACGCACATAGGGAGGTGAAGGTCGAAGGTAGGCAGGCTCGTCAGGAGAGCGTGGAAGGGAGGTGGTAATGTCGATTAGGGTGGAAGCATCATTGAATGTTCGTGATATTGTAACGGCGTCCCGAGGGCTGATGCGATGGTTGTAGTGGTAAGATAGCTGGATACAGGAACTACTCACCTGGCGGGCCATCCTAACGTGAAGTTCGTCCTGGCAATGCGAGTCGACTGGTCAAACATCTCCAGCAGCTGAGCCTTCTCTACGGCAGGGTCCCACTCCTTTCGTAACTCAGGAGTCGATATAACCGCCTTGCAGGCCTCCAAAGTGAGCTGTGGCTCATCCGCCACGGAAACATCAAGCACCGCACGATACACCGTTCCTGCCTTTGCCACTCTCCTGTGCAACACAACATCCGATAGATGAGGCCCTGCAGCTGCCCTTGCCTTTCCTTTGCCACTTATTGGTGGGGTTTCGACATTGACACGTTTCCAGTCGTTGGAGGAGTGGGAAGTGAGAAGTTGCCGAAAGTTTGTTTGTGCTGTGTCCAGAGCGTCGTACCACGACTGGTGCAATCTGCAGCAGAGTATAAGTGAGTCACATATATCCGGATACATAAACCATACTGACCGTGTACCGTCAGTCATATCTTTAGGGTTACACTGCGGACATGGGGAGCTAGCAAGCATAACAGGCGCCCAATTACGTGCATAATAATCGCACGACTAATTCATGGCCGGCGGGACTGCCTTATTGGGAAATACCGCCGCCTAACTCGCGCTACTCCTGATTGGCTCTTTTACTCCAACCACCATCACTTACTGCAGAGTACTCCTCTACTACACCGTTTCTTACACAACTTTCGTTCTTCATAATGGCACCAAAAGCGAAAAACACACTAAAGCAGCAGGCTCTGGGCTTCCCCACGAAACGCCCAACTGCAGCTTCAAACGCAAAGGCGAAGGGGTCGAAGTCTCCAGTCACGGTCCCGACAACACCTACTCCCGCGTCTGTGGCGGAACCTGTGGACGCCAGTAGCGCTGATGCAAGTGAAGAAATCTCCATTGCTCGTAAACTCCCAAGGCAGAGGACCACCAGAGCCTCTACGAAGGCCCAAGTTGTCGAAGAGGAGAAGGCAGTAGGCAAGAAGAGAAAGCTCCAGGAAGTTGAGGAGCCCGCTGCTACCGCCGAGAAAGGCAAGAAGAAAGAGGATAAAGGAAAGAAGGTGTTCAAGTCTCGAGCTAGTCTTGAGAACGTCGAAGGCCGTCAGACACCCACGCGTATCGACGATTCGAGCGATGTTGAAGTTCTGGACGAGCCTCCTCAGACGGATACGAGCGAGGCTGCGAAGAAGGCCCGAGTACGCAAACACTATGGCGAAGCACGGGAGAAGATGGGATACCTCGAACCCAGTGAGTGCAAGTCAGATATATGCGTGTCGAAGTCACAGCACTAAACGTTGTTGTACGCACGCAGTTCATGCCAAGGGCCAAACGAAGGAGCATCACATTCTTCGCGTATTCGACCTGTAAGTGCTCTCTTTGTATACTGCATCTTAATGTATCTCAACCATGCGTATAGCTCTTACGAATACGGCCCCTGCATCGGTATGACTCGTCTCCAACGCTGGGAGCGCGCGGATGCACTAGGACTCAACCCTCCTCTTGCAGTGAGTACCCTGTATAGCGTTTATGAATGCATGTTCATATTATTTTCATATGCAGGTTAAGGAGATCCTCTTGGACGAGCAAGTCAAAGAGGATACCTCTTTAGGGGAATGTGTCTTCTTCGGCGAGGTATAGCCCGAAGATTGCGTCCCGCTCCCCTTATCACTCTTTCGTCTTGTGCTGGATCTTTGAACCCCGTAGATTAAATGCTCCTAGTAAGTTACCAAAATCTCTCCTGACCGCTCTTCCTTGCATGTAACATATCTGCTCTCGCTTTCGGAACCGAACTGCTGTCGCTTCTGCTTATCCCTCGAATTCGTGTACTAATAGATAGATATACATTCGTTGATGGTCACCAAAACACTAGTGATGACAACGTGTGTTAAAATTACGCAACAGTGATCGTCTTCCCTCCCTGTGCAAGACTCTTCAAAGCAGCATCCAAGACACGCCAAATCGCGACAGAATCTTCCAACGTCTCATATCTCCCCTCCTGACTACCTTTAGCATATTCCAACCACGCCTTTCCTGTATTCCCCAACCGATCCTCTTCCTTTACATCCAACGCAACCTCCTCTCCATTATAAGCCACGTTCTGTTCACCCAAGCCCAAGAATACCCCAGATGGCCCATTTTCAGGGCGGTTCTTCACCTCAATGGTCCCTTCTTCGCCGTCGATGAACCAGAGGGAACGGCCAGTGGGAGAACCAGATTGGGCGTGTATGGTAACGATCGCTCCGTCGTGTTTGCCCCCAAGTTTACCTGTGAAGACGACTTGGTCTGGCGAAGTCTTCTTCACGACCTCCCCAGTGGGCTTTCCAGTAGAGTCGAGGATCTGAACGTCGGGAAAGAGGATTGCACTGGTTGCGCTGACTTCTTTGATATCACCCAGTAAGTACCTCAGACTGGTGAGGTGGTGGCCGATGAGAACAGTCAATAGCGTCCCGCCTGTAACATACACTATGTGAGTGGTCCCTCATGGATCACATACCGAAGGGACGCTTACCGTTATTGACGTCAAGCGCATAGGCATTAATCTTTGTCGTCGCCTTGCCGGAGAACCCTACTTCGGGAGGGACGATAATGGACTATTTGTCTGATAAGTCTCGACGATACTTCCATGAGCACTAGCACTAACATACCACGCTGGTTGAAAGCACTTTGCCGACCTTCCCTGCATCAAGCAGCTCCTTCAGCTAAACCAACAGTTACAGTTAGACACTTCCACGTTGTGAGCTTCAGTCATTGATCGTTAACCCATACCTTTCTCGTAGTAGCGCTTTGCGGAGACTGTGCCCCCACAAAGGTCCTCACTCCCTTCGCCTTCGCAGCTTGAGCGATCTTCAAGGTCTCTGCCAAGTCCCTACCAGGACTCCACTCCACAAAGATATCCTTCCCTGCTTCGATCGCAAGGGCTGCCGCATCCCAATGGTCCGGAATCTTGACACTCACGACCACCAAGTCGACGTTGGGATCATTCGCCAGGTCCTTAGCACCGTTGGGGCCATAGTACCCTTTCACCGGGTGGCCGACGAGCTCGCTGTATTTGGCAGTCGAAGCTTGAGCGGACGCCTCGGAGCTGGTGGCGATAGCGGTGATAGTGTATTTATCTTTGAGCAATGGGTCGAAGAGGGGAGGGATGAGAGTGGTGGCTGCCCATCCTCGAGCGGAGAGTCCAATAACACCTAATCTGATAGGAGACATGCTTGATGTTGAGTGCGGCAGGTAGGGAGTTTATCTGAGGCTTAGTGCAGCACTGAAGCTGACCTTCAGCTTTATAGAGTTCGGTGAGATCTAGACCTGTGCGTGCAAGATGGAACAGCACTCCGTATTGCAGAGCTATAGCGCAATATGCATACGTATACGTATACAAACCGAGCTGACACCTGCTGACACGACTGTCTAGATCCCCACTTCCTACCGTGCAGAGAAGTACGGTCAAGAGCTTAGTAAGGATACCAGTAGGACAATCTCCGATTTTGCGGATTTCGGGCGTTCTCATAGATTCAGAGTACACTTACTAACTATACTTACTTGCAATTGATGACTGCCAGCATCGAGAGTCTGAGCCTAACGTATAACTTCCGAGTGCACCGTGTTGGCCGAATTTTGTGGCCATATTACTAATCTCCGGGCCTCAGTCTCTCTAGTATCCAATCGAGCTCCGCGACGCCACAAAGACATGCGCTTCCTATTCTGGAAGTATGCCCGATCGTCGATCAACGATCGGGGTCGGGTCCGGATGCTTCCGCTTTCGATCGCGATTCAAGTTGCAGCTTGTCAGTATCTTGCTGCTTTTGCCTTCGATTACTTCGATTACTTCAATACTACTGCTCAGGCACCATTATGTCTATCATATTCAAGACGGTGGAAGGCTGCGCCCCAGGTTATGTAGTATTCGAGGGACACTACTTCTCACTGACAGTACATGACTCGGCGAGTGAACTCCGTACTTGTAGACACCCATGCTGTTGTCCAATGGCTCATTTCTTCACTAACTACTCTGCTAACTTTCTGAGTTACACACTCACAGTGGCGGCCGTTTGTATCAGGGACATGATTATCCTAGAACTGCCCCTTCAGGCTGCAATCGAACAACTATCGCAGATTGTGATCGGCGTTGAAGCTTTCAACTCAGGATTACGATCGACGTCCGATCATCCCGACGATACCTCCTATTCCATGATCGTTTTTCTGCCAGCTACTCAGCTGTAGTGAATGGCGGATGCAGACTACACTGTGATTGCACACCGATCTATGCCGCATACTGAGTGTGTCCCAATAGAGCGTGGCCGTCCTCTCGACAATATATAAGAGGGTCAATTCTCGACGGTAAAGTCTCATCATCAACTCACTCATCACTCATTCCATCTTATCAACTCACTCATGCGTATATCAACCCTCCTTTCAGGCGTCCTCGCCTTTGCTGGTGCTGCTGGCAGCGCCTTGGCTCTTCCCGTTGAACGGGACGAGTCTTCTGACTTGGCCTCGAGTGGTATCCTCTCGCCTACCGCCAATACCACTTGGGCTCCAGGCCAGCAGGTGTCCATCACTTGGTATGTTCTGTCATTGGCAATATTCCTTTTCTCATACTAACTGACCGAATTACAGGGACACCACCATTATCAGTAGCGAGAACGGTACTCTGGGTGTGATCAATCTGTACAATGCAGATGATGATTATCCCAAGCCCACCGAACTCGCTTCCGATTTTCCCTCCAACACCGGATCGTACAACCTCACGGTTCCCTCTGTTGCCGACGGTTGTTATTACATAAAGAGTAAGTCGTCGTCTCATCAAGCATAAAGTTGTTTCTCATCCATTATCCCCTCAGTCAAGTCCAGCTGTGGTTGCAAGATTTGGCGTAGCGAAGTGTTCCACATCACTACTGCCAC
Organism: Irpex sp. Y119-03; assembly: GCA_037042295.1. NCBI lineage: Eukaryota > Fungi > Basidiomycota > Agaricomycetes > Polyporales > Irpicaceae > Irpex > Irpex sp. Y119-03. The sequence goes on along the minus strand of JAXQKB010000949.1, from coordinate 418,857 downwards.
TCCTCAACCTCAGCCTGAGCCCCAGCCGGAACCCTGCCCCGACACTCCCAGCAATGGAGGTGGCAGTGGCAACGGCGGCAATGGAGGCAATGGATCGAACGGCTCGGACGGTCAGGATGGCTCAAACGGTCAGAATGGCTCGAACGGTTCGAACGGCTCGAATGGTCAGAACGGTCAGAACGGACAAAATGGTCAGAACGGTCAGAACGGCAACAACGGCGACAATGGCAACAACGGCAACAACGGGGGTGGAGGTGACAACACCACTTATCCCGCCATCCTCGCCCCCGGCATTGGTTCGATGTGGACGGTTGGCTCCCAGGCTATCGTCGCTTGGAACACCTCCATCGTCAAGAGCAGCAACGGCGTTCTTCCTGCCATCCAGCTCTACAGTGCCAACGTTCAAGCCAACAAGCGTCAGGTCGGCCCCGTCGCCACGCTCGCCACCAACGTCGCTGCTAACAGCGGATACCTCTACATCACCGTTCCCAACGTCGCTAACGGTACTTACCGTGTCATCAGTGAGTCATCTTCAACATTCGCTTGTAGGCTCCCCTCTGACATTCCTCTCAGTCCGTTCCAACGACCCCAACGTGTCTTGGACCAGTGTTGCATTCAGTGTTGGATCTTCCGGCCCCAACCCTACCGCCGCGATTACTTCCCCCAACTCTGCTACCACATGGGTTGTGAACAGCACCGTCCAGATCACCTTCGACCCCAGCCAAGTGAAGTCGGAAAACGGCACGCTTAAGTCGATCGACTTGTTCAGTCCTACCGACAAGCTTCCTGTTGCCAACCTCGCCCAGAACTTCCAGTCTGGCAACGGTTCGGTCTCTGTGATTATTCCCAACGTCAACAACGGCACATACCGTATCATCAGTGCGTTTTATCCCACTACTAAACTCCTTGTCATCGTTCCTGACATAAATACATTCACAGTCTCCGCTTACGATGGTCAGGTTTGGGGCAGCCAGGAGTTCCAAATCGTCGGCTCTATCACGCCTCCTCCTCCTACCACCTTCCCCGTCACTTCTCCTGACGCTAGCACCACCTGGGTTGTCGGCAGCAACGTCACCATTAACTGGGATGTCACCCGCGTTGAGAACGGTACCCTGAAGGCGATCGGTCTTTACTCGCAGAACTTGGGTCTTCCCGTTAAGACCTTCGCTACCGGCATCGAGTCTACTGGATCATACGGTCCCGTTGTGGTTCCCTATGTTCCTAGCGGCACATACCGCATCATCATCCAGGGATACAGTGGACGCAGCTACGGCAGCGCACCCTTCACCATCACCGGTCGTGGTGCTGCTCCCCCTGTCTCCCAGAGCTCGACCATCTTCGACAGCTCTTCTACCCAAAGCGGTTCTACCACTTTCGACTCCTCCTTCACTACCTCTGCCAGCTCTGCGTCGATGACTTCGAGTGGCTCATCCGACTTCTTTACTTCCACCACCGTCTCGAGCTCTGCCTCGCAGACTACTGATAGTGGTACTGCTTCCGTCACTCCCCCTCCCACGACCTCCGCGTCGAGCTCTGTGGTCTCTGCCACTGATTCTGCCACTACTCCGGCTTAGTAGATAGAAGCATATGGACAAATTAGATAAAATCTGTAAACCTTAGCATCAAACACAATATCATTTCTTACAAGTTCCATTTCGTGGGATCTTGTGACTTCTCTGTGCTAGTTCTCACTGAGAAACGTTTACTGGTTAAGCACTTAGCAAGCTTTCTCGCTCGAGCTCCAATGACTAATCTCTCTAATTCTCAGTAGTGTGCAGAAAATGGAAATGGGCCGATTGAAGCCTGGGGAGTCAAATACGTTGACATCATAGTATAGATGAAGACTTGGGCACGTTCACTGATCCGAGCCATTGGCTATACTCAAGTACACTAACTAGCAAGCACTCGGTTTCGCATCCCAAAACAGAGACCCCGGCCGGGGATGTTTCGTCGTACCACGTGCACGCTGTCTCTCTAGCCTCTCCGTCACTGCCTCCAACATCTTCCGACGACGCTCATCCGCCTCTTCGCAGGACGAACCCAGAGTAGAAGGATTATCGCGCAAGGATACTCTACGCAGGGGCTCCAAGTCCGCGTTTGAATCAAACAGACCGGTAATGTCAGGGAGAATGTCATCCTGGTCCTCCTGAACAGTGTGTGCAGCCGTATTTGGGCTGCAGTCTAGACTCGCCATAGCACGACACACTTCGGCCAACACGCCCAGTCTTCTGAGCCTGAGGAACTTCTTCTCTTCTTTCTTGTCCCAGCGCGGGTATTGCAACGCAAAGTAGATCGTCCCCAGTTCCCCGACAAAACCGTCCTCGAAGGCAGAGTATTTTGGATGGAAGGGCCTTACGTGTTCCCAAAACTGTCTCTCGGCATCTACCCTAGAGTCATCGTTCTGTATATGCTCCAAGCATCTACGAATCATAGCCAACACGTCTTGTTTGGTCTGGGGATCCAGCTGTAAAGAGAGAAGGAGAGGGTAGAGTGAAGTTGAGCTTGTAGCAGACGATACTTCGAGAGCCTCGTGCAGAGCTCCTGAGAGAGAAGCAAAGAACCGCTTCCATGGAACCATGCATTCCTCTCCCCGGAAGGTGTTTTCGCGGTCGTATGGCGGTGCGGAGTGAACTGAAAAATATATGATTTTAAGGAGAAAAGTGACCGCTTCTTCCCGTTCCCGTGGCAGAAAGTTCTCCACAGCGAATTTGTTGTTGTTTGAGATGGAGCCTGAGGTGGAGGGTAGCGATTCTGCAGTGAATATACTAATCAGGCCTGGTAACTGGAATGAACGGCTAGAGTAATCCGAAGTTTTGTCTAAGAAAGTTTTGTCAGCAAGGCCAATCCGGGACTAACACGACTCGGAAAGACACCGTACGTTTGGGATCGCTAATCGTATTGCATACAGCTTCGACCACTCGATAATTCGTTCGCATGAGGGCTAGCAGGAATGACATCGTTTTTCTTCGATGGGAGAGCCACTCGACTACAGCTGAGTAAAATACCTCCAAAGTAGCGCTGTCACGTTCGTTAGCTAGGGCGGCCCCGAGTTCCCACACGCCAGTGACAAGGTCTATAAGCCGCAGGTAGTACTTGAAAGTCATGCCGATATCGTCGTCGGCATGTAGAACATAGCCGATTATAGAGGTGATCAGCCGTACAGCTTCGCGACGCACTTCCGGATCGCACACCTCGCAAATTTTACTCAAGGACCATGGTGTAGTGGGATGGGGGAACCCTAACTCCAAGTCCCATTGCCCTGGAGAAACTTTTAGACCAAAGAGTCCTTCTACTAGACCATCAATGAACTGTAAAGACGATGGGTGGTGCAATGCGGGGATTTCCATCCGTCGTAGAAGGCAGCCCAACAGCGACGCAAGCGCGGTTGGATGCCCATTTTTATTATAGGCGGAAACGATGGAGCACCAGTCGTCCTTGGCGGTAGGAGAGTTAGAAAGTTGACGTAGCGCGGCAGCACCAGAACTCGGAAGGGGAAAACGACTTTCGGCTAGCAGAATAATCCATGTGTGTCGAATCGCCTCAGCTGCGTGTGAGGCTTCGTCAGATTCGAGTCTGAGCACCACGTATTGTGAGACTATGTCGATAACACCAATATATGCTGACTGGGTCAAAGTCTCCAAGTGCAACGACGGCGGGACTTCGAATGAACCCTTCGAAGAGGCTTCCGGATATCCTCGATGACCCAGCAGGGTGTAAACCAAGCCAATAACGTCCGTCCATTCTGGCTGATGAATCTGCTGGAGAGATTCGAGGATCGTAGTAGACAATAAATCATCATTAAGTTGTATAGCGTCGACACTTGCTAAGATCTTGATGTCTTGCGCGTCTTGGGTGATAATGAGCTGCTCGTCGTATAGCGAGCGGTGGACTCCTAGGCGAGTGCGAAAGGAGCGTATAATTCTCTCTAGCCAGGAATGTTGAGACATACGGTCCGAGGGGGCATGCGGATTATGTGCAAACTGGGAGGAAGCTTGCGATGACAACCATACAAGAAACCTCTCGGCTGCGTGCACAGTTCGAATATGGAGAGATTTTAGGAGGGCCGTTTTATACGGACAGCGAGGGAGAAAGATTGGCAGGAATGTAGCGACTGTGAAACAGAATGCCCAGCCTGCAATCAGCGGAAGAGTTGTATGTCCGACACTCTCGTGAACCGATGAAGTAAAATAGCACAGTCCAACAAAGAACAATGCAAGAGCGAGCTGCTGTAGAAGTGGGAGGATGGCGGCGATTTCGAATACTTTCCACGCTGCTAACTCGGGATAACGACAGTGGCGGATGCGTAGGCGTGCCTGAGGAGAAGGGTAGTCGACGGCCATGTACTCTCGTAGCCACTGTTTGACGAGTATAGCGAATGAGGCAGTCATGAGACTGAAGATGAGCGAGGAGAACCAGAGAACGTTGACACGTATATCATTGGTAGATGGCTGGAAAGGCAGGGGCGTCGCGTCGGCAAGAGCAATGAGGGGTTGGGAAGAGCCGTTGAACACTTGAAGATACATCTGTCGCATCACAACGAGTGACTGCTGCGATGTGGCGGAAATCTGGGAATTGGGATCGGGGAGAAGGGCCTGGTAAGATTCCACAAGGAATGCGGTGAGAGCGGCGGAGAATAGACCAGCCTGAAGAAGCAGAATGATATTTGTTAACCTCACTACAAATTATAATGGAGAAAACGTACAAATGTCAGAAGAGTGTCGATATCTTCCTTGGTATTCTTGACCTTATCCTCGTCGTAGTCTCTCATGGCCTGAGCCATGGCGGTCCATCCGGTCGGTTGTCCAGAGAGAACATAGCGCACGTTTGATTCCGTAGTCGCCGAGTCTTTCGTCTGCTTCTCTTGTAGGTCTGCCAGTGGGCCCTCCATAACGGGAACTACTTTAGCAGTTTCGTCTATGAGCCTCACCTCGGTCCTTCAGCAATGAACATAGCCTTGATATAGGGGCTACCTACCGTCGCAGACCAAAGTTCACTTAAATTCGAGTCAGTGGTGTAGTCGAGAGCTAAAACCTAGTAAGGTGAGAGAAGGGATGGAGGGGAGCAATTTCACGCGTGTACTTAAGCCACAAACGTCAAGGCTCAGGCCTCAGGAATGGAAAAGTGCGGATACCACGTGTACAGGCATGTTGTCGTGCCATATTTCAGGGGCGTATGGAGAGTTTTTTGGGCTGCAAGTGTGTGCGTTTTGAATGAGCTACGGTAAGTTACTTGCGGTGGTGGTAGGAGAGGGAGCAAGTGTAGTAGTATGGCGCTCGCCGCTCAACTGCGAAAACTGGAGGAAGTTGGCTGTGGCTTGGCGTACTAAAATACTATATCACCAGACTCTTTCCAAGAAAACATTTTACGATATCCTGTCTCCACCTCCTATTATCCCGACGAGAAAATTAAGATGTGTCAAAAGTACAAAAATGTGTCCCAGCGAGGATTCGAGCCTCGGTCTTCACGGATTGCGAACTGGCCACAACGTGATGATCTAACCACTAATCGACAAGGACCGAAAGTAAATGCCAATCTAGAGATACATATACCCACAGAATTACTGATCATGAGTACACAACGAAAGACTTACATTATATTTCCGAAGCCCTATTTATATGCACTTACAGGCAAGGAAAACTCAGAATCGCATCTGAATAGACCCTAAGTCTTACTTGTGCGGTAATGCAATCGATGTACGCTCTTGTACGCTCACTGTGCATCTCAACACGCTACTATTGTACCGAAAAAATGTGGGTAGCCTTGATCTCATTTCTTTTCGAAGTCGCTATTTATTACCCTGTATATTTGAACCTGCGAATCAACACCATTAGATTGCGATATCATGACAGATGAATTCAGCTCACCAGACAGTCCTATGAGATGCAGGGTTAGTGAGTAGATTCAAGTACTACCAAGTTCAATGTTACGCACCGGGCTTCTACTGCCTCTTTCCTGACGGCTCGTTTCGGATCGTCCAATGCCTTGGCAAGCTCTCGTAGCACGGTGGCTCGCTGTGGATGCAAGACATCATATCTGACTATACTCGGTAGCGTAGTAAGGTATTTCAAAGCCGCCACACGAACACGCTAGATCCATGCGATTAGTGCCAAAACACCCATAAGACTACAGGTGATACTTACTGAAGACGGCATGCTCTGCGCTACACTATTCTTCAGCATGATCGACACCAGACTACTTGCATGGTCCGCGATGACAGTTGGTTTCGAACTTGGATCCGCGACTGATAGAAGAGTGTCTATCACGTTTGCTCGAATGTTGTAATCCGGTAGATCCAGCCCACGTAGGAGTAAAGGCAGAAGCTAGAGCGCGGTTAGCATTTGGTCAATGGTACCACTTGCCCTGCGTACCGAAGGCATCTCGTGCACATAGGCTGATTTCGGTATTGACTTGATCAGCGATGACAATGCGACCAGGAAAGAGTTCTGTCTCTCAGGTTCTGTGGTAGGTGTTCAGCGGCTGTACGTTTACATGTGCCATTGGACTCACCAGAAGCGGATTTGACCCCATCTATTATTTTTGGGAGCATATTATTGGCAAACCGTTGTGCGAACAGGAACTGGACATCCAATCGATCAGTTTCTGGCATGCTTCCCAATTCTGCTAGCTCACCTTCACCACTGCATGGTTCTTCTTCGTGAGTATCTTATCTTGCCACGCAATCTCGCCAATCGCTCGTGCAGCATCCCAGCTTACTGACACATCGCCAAACAAATCAAAGAGACGATCAGCGCAGCCTTGCGCCGAACCATGGCCTCGCACGAGCAATCCTTTAGTGATCTGGGGGTTTTCGTGAGATGCATTCAGAAACAATGTTCCTTGAAACGTACCCATGTCCACAAGGAAATGGCTTTTTTACGACGTTCAGGTGATGAATCCGTTTTAGCGACTTCTGCGGCCCAAAATGCGTCTAGCGTGTGCGACAAGAACTCCGCGAGGTCTGTGTATACGATATAAGAACTAAATAGAGGGATTGGAGATAAGTGTAATTAAAGCTCACTGTCAACTCTCTTATTAAGGATAGCCCCGATGACATGTTCCGCTGCTTCACGGTGATGAACGCTCTCAGCTTGCTGTATCGTCCATTGCACCAGAGTCTCCAGAATATTGCTCTCATTGGGTACAGGCAACGCAACCTAGCACATTTGTATGAGCCATGTAATTGTCAGTAATATGCAGTGCTCTACCTCTTTATGTAGTGGCACTATAGCAGCGGAGAAGAGGATGATCAGATTCTTCTGCAGACCTGTTGCATCTGACTGCACAAAAAGTCAATGGGGCAGTCAGGGTGAGACATAGAAATAAGAGAGCTCACTGAGAACGGAGCAAAGGCTTTGTCGCTCGGTAACTTGTGCTGTCCCTCCGCGACGCGTGCAGGTTGATCATTGAAGTAAGCATCAAACAGCGACTTCACAAATACCTCTTGCTTCCTGAGATATTGTGTTAGACCTGATGAAGGTTTATGAATGTCTGTACTCACGCTACTGGCGTAGTCTGTACCACCAGCGTGATGATCTCGGCTGACACCGATATTAGCCTAGGATCCGTGGCAACCAGGTACTCCCCATTAGACACCAGCGTCGAATAGAAATGGAAGTTGTATAGTCTTAGTACGAGTCGATCGCTGTACTTTGCAACATCCGCATGTCCCAGCTCAACTTTCTTTGCGAGAGAGTCTGCCAGAGTGCGAAGTATAGAATGAGCGTATGCTGCGGTAGGCTCGTGGTCGCTTTCGACAAGTTTATCGCTCGTCGGTACACAGATGAGATCGAGCTTTGTCGACAGTCTGATAACGAGCATCTCAAATAGATCAGCTTGCAGACAAAGCCGTTTGAGGAAGGAGAGTGTGCGCCAATACTTGATGCGTTCTACTTCCGCGTCTCGGGCGGGTGCTTTGTCGGGAAGAGAGGTGAACAGAATTGGGAGCGTCGTTTGGGATACATGACGGGCGGAGATAGAGGAGATTGTGGTCAGTAGGTCGAGGATTGCATCACTGTATAGTGTTAGAGAAGTGAAACATAAACACAAAGGAATTCATACCTGATATCTTCATCGTCTTGTGTTTCTTCACCAGCTAGTACCTCGTTGACGTTATGTACAACAAAACCAAGTTCCTCATCGCTAAGTAACTTGGGCGTCAGGACCATTGCCTTCAATCCATCAAGTGCATGGCTACATGAAGCCACGTTCTTGAGCCCAACTGTGAACACGCCAAGTACTTCGTCCTTGTAAGGGGACAGAGCAGGACTTTCCCCTTCTTCAGTGGCAGTGACTGTAGATGACTGTCTGACAGCGTCGACCAAGTCTGCAAGAAGTCTGAGAGTAGCCGCGCGATTCTGGATTTCATCGGGGTTAAGGAATAGTTGCACGAGGTGCGGGGTAGCCTGGGCTAAAGTAAACTTTGCCACAGAGGCTGAGTAGTAAAATTAGTAGCGCGCAACGAATCTGAGAATCTCGTGTAGCACGCACGAGTGGTGGAGACGAAGGCACATATGACTTTAATGGCATGCTTTGCCTGGTTCTTCTCTGGCTCTTTGAGGATCTTGATACACTCTTCGCACACGTCCTTTGCCAGGCCTTCGATATCCTGATCTTGTGCACCCTGTTCGCCAGTGGCTTGATATATTGTGCGTACGAGAACTTGGGTTGTGTTCAATGCCATGTTCTCGGTCTCGACATCTGTGGGTTGGAAGATCTAGTGCATTGTAAGCTCCTGTGTTGGATTATACAATAGTCGTGAAGGATACCTCTAGCCTAAGTGTATTCCACAGCTTTCGGGCGTGATCTTTGGCGACACTTGGGCCATAAACGGGCAGGCATATATCAAGGGTCTGCAAAGTGTCTCTCTTTTGCTGGAGTTCAGTGTCATACTCAGAACCTGATAGTACCATGAAGTTACCTTGGTAGCGGGAGAGCCTGCAGTGATCTTCTCAAGGAACAACGGTATTGCCATGGGACCAAAGGCAGGTGTAGCGTTCAGACAACCTCTATACAATTGCTCAGCAAGAATGCTAGCAGCCGACTCCAGAGGGTTTCATACCTCAGCGCTTTCTTGAGATCTTCCGTGGTAATACCATATGGATCATCTGGAGGTGGGCGGAAAGTGATAGGGAAATAGCAGAAGGTAATATTGAACAGATCCTGCGAGATATATTAGGGTCAATCGCTATAAACACTATCTTGCTTACCTCTATATGTTTTGCAGTGTCGAACTCAATCAGAAGGACGCGTGCGATGGCGAATGCGAGCAATAAGTTGCGAGGATCCTTTTCGCCCTCGGCAAGACCGATATATCCAGAAATGAACTCGGACCCCATGCCGATGAGTGCTAAGCACGAAATATTAGGGTCACATCAGCTATGGCTAGTAAACAACACCTACCATCTCTATGACGAGCGACAAGTCCATCGACGATACCGTAGACGACAAAACGCTGCGCTTGTACCAACGCCTTCATCTTCACATGTCGGAAGAGCCTGGGAGTAAGTGTCAAACCATGATCATAGAACGAGTGTGGAGTTGACTTACGCTTTGCTAACGTCGACTGCATCTGTTGAAGTGAAGGCATCCTTTGAGACAAGTGCTTTCAGTGCCTTCAAGGCGGGGATGATAGTTTCCGTGTCATCTAGCTTGTCGCACATGAAGTTCACCAATACTCGGACTGGCAAACAGTGAATACAGATGTACAGCATAAGGAGAGCGATTCTCACCTGCTTGTCTGTTCAGCTTGTCCGAAGCTGTTCGATCTATGACTTGACTCAATAGTTCCACGCCTGTAACCATACATTATCAGCAATCATACTCAACGGGCCAGGTCTGGGACAAACCTTTGTTGCGAACATCATCCTCTTCCGCTGTCAGAAACTCTCCCAGCGCTTTGACGACGTCCAACAGCGTCGCTTCGCCAGCAGAGACAGCTGTCCTCACATAAGCACACGCTCGATCCAAAAGGCAGGTGCATGCAAGACGAACCAGAAACAATGCTGTCGATTTCGTCGTCCCTCTCCGAGGCGATCCATGTACGAACTGACCATTCCACGTGTGCCATGATCAGCCCTGCTTGTTGCAAGACCTCTCGCTGCTGATTTCGTGATGGAAGGAGGAGACGAAGAGTAATAAGTAATCCAAATCAGCCGCCCAGCATTTCGCCTTCATGGGCGTCAATCTTGCGATTAGCTGGTCGGTAGAACCCGAGGGCCACTGGGTACGAAGAGGCCGGTGAATTGTGGGCACAGTTTGGATATACTTTGAGTAGGATTAACGTTTGCTAAGATAACCACGAGTATATAGTATCGAAGGACGGGATGCCGATGCGAGTGTCATAGTTTCAATGATATATTACCCAGTTTGGTTATCACGGACTTTGTGGCGTTCAGTTATCGAATCCGAGTCAGAGCCTTGGACTGACTTCAATAGATTATATATTTACCGTGCATGTACATTGCACAAAGTTCCTCTTTAGTATCTAAGATGTGGGTTATCGTATTCTACAGGCGTGTCGTCATTAGTAATGAATGAGGGTGCGGCGCGAATCAAGAAAGCAAGCTCCTAGTAGGTAGTGACGGGTGTTTCGTAGCATCAAAGTATGGGGAGAATAGAGTAAGTAAAGAGATATGCAATGCGAAGATGTAAGATGGTAGTGCGACGTCACAGAGAGCGGCAACTTGCAATTACGAGACCGCGGCGATAATGGCCTGTGTTCGCGTGTTGGCTTCAAGAAGAGCGCGTTCGAACGCCTCAAGATGCTCCTTGACGATTGTCCGGCCGTCAACGCGCGATCGGCTTGTCCTCGTAGGTGTGCTTGGTACAGACACAACAACGACCGTGCTTTCTCCAGTATCCAACCCTGCCTCCCACTTCTCTATCTTCGCTCGACTCCTCTCTGCGCTATCCCATTCCGCTCTCCAGCCTCCCATCTTGTTCTTGAGCGCCCGGATCTTTCGGCCTGCCTCTGTGGTAGCAGCAGAGTTGACTTGTGTATGTTCGGAGATGGTGGCAAGGGAAGAAGCGACGGTAGTAGTAAATGTTCGTAGATGGGACAGTTGGGCGACTGTCACTTTGGGAGTCGGGGGCCCGTCCACGGTAGGCATGGTGAAGCTCGTCTTCGTTAGAGGGGGTGAATTCATCGCAGCTTCATAGTCATCTTCTTCAAGCCGTTCTCTGTCTCTCTCTAGGTCGCCCTCCCAATCGGTTGTATGACCGGACGCCTCGGCTTCTTCGCGAATACTGTCGAGTGGCTTACTGCGGGTCTCCTGAGATGCCGCAGTGTCCGGGCGTGCACCTTCCGACACGAGGTCGTCGAGTTCGTCTAGTTGTGATAGTGCATCGGTCCCACCAATCTCCCCTGCAATCCGCCTGAACTCGCGCTCATACTCGAGCAACTCCCGTACCTGTCCTTCTCGCTCCCGAACCGTTTCATCTATCCTTCTAATCATATCCGACGCCAGTATCTCCAGTTTTGGCTGGCTGCTATGTTCCGCGTCCAATCGCCGTAGGTGAGCGATGAAATGATCCGTCGACTCGAGATCCTCCGCGAGCACAGTCATAGGATCCTGCTCTGGTACTCTCGTCTGTGTCTGTGGTTTCGACGGTATATCAAACGCAGGATCGAATTCTGGCTGGGTATCCGCGTCGTACTCGTCTTGTTGAGGATAGTGCGCAGCTGAGCCAAAAGCCTCAGCTAGTGACTCGCCATCGTTATGGTGTGCGACGTGGTCCTCAGTCTGTTCTGTCTCATCTATCCCTTGCGCCCCCTCGTCATACTCTATCCCCAGCTCCTCTGCCAACAACTTCGACCCTCCGGATTCCGGCATTAACGCATACGCGAGTTCGTGTGCCAACGAATGCATACCATGTCCTGCATCGTCGTCGTATGCTTCGGCCAAGGAAGTGCCACGCGCAGCGGATGGTGACCGCCTCCCGTTCGAGCTCGAGGCCTTGCGTGATGAGGATCTCTTGCTGCTATATGGTGAGTTTCCTGCAAACACATCCTCATCGTATCCGGCCATCGTAAAGCGTCTCTGCGTGAGCGTAGTGTGAAGACAAGTGACAATGAAGACGGTGGCAACGCATATCGAATCGCCCGAAAAGGCAACTGCGCGTTCTATGGGCGTCTACATGCTATAACTACAAACAACTTACGAATGCGCAGCTCACTCCTGAATGTCATCAAGATATGCACAATCCGACGCCGACTGGGCTGAAGCCCGTCCAGAGAAGCCGCTAGTCGTCAAATGTAGGTACGAAGGAGCAAACAAGAGGATCACATTTGGTTCAAGCCGTAAATGTACTTTCGATCTTCTCAGAAGTCGGGTAAGTGGGAATGGTTCCTATCGCCAATTGCTCATGTGCATTGAAACTATTAGCTTACAGGTCGAGCAATGCTTCTCACTTCCTCCTACATATGCCATAACATATACCGACGACGATGGAGAAACCACAGACATAACTACCGAAAGCGATCTCACGGAGGCCATCCAATACTTCCATCCCGGGGATGACCCTCCAATATCCTCCGCGGCCTCCATTCTCTCCGGTCGTAGCTTTGGTAGAGGCAAGATAACTCTACGGGTCAACATCACAGTTGACTACGATGGCCCCAGTCTGTCAGACACGTCTTCACTTGCGAGCAGAGAGGAGTTTGAGACGAGGAACGGGAGTGAGTACTCACTGTCGCTCAGTGCGCCGATAACGGAGGAGATCGACGACGACTCGGTGACGGTCAGCAGCAAGGACATGGGCTCTAAATACGATGTCTACCGTGCACGAGGTGGTCCACGCACGATCGTATCGGGGCCCAGCCGTGAACCTCTCGTGCAGAAACCATCGACTGCGGCGAACGATTGGGACTCCGAGACTGTCTCCAGTGCTCCGCAGTCATTATCCCTGAACGGCAGTAGATTACCGTCTATTGCGGACCGAGACGAGTCAATTCCTGATTCCCTGGAACCTGAACCCGGTCCAGCGTTGGCTCCATCACCTCTGTCGACCGAACGAGGGGCCCAATGGCTGCGGGACCAGAACTCGAGGACGCTGAAATCATTGATAGGAAGTCCACGCGTTCCTTCTGATATGGACGACTTCTCACTCAATGACACGGAATCGATTATGAGCGGAGAACTGGCGTTGCAGAAGGATCCACGAGGGAAGTTTTATTATGCCTACACCTCCGCCAGCTCGTCCACCGACGAGTCCAGTGCTCTCTATGACGCTGATGGCAGTGGTATGGACAGCGCGGAACTCGATGAACGTGACCACAGGCCCACTTCTCGAGATTTACGGTGGTTCGCAGAGCAAGCTCAGCTCAACAAGGTGCAGAGCGAACCGATACGTCCCTCATCTTCGAGTGGGCATCACAACAATCATCGTTCGTACTCCGAGCCCGTCCTCTCTCGCGATGACATACCCGCGGACATTCCACCAGAGCTTTTGCCGTTCATCGAAGGTATGCTCCCTCCTGCGCCACCTCCGGAGGACCCTACAGACTGCTCGAATTGTGGTGCTCTGTTAGAAACGCTCCGTTATGTGTGCGCCACATGCGGTGAGAAGGACCCTCCTCGTAAGCGTCCGCCTTTCGCCACGAACGGATCGTCTTTCAGTCATAAGGGCAAGGGCAAGGACATATCCCCTGGCTCATCTACATCTGGTTTCCAGTACCCACCACGTCCTCAACATTCGAACTCTGCTTCCGCCTCCTCTTGGACCCTCTTGTCCAGTGATAACGGAGACCCCTTTCACGACAGTAAAGCCATCAATCTCCATAACCACAAGCCTCTACCAGCACTACCGCATAAGTCGTCTTCATCACCTGGGTCTTCTCCATCGAGCCTCACCATTCAGGGGCTGAGCTATGGTAGTGGACGATCGACACTCTCATCAGACGCAGGCTATGAGCTGTGTCATAACTGCATTGAGCTTGTGGGCGTCGTGCACGCGTTAGAATCGTGTATAGCCCCAGGCTCGTCACCCATACCAGAGAATTGGCCACCTTCGCCGGAAGAGCAACAACGGGCGTTTTCAGCCTGGAAACGAACGGCATCGAAGAAAGGTCAGCTACGGCATGCGTACATCGAGAAGGTTTGGGGGTCAGGCGGGTGGGCCAACGTCGGTAAGTGTAACTCGAGCAAGAAATAGGTAGTTACATTTGAGCTGACTCATCGTTACATGCAGAGCACGAAGATCATACGACGGCCAAGTGCTCGACGTGCTCGACTAATATTGCGGGTAAACGGTACAAATGCGCTTTCTGCGTTAACTTACACTTGTGCAAGGCATGTTATAGGTGAGTTTCCATCAGATACTGAGTAATGCTTTCACGATGATGAAACGTTTTGTCTAGTCAAGTACACGAGATCCACCCCTCACATCCATTCCTGGTGGTGCTCGAGAAACCTCTTCGGTCGCAAAGTGAACCAGCGATCGAGCTTCCTACTTTAACTCCAGACGAGACAGGGGAGTTGCGTGAGTAATTTACTTGCTCCCTGCATAGAGCCCGTATTGACCGAGATGTATCAGCAATGACTCATCCTGGTGTTAAATGCACCCAGTGAGTGATCACACTGTCCATTATCTATCATTCACTCACAGAGAATTCAGCTGTCTACAAGACATCGTCGGTGCACGGTTCCACTGCGCGATATGTCCATCCATCGACATATGCTCCAACTGCGAGTCTGCAGGCTTACCAGGCAATCTTGACTCTTCTGATGACGGCCATAATTCGTCGCATATCATGATCAAGGTTTGTATCTGACGCTTTTCATCACACAGACCGTATCACTAATTCATCCTAGATACCATACCCCTTACCCTCCGAAGAACTTGAACAAGCGAGCAAAAGTGCCCAACGGCTATGGAGAAAGGATGCGGCAAGTCTTGAAGACGGCAAGCCCCGACAACGACGAGACTCATTCGTGTCCACCTCGTACTCGCGTACCATTATGGGTCATTCCTCGTCCAGCTTGACGTCTTTGCCTGTCGCCAGTGTCACGGATGATCATGGACTCTTATGCAGGCACTGTGGCAAGGTAAGTTCAACATGTGTTCACTTCTCTTCCTCTGGTGATTGACCTCTCCGTAGTCGATAATAGGTGTTCGGTACCAGTGTGCGCTATGTCCATCGAACCCTGAGGGGTACAATCTGGTGAGTCCGAAATATCACGCGTTCTAGAATATGGAAAAGCTCAGTAGTTGTCTAGTGCTCGAACTGCGAGCCGCACTCATATGCGATACACGACCCCATGCACATATTCCTGAAGCTCCCTCGGCCAGTTGATAAGCCCATTCAATCCGATGGCCCACTAATACCCATCCTGTAAGCATCCCTCCTTTCTCCCTCCACGATGGAATTCTCTCACACGATCTTCTCTTTCATAGCTATCGAATACCAGCTGGTCCGCCAGGAGGAGTCTACAGCAGGGAGCGTCCTCAAGGTACATACCCTTACTCCTACTCCACCGTGCGAAAACGCATTATACTCATCGCAACGACACTTCTAGAATACCTCCGCGAGGTGATGCACAAATCGGCAGTGTGCGACCGATGCATGACGCACATTGTCGGCGAGTGGTTCCGCTGCGTGTACTGCGCGAAGGACCTCTGCGATGCGTGTGAGGCGGTGGATACTCATAACGATACGCATTTCTTCATGGTGTTCAAGTCGATGGTGAATATGAAGGCGTTCCGGTGCGTATATGGGTTCTGGTATCCAAGGTATCGTGCAACAACTAACTGAGCATCCTTGGTTTCGTTTATAGAGAATTCGCTCATCTTGATGACGATACTCAACCTCCACGACAAGTGGTTTCTTACGGTGTTTATCTTCCCTGAGTATAATGTGTTATGCAAGTTTGGATTGAACGCTGTGTACTTTTGAATACGAGACTTGAGTAAAGCACTCTACTGACGAACTGTATCAATACTCGCATCGAGTTTATGACAAGCTCATAGCCTAAACATTCATTTTTTTTCAAATATGCCGCCGATGTTCAAGAAAGCGACTATCGCATAGACCGATCAAGCCTGCATGCGGACTCATTCATCGAAAACATGACCTGTGGATAAAAAAGAATGAAACACCTCGGAGCTATACATGTATGCAGTGAATTTTATGTCGTGGATGGCATACAAGCATGATCATATGCGAAGAACGATAGCGATAGAAAAGTAAAGACTAATACAACACCACCTACTGCTCCGCAGCACGCTGTCTCCTCCTGACATCCCTCTCCTCGGTGATCGTGAGCTTGATACCCTTGCCACGGGGGAGTGAGATCCAGGGCTTGTTGCCCTCACCGATGACGAAGATGTTCGTTATCCTGTCGAAATAAATGAATATCATACATTTGTTGGAAAGAATTTTGCAACTTACCGCGTAGCGAAGGTGCGGTCAAGCGAGTCCTTGACGTGGACGATATCGAAGCCACCAATGTGCTTCTCACGGTGGGTGATGACACCAGCACGACCCATGTTACGGCCACCGGTGATGATGACGAGGTTACCGGTCTCAAACTTGATGAAGTCGGTGATCTTGCCGGACTCAATGTCAAACTTGACGGTGTCGTTGACCTTGATCAGAGGGTCGGGGTAACGGATGGTACGTCCATCGTGGGTGGTGATGTAGGGGACACCCTTAGCACCAACAGCGGCCTTCTTGACCTTGAGGAGCTTGTAGGTGGCCTCTTCTGGGGAGATGCGGTGGATGGCAAAGCGACCCTTGACATCGTACAAGATACGGAAGTGCTCGCCAGACTTCTCGAGAGAGACAACATCTAATAAGGGGTAAGTCCGAGATCTCTCGATATATCTCGTAGCTTAACGCACCCTGGAAGCCCGTGGGGTAGGTAGGATCGGTCCTGACCTTTCCATCGACCTTAACGAGACGCTGCATGGTAATAGAGAGGACTTCACGTCCAGTCAAGGCATACTTCAGCCTGTTACGGAGGAGGATGGTAAGGGGCAGGGATTCCCGCAACTTATGGGGACCGGGGGAGGGACGAGGAGCCTGTTTTCACGAAGAGCACTTAATCGCAGTCTTTACGACGAAAACCGACGCAAACGTACGTAGGTACCGCTCAACTTGTCGAGCATCCATGATGAGGGAGCGGCAAGACGCTTCAAGTGCTTTTTGGGTCCACGGGCCTATCGAGTAGAATGTACGTTAGCTGTGAGATAGACGGGAGGAATACCAGCGTTGCCCAGAAGGTCGGTCGCTCGACTACATCCAATCCTGACCGACCGCATCCACCCCTCCCAGCATCGCCAGCACTCCTTCCAACGCTGCTGACCTCTCCCTAGACCTTCTGGGCATCGCTTCAGAACGTCGGCAGCATACTGACCATGTTGGTTGTCTTGCGGGCTTGATGTTGTCGACGGCGGCCTTGGGGTACGAAATTCGGACGCCCAAAGTTTGGCGGACGCACCAAAGATGGTAATTAGTCACGTGTACATAATAGACGCTCAATTACTTGTGGCAAGTGCACGTCTCGGCAGGCTGGATTTGACCGAATCGCACACTCTTTCTACGACTTGGTACGAGCTACATGGCGAGGAGAAAAAGACAGATGTTGGAAGACTCTGACTCCGACTCCGAGGGCTCCAACGATGACTTTGACGATGATACTTTCGACCCCAACGACCCCGATGCCAGAGCCGAGCGCGAACTATTCAAGAACCCGTACAAACACAAGCGGAGGAAGAAGAATGGCAAAGAAGACGCTATCTACGGGGTGTTTGGTAGTGACGAGGAGGAGGAGCAGTACGAGAAGGGCAAGGCCAGAAAGCGTAGTGATTGGGCTAAAGCACCTGCGTTTGTCTCTGGAGGAGAGAAGGTGGATCTTGACAAGACCATGGACGAGGACGCGGCTATGCAAGATGCACTAGACAACTCGTCTGACGATGCGGAGGCCGATGAAGACGATGCTGAAGGAAGTAGCGATGATGATGAGAGCAGCGAGGAAGAAGAGGCCGAGAACATGGCAGAGGAGGAGGGCGAAGCAGATGAACCTCCCGCAGTGGAAGCAGACGAATATGAAGATGTTCCCCAATTCAGTGGCCTAGGCATTGGCGCGTCGAAAGCTGGTATTGGCTCGTCAAGAGGCGGAACAGGCTCTTCGAAAGGTGGAATAGGCTCTTCGAAGGGTGGTATAGGCTCTGCAAAGTCTGGGATTGGCTCTTCTACTGGAGGACTCGGATTTGGTTCCTCGAAAGGTGGTATAGGGTCGTCCGGGTTCAGTAAGGGCGGAATAGGTGCCTTCAAAGCTGCATCGGCAGCCGATACCACCCAGACTTCTGCTTCGCCCCCTCCGACAGCCGCAGCCACTCCTCCCATCGTCGCAGAGGACCTCAACCTCCCCTCATCATTCGGCAAGAGCGCACGACCACAGCGAGCCTTCGTGCGAGATGAAGGGTCCGGTAGCGGGAGCAGCACGCCAAAACCGACCGTCCTATCTGCCTCTGAGCGCGCCCACTTTAGCAAGCTTGGCGGTACGTTCGGAGCTCGCATGCTGGAGAAGATGGGTTGGCAAGCGGGTACCGGTCTCGGCACTACTGGAGAGGGTATCGTAACGCCTATAGAGAGCAAGCTGCGTCCCAAGCAAATGGGTTTGGCCTTCAAGGGCTTCAAGGAGAAGACAGAGCAGTCAAAGGCGGAAGCTCGACGTCGCGGCGAGGTTGTCAGTGACGATGAAGTTGAGAAACGGCCGAAGAAGGGACGCAAGCCTCGTGGTGAGCCACAGGAGCGTTCGGATGCTTGGAAGAAGCCCAAGAAGGTCAAGAAGAAGATTGAGCACAAGACGTACGAGCAGATAGTAGCCGAAGCCGGGCAAGACGCGACCTCTGGCATCGGTCAAATTATCGACGCTACAGGCGCGACGGTAAGTTCCCTGTACAGTACAAACAGTGCTGTCATTAACGTGTATTTCGTAGCCCCGGGAGGTTGCGTCGTTGGCCGATGTATCGTTGGCTTCATGGACACCGACAACGGATCCTATGCGTCTCCCTGAGATACGACATAACCTCCGTCTTATCACAGAAACCTGCAAGGGCGATCTAGATGGTCTAGCAAAGGAGGCTCGAACCCTTCAGGAACGGAGGAAATGGGTCCAACAGGAAGACGAACGCATTCGCAAGAAGGTTGAAGACGAGGCAGAGCGTACGTTTTTCAACTCTAGTGTGCTTTCATGTCACTGACTTCCTGTTCCAGTTATAAGTAGATTGCAGCAAGTTCATCTTGTTGTTGATGATATCAACACTCAAGCTAAGGAAGCTTCGACGTCCTATGAGGCCACGTTGGAACCATTCTCCTCACACTTCGAGAAACTGATCGGCCTCTACCCTGCGGAGTTCGAGCGGTATAGACTTGACGAGATAGTGGTAGCAGCTATCGCTCCAATTGTGCGTGCTTTGTATTTCACCTCTGATCCGCATACTGACACGAGCGATGGGATAGATGCGCAGACTGTTGGCGCAATGGCAGCCTCTCGAAGAACCGACAGCGTTTGTGTCGACCTTCCGACTGTGGAGGCGCGCGCTGAAGATGGCGGAGCCAGAAGAACCTATCTCTCAGGTGCAAGTGTATGGTTCAAGTACGGTTGTTACGTCTGTAGCCCCAATGTATGTCATATTCTTCGACCTCATTTACTGTCCCTACTAATGCCTTGGATGTTCCAGCGCAAAGCCAATGACACCGTACGAGAGCCTGATCTGGAACGCCTGGCTGCCAAAGGTACGGTCATGCATCAACAATGATTGGTCTCCAGACGATCCTCAACCGGCCGTGCGCCTCTATGAAGCGTGGTCGAAATACATCCCGCAGTTCGTGCAGGACAACTTCTTCGATCAGCTTGTGCTCCCGAAAGTCCACAAGGCGGTCAGCGATTGGAACCCGCGGAAACACAAGGTGTCGTTGCAGAGCATCGTGTTCCCTTGGTTGCCGCATGTAGGGTTGAGGATGGAAGACGTGCTTGGTGATACTCGCCGGAAGATGAAGAGCGTGCTCCGTGGTTGGGCGATCATGGAAGGCATACCGAAGGATCTGTCCGTTTGGAAAGAGGTCAGTCATGTTTAGTCATAACCCCTCACTCATC
Source organism: Irpex sp. Y119-03 (assembly GCA_037042295.1). Classification (NCBI taxonomy): domain Eukaryota; kingdom Fungi; phylum Basidiomycota; class Agaricomycetes; order Polyporales; family Irpicaceae; genus Irpex; species Irpex sp. Y119-03. The sequence goes on along the minus strand of JAXQKB010000949.1, from coordinate 398,755 downwards.
GCTCATATTTTCTGTCATAGATCTTCGACAGCGGAGAATGGGATACTATGTTGCTGAAGTACATCGTACCAAAGCTGGGCGCAAGACTACGAGAAGACTTCCGCGTCAATCCTCGTCAGCAAGACATGACGCCCCTGCAGGACGTCCTCCTCTGGGAAGGCCTCCTTCGCTCATCGATCCTTTCCCAAATACTCGAGAAAGAATTCTTCCCCAAATGGCTCGATGTGCTACACATCTGGCTGATCCAGCCAAGCCCCAGCTTCGAGGAGATCGCCCAGTGGTACTCCTTCTGGAAAGGCTCGTTCTCAGACAACGTGCAGAACATGCCCGGCGTTGCGCAAGGCTTCACGCGTGGCCTCCAGCTCATGAACAAAGCCATAGAACTCGGACCAAACGCCCCCACGCAACTACCTCGACCAGACTTCCGTCCACAATCTCCCGGTCCCGCGACTTCTCGCCAGAGCACACCGAAACCGCGCATTGTACCCGCCCGAGCGCAAGAAATCACCTTCAAGAGCATCGTGGAAGAATACGCCGCCTCGCACAACCTGCTGTTCATGCCCACCGGGCGCGCACACGAGAAGTCGAGGATGCCTCTGTTCCGGGTGTCGCAGTCTGCTGATGGCAAGGGTGGGTTGTTGGTGTATATTCAGGATGATGCTGTGTGGGCTCCGGATGGCGATGACTATCGTGCTATACCGTTGGAGAATATGGTGCTGAGGGCGATGAAGGGTTGATGGTAGAGGTTGGGATCTGTATTCTATATTATTCACCTTTTATCTCATTCTCTCCACAAGCACCTGTATCTGCAGATATCGTTGAGGATGTTTGAAGCCTCATTGACATTTTTGCACGCATCTAGAAGAACATGACCACAGAGACGAACTTCGCTCTCAACAATTGATAAGCTAAATAATTCTCTTCTCATCATCCCCATTCTGCATTTTCTTCGCAGCCTCATAAATAATCCCCGCGAGTTCATCGACATCTTTTCATCACCACCACCAACGCAGCCCCCAGTTCTGCATTTTCTTCGCAGCCTCATAAAAGAAACGAACCCGCCAATCGTGGCTCATCGTCATCTTTTCATCACCACCATCAACGCAGCCCCCAGTTCTGCATTTTCTTCGCAGCCTAATATCCTACATACACAAGTGGTCTCCCGCATGCTGTGCCAACGATGTACAGCGAGGCAGAAGTGGACGTGCGTCGGTCGCCAGTGACTAGACTAGACGTGGTAGTCGGCATGTGCAGGGTATGTTTCGCCCTCAGAAGGCGGGGGTGGTCGCTCTAGAGTAGATGCGTCGGAGAAGGGAATCAGAGAGGATGCCGTCGAAGAGGTGGCTAGCATGAAGGTCGCACGTAGTTTCCAGATAAGATGACATCGCGAAGACGTTGCTACTCGTCGAATATTCGAGCCTGCTCCAGAGATCCGGTGAGAAACCGATGGGTAAGGGCGGGAGAAATCCCTAGGAGAGCAGGAGACATAGCACCTGCTGACTGACTGTTAGCCACTAGCATGCCCCGCAAACAGACTGGACTGCTCACCGAAAGACTAAATCAACTGCACAAGGTGCGAAGGGTCTCGGATAGAAGGGACGTAAGGTGTTGATGGAGTACGAGCGGAGGGCGACATGACAAACGATGAGCAACAAGGGGACGGTGACAACTCGGGTCAAAGGCTAGAGAGACATAAGGTAGAGCCGATAGAGTGTAGGTGACACAAACGTTGAGTCGTTGTGGCTTGCAGACACAGAAGGAGACAGTCGAGAGAAGAGAAGATAGTGGAAGAGAGGAAAGAGCGGTGAAGTTGACTTGCGACGGCGAGGGGAGCTTTATAGAAATCCAACCACCGCCGCGGCTGACAAAAGACAGAGGAGCCAAGCAAACTGTCAGCCATGTTCGATCGCGATGACCGACGCGTTGTTTGGCATCGGTCCAGATTGAGATGGGGCGGCGGGCCAGACAAGTGTGAAGTCAGCCCAGCCGCAGAGAGAGCATCTTTTCGCGCAGTGTTATAATGTCAAGGGAAAATGGTCCGCGAATATGATAAAAACGAATAATACAGGTACAGTGCATTACAAAATACGACTTCACTATGCCGAATAATCGAGCTTCGCTAAAAAAAACCGCACTCCATCAATATACATCTTCACAAAGAGATGGGAAACCGACTTACTCTCGTGCTTCTTAGCCTCGCTGACCTTCCGTGCAGCCTTCGTCAAGTCCTCCTGGATGACATACGCCCTGACATACGGCGTCAACGATCACAGCACTCGTACGAGAAGCGACCTTCTTACCTATCGTCACGAATGGCAAACATTCCTGCCTCCGTTATGACGTTACGAAGATCGGCACCGTTGAACCCATCAGAGAGCTAAATGTAATTGTTGTCAGAATCATCCGGGCTCTAGAGTGTGCATGTGGTAGTCTTTACCTTCACGATGGCCTCGTAATCGATTTCCCCGTGCTTCTCTACTGGCTGGGCATGGATCTTGAGGATCTCCAATCGTGCTTGCTCGTTGGGAAGAGGAATTTCGATCTTTCGGTCAAGTCGACCGGGTCGAAGGAGAGCGGGGTCGAGGGTATCAGGTCGATTGGTGGCCATGATCAGCTTGGTCCTTCCTAGTGAGTCGAAACCGTCCATTTGGTTGAGGAGCTGTTACGAAATTATATGAGCCTGGTGTGTCTTCAGTAAGGCGAGAGTTGCGAGACCTACCTCCATCAATGTTCGTTGAATTTCACGGTCGGCACTGGTACCCTCCGAAAATCGTCGACCACCAATAGCATCGATTTCGTCCATGAAGATGACACATGGCTCGTGATCTCTGGCATAGCCAAACATCTCACGAACCACTCGTGCCGACTCTCCAATATACTTGTCGACAATCGCGGACGACACGACCTTCAAGAAGTTGGTGTTGAGGGTAGCTGCCACTGCACGAGCGAGCAGAGTCTTTCCGGTTCCAGGGGGGCCATACAGAAGTACACCCTTCGGTGGTTTGATGCCTACTCGTTGGAAGAGTTCCGGGTTTAGCAGCGGAAGTTCGATCACTTCTCGCAACTCTCGAACTTGCTCGCCCAAACCGCCGATACCAGCAAAGGAGGCACCTGCAGGATCTTCTAAGCTCATCTTGTATACCATGGGGTCGACTTCTCGTGGTAGAATTCGCATGATTGTGAGGGTGGTCATGTCTAAGCTGACACGGGTTCCTGCTTTCATCTTTGCGGCGGGTAGAGCTGGGCGATATGAGACAACATAGCGGGGGCCTGAGGATGCCTTGACAATGACTGAAGTGCTTGTCAGTATTGAATAAGGAATGAACTATGATAGCCTCACATCGTTCATCGTCAAGTTGTTTCAGAACTTCGGCAATAATCTGTCCAACGGATTGTACTGCCTTGATATCGTCCTCTGTCTTCTCGTACTGCTTCTCCAAGTCCTTCAAAGAAAATCGTACTAGAATCCACACATAAGTCTCCTGCTTATCTATAGCTCCCAAGTCGAAACTCACAAGTCTTCAAGTTCTGACTATTGGCTTCATGTTGCCGCATTTTCTGCAAGTATAACCCACAGTAAGCACACGCCTCGTTCCACACTTCCTTGTAACACACCTCTCTGTACGCCTTCAACGCATCTTTCCTCCTCTGATCTATCGGTGCTGACGAACTTGAAGCTTGTGTCGACATCGTCGTGGTTTGTGGCAAGGAGGACAACAAACGCGGTTCACGCGCAAGTAGCAGTACTGACGCGTCCCGCCTGAAGCGCGCATGATTGAGTCCTCGACACGTGATTGGTCCCGCCCTCTTCCCTGTTTGGTCAGCATCCCGCCCTTCCCGGCGCCTCACCGACCTTTCCCCGCGACCACCACCATCCAACATGTCCAAGCATCATCCGGGTGAGTAGACACAAGCTATAAGTGTTATTACTGAACTAAACGTTGTGCGTAGATCTCATCATGTGCAGGCGACAGCCTGGAATTGGTAAGTTGACGCAACTCGTTATTCGATTCACCCATGCTGACTATTTGTTAGCTATTGGCAGGTTATGCGAGAAGTGTGACGGCAAATGGTGAGACGCAATGACCATAGTATCAAGGCATCCTACTCAACCATCACTCTCTCATTAGCCCTGTCTGCGACTCCTACGTGCGTCCAGAAACACTAGTGCGTATCTGCGACGAGTGTAATTTCGGTACTTACGGCGGGCGATGTATCATATGTGGCGCCCCTGGTAAGACATCACTCTTCAACGTTCTTGGCTGTGGTGCTGATATATTACTTAGGTATATCTGATGCCTACTACTGCGCCGAATGTACGAGACTCGAGAAAGACCGTGACGGCTGTCCCAAGATCGTAAACTTGGGCGCAAGTAGAACAGACCTGTTTTATGAACGTCGTCGTCTCGGTACGTACTCTTGTCTTGATCGACATACACCATTCTAATTGCTTTGATATAGGGTTCAAAAAGGGCTAGTGCCTTTGCGTCTCTGCGTTTGCCTCATTACTGTACAATGTGCAGTGGCCCTGCTGAGTTTCTGTAAGCTCCGCTAGGTAGCAATACTTACATGTTCTTTTTCTTGCTCAGTCCCTAACGAAACACTTAGGTGTGACTTATACCTCTGCGACTGCGTGCATTTCTGGGTTTGTCGTTACCTTGAACAAGGGCCTCAGACCTCATCGCCAGCTATTCGCGTTGACTTCACACTCATCATGAGTCTTATCATCATCGACCTCAGAAGAACCCAGTAAATAATATGGCACATTGATATTAACAAAACTCGGATGCTCTAATAGACACAATGGTAATGACAATGAAACAGTAGCACAGGGCGTGATGAGAGTAGTGTACAAGATGCGTGTGTATGCGCTGCAGTTGGGAGAATCACGACAGATGGAAGCTACCGACACCCTCCTTCATGGCCGTCAACAACCTCTCTCTCATGACCTCTTTCGTCGAATAGTCTGGAAGCTTCAAGTAGTTGACGCAGGTCATGACGCTAGGCAGGTAGTCATCTGCGGTAAGCGGCGTTTCATGCGCCTTGCGAACGACGGTGAAGCTGGGGTTGAGCCCTCGGAATCCTGGAAGATGATCGTTAGCATACGATAGTAGATACAAAATATCGTGTAGACATACCTCCAATCGGCAATTTAGGACTACCCGTGACGAACTGGAGGAAGTTGCGGCGCGTGGGTGCGTCGTATTCTGACATAATCTCGAGGAGGTCGTGAATCGCACGGCTTTCGACGTTGAAGCCATGGTCCGCCTTGACCACTTCCGAAAGAGCTAAAAAAAGCGAGCCGTCAGTCGTTGAATCACGAGGCGCACTGCACACCACTCACTTTCTATACTCCAATCTTCGTCCGAGTTGCCGAACAACATGACGAGCTCATCCGCAGTGAATGCCTTCAGGTCAGCGATGGGGAATACCTTCGAGAATCCTTCTCGGAAGGCTTTCGCTTGAAGCGCCGCGCCCTTGCCAATGATTGCATCGAGCACCTCGGCAATATACTCCTCGACGTTCTCGGAGGTAACAGCCAAATCTCGTCCGCCAGTCTACACCATATGTCAGTAATGCCATATCGTCCACGCTGAGATAGACATACTCGTAACTCGATGTCGTATCCAGGGATGGTGAAGTCAAGAGCCAAATCTTCGATGCTGACCATTCCGAGCTTTCGCCTCATCTGTGTGCTTGCGTCAGACTCCGTTATTTTTATATACGCAAGAGGTCTTACCTTCTCGCTCTGAGAATTATTTGAAACCAGATTCCGAAGCTTGAGCAAAGACTCCGCGAGCTCTGCATCCACACGCTACACCACACCGGTGTCAATGAAAGACTGGTGCTAATCTGCCGAAGGGCGCACCTTGAGATTATCTATAGTCAAAGGGACGTTCTCTCCCAGGATGAGCTTCAAGAATATCTTGTTCACGTGCAAGTCGATGATGCGAGAGTCGAGCATAGCCTTAGCAACGAATTGACCAATGACCCTGAATATATGTGTGCGTTTCCTATAGTCGGGGGATGTTAATATAAAACACTATTTCAAACAAAAGAGTTGTACGCACTGGCCACCGTCACGAGCGAGGTCCTCTGGGGCGATAGGGGACGGGAACAACCCGAGAGGGTGGAAGGCATACGGTCCAGGGTAGGTAGTGTCTGCATCCCGCCATATCTTCAGGTCACGACGAGCGAATTCCTTCGAGACTAGAGAATAGAACTCGAGAGTCGGTCCAAGTCCTGTCCCGACCTCCTCGAAATACTCGACTTCTAGAATCGAAGACGATGATCCGTATAACTCAAAGACTTTGACGGCAGACTCTAGGAGATGCTTCCGGGAAATGCGAACTTTCTGTCGCTGTAAGCGGCCCAGGAAACCGACGCCTTCGTCTCTTCGGGAATTGCTGTCTTGCCCGCGAGCCTGTTGACTCTGCCATTTCAAGATCAGTCGGGCATAACCGAATGACGTCGACTGGAGGAAATTATAACGGGTGGCGAAGGGGAAGAGGAAAGGGAAATGCTGAGGGAGGTCGAGTGCCCAGTCAGGCAGGCAAGAGCTATATATCTAGGATCAATCACTTTGTTCTACTAAACCAACGAAACACACACTTACCTTGCTACAATCATCGGCTCCTCAAGCTGACGGGTCAGCTTGGCAGTCAGCTTGTTATTGACGAACGCAGACTCTGCGAGAGCACGGTTGGATCCGAGGGTGACAACACGCTCGGACTCAGCGGTGTTCAGCTTATGCAAAACACGAAGCAATCGCAATATCTTCGCGTGTGGTGCATCTTCCGGCAATGATGACAGTGAAGGCGAAGGTGATTTGCTCCTCGATGATACATCGTCTCCGCGACCTGGATATGATGAGCTAAGCACGCCAAAAACCTTTATGCAATATGACAACAAACCTTCGGGAGCGACATAGGGTCCAGGAACCTTGCGGAATTTGACGTTATATACGCCTTGCCAAATCATGCTCGGAGGGATAGCTTGTGTGGACTTCTTCCTGGCCTCCTGCTGATGAATTGCACCGTAGATAGTCAGGTCAAGTGGCAGCTTGTGGTCATCCATGGAGAACTCAAGATGCCAGTCGCTAGGCTTTGTCTTCAATGCTGCAGCATACGACGGTCGCCCAAGATTGGAACCTCTGGAGCTTGCAGATGTGGGCGCCTTGGCAGGATTTGGTGTAGCGACTCGGGTGCCTTCTGGTGTTTGTGCCACTACCTTCGAACCATCTAATGCCAATTTAGAAAGCTACGACATATACAGAACGCATTTGCTCACCTTCTCCAACAGAGACAGTAACTGTTTTCTCGGGCCCTCCTTCTTCACCCTCAGCCTCGTCATCAATGACCTATTCAAAATAAGTACGGCTTAAGGTTTAGAGCGATTGAACACACCTCTGCATCGAAATCAACATCATCGTCAGAAAACTCTGCCGCGAAATCGTCATCGTTGACAACAGTATCGCTCGCAGACTCCTTCGGCGGTTGGTCCTGAATACCTTCAGACGATGAGCCTGCAGCAGGTACAGCTGAGGCGTTGTTGTCATCCGATTCACCAGTTGCGGGGGAGGGATCTGCAAGAGACCCAGATTTCTTCTCTCGTAGACGTTGACTACGTCGCCGACTGACACTTGGAGTGGTAGAGGAATTGGCTTCCGAGGCAGCGGAGGCTTTCGCGAGTTCTGGGAAGCTGCTAGAAGACGAGCTGGCAGCAGCACCTGAGGCGGCGAGAGCGGCAAGCATGCTCGATAGACGCGAACCCCTCGACATAAGGCCAGCTACCCTAGGGCGCAAGTAGTCGTGAAGGGCTTGGAAGGTGGCGATGGCATGAATGGAGACAATGATGTTACTCAAGTTCTTCGGGACATCGGAGTCATCAGCAGCAATTAAACGCAAGCGAAGCTGACGTGCCAATAGTGACGGCGAGCTACGCTTCGACTCTGAAACGTTAAACGCATCAGTCACCATGCATCATACAACGCCACGGGTTGAGTATGCTTACCATCGATACTCTGTGCGACGGTTACAACTTCAAATGATTCCATGCGTGTTAGGCTCTCTTGCAACTTCTTCACGAACACAGCAAACGGCGTCTGCCCACTGCCTGCAACTTTTACTTTGCGAGCGGTGAACGCGTCGAAGAAAAGTTCCTGGCGACGGCTGAGAGGAACTAAAAGAAGCTGGTAAGTATCAAGTGGATGCGGGTGAGAATAAAGTCCTACCTGTACGTTCCGAATCTGTTATGAGCTGCAACAGAGCGTCGACGATGCCGCTTTGCAATAACTCGAAGCTAGAGACCGACGTATTAGGAGAGGCGAATAGACTAGCGAGTTCCACGAGAGCTGGAAGGAGGTCTTGTTCTGCCGTATTCTTGTCAGATATGGACACCACGATGCGTTGGAGCGACTTTGAGAGATCATCGCTTTCGTTCGCCTCGTCACCGCTCAAGTGTTTGAACTTGATAACGCGTGCCCGCAATGTGATGGCATCATCAGGATCGAGCGCAAGGGAGGATAACTTCTTGTAGCCGGGGATGGGGATGGACGTGCCGGGAGGAAGAGCGCTTGGCGGCAAGGCATTCTCGAGCGGGGTGGCATTCTCTGGCCCGTCTTTGTCTTTGTCCTTGTCTTTGCTCTTGGACGCAGCGAGCGCACGGGCAGCGAGTGTCTCCAGTTCGTGAACAACACCTTCACGGCGGAAAGCAGGCTTGTATTCATGAGGCAGCTTGATCAACAGGAGCTCGATGAGCTGGAGAGCGGCAATGACCAGAGAGGGATAATCCTTCGCAGAGAGAATGGAAGACGCGAAGCTGGCAACTGGAACAAACTAAACGCCGGAGAGCAATTAGACATAGAGAAAATGACTGAACAGCTGTGACACTTACTGTGAAGACTCGACGAAGCTCATCTGCATCAAGGAAGCTCATTGCCTTCAATAAACCCGTCAAAGTTTTCAGGCGAATGGGCGTAACAACGCTGGCGGCGTATACGTCGACAAGGATGGGGACCATAAGCTGCATAAACCTGCCTACAACTTCAGACTTCGAACGAAGTAGTTCCGTGCGGTCAAGAACAGGCTCCTTCTGCGGTACCACTGGCGGCGCCTCATCACCATCTGCCACCGGTTGCGCGGGGTCTGAAGCGGACTCTGGAGCAGGACTGTCCTCTGCTGGGGTAGAGCTACCTGCAGCGCCCGAAGCTTGGGTCAACGGAGGTACTCCCAGCGCGTTCGCCACAGTTTGTCGAGCCGCAGCGCGGTCAGCTTTCGCTTTCGCCTTGATCATGCGGTTCAGAGACTTTTCCGTGTACGCCTTGTGATCAAAGACACCATCTACACTCGTGTGTGAGATAATTGACAGATAATCAGAAGTCGCCGTTCACATACCTTTGGGTAGCGGGGGCATTAATTCCGAGATGAGACTCAAAGCTTCCTCGATCTGCTCTTTCGGTCGGTGCGCCAGGTTCTCCATGACAGTCATATCGGCGATACCGCCACCAAGTCCTTGTCCGCTGCTAGTGTCGCCTTGCTCTTCAAGACCGGCAGACGACGACGGAAGAACTCCTGTAAGAATTTGATACAGAGTGTCTACGATGCCAGCCTCCAGAAGAACGACCGTGATCTTTGAGCTCACTCTTGCCGATGTTGCAAGAGCACGAAGAAGCAACGTGAACGTGTTCGCAGCAACCAGAGGTGATCCGCCAGCTGGGGAGAGCAAGTTGTTCAACGCCTTGACGAGGTCTGCGTCGAATAGTGCCTCCAAGCTCTCAGGAGAGGCTCGGTAGTAGGAGTCCACAACGCGGATGACGCACAGGCAAGCGTACTCAACAAGACGTTGATCGGCATAACCCAGACAGTTTCTAATGATAGGCCACACGTTGCGGATCATAGGGAGATGCTCAGCAGACACATTGCGACAACAGTTCGAAGCCGCCTGAAGCGCAGTTCTTTGAACGGCTATGGAGAAAAAGTCGAGGTAGTTCAGTAGAGCAGCCAAGCCACCCTCGCGCACAATGGCGCTAGGGAACTCTTCAGAGATCTTCTCCAGTGTCTACGAAATTGACATATAAACCGCTTCTCACTACTGGAATGAAGAATGCCACTTACACTCAGTGTCTGCTCTGCCAGATCTATGTACGAAATCTCAATGAGTTTGCTGCACAAGACCGGTATTGCTCCGTGGTAAACCACGGTATGAGCAACCCCTGGGAGCGCTTCCATCAAGTTGGCGAGACATCTGCAAGCAAGCACCTGGGCTTCAAGGTTCTCATCACCCTGATATGCACCGCCGCCAGCACTCATAGCGAGAGCAGCGGCCAAGGCTGCGTCTTCGTCCTGTTCTTGATCCTCATCGTCCTCCCCATCTTCAGGGTCATTGCCGGTACCACCAAGAATTCGGACCAGCTCCCGTACAAACGACTCCACTTGAAAGGATCCGGCCAAGGTGTCTTCGGTACTGATGCTAAGCAACTCCGATAACTCTTGGAGGGTCACCAGTCTTGTCGTAGGATCCGCCGTACGCTTGATATTGTTGAGCATCGTCTTCAGTCTGGTTGATAGTCCCATCATGAATGACCCGATTTGACGGAAATCGCCAAACAGCGACAGGGGTGTTGTATCCAATCCTCCACCTAGACCATGGCCATGTAAACCTCCATCACCATCGTCGTCTTCATCGTCCTCGCTATGCCCATCATCGTCGTGAATCTCTCCGTGTAGACCATGGTCTTCCGCATCGTCGTGTTGCTCCTTCTCCCCATGATCATTCTCCGGCATATAATCGGCATCAAACATCTCAACGTCCTCGTCCTCCGCCCTGGAGCTACTCGGAATGGCTGCCTTGGATTTCGCAGCAATCGCCTTCTCCTTACCTGAAGTAGACCTGCGCAGCGTCAGCGCGATTTCCGATGCGCATTAGTAAGCGGAGACCTACCTTGTCTTCTTAGGCATGTCGTTGGATGTGGTGGCTTCAGAACGAGATCGTAAAGAATAAGTTGAAGTCCTGGTACGTTTGACAGGAGCTGAGGCAGATGCACCAGTTGTATCGTCCTCTGAGGTTCCTCCCGGTGCGGCGCGTTTCTTCCCTTTAGGATCCTTTGCGGGTTCGTTAATTGTCAAGGGAGCAGTGATAGGATAGGTCGTTCTGCGAGCTCTATAAAAGGCGGCCACATCAGTGCCGGCTGTGCATGGCATGAATGATGAGAACAGACGCACCTCTTCGTGGCCCTAGTTGTCTCGTCTACTTCTTTGCCCTTTCCTTTCGCTGTGGCGGTCTCGCGTGAACGTTTGGATGAAGATGACGAAGCAGACGGCTGCTGTTCACTTGATGCGCGTTCCTTTTCCTTCTCTTTCTCCTTCGCGGCCTTAACTCGTGCACTGGAGCGCAATACCTTGGTTTCGAAGTTGGCTGTTGAACTGGATGGCTCTGCTAGATGCGATGTCGCTTCTTTCTGTTGGGTAGAGTCCATTTAGTGTATACAGCCTGCCATCGATCCCTCACGGCAATAAACGTTGGGCAGTGTGGTGGTCAAGTTTAAGGAGATTCCGTAAGTAGTCGCCCACACAAGGCCACGCTGCAGCTCCGACAACTCCGCCCGAGCCCTGTGCCCACGAAGCTTGGAACTCCGTAGGTGCCGAGACATGCCGATAACTGGATAACTATTGAGTACCAAGTAACTACTTTATACAAAATTCTCTTGTAATACTTCCGCTACGGAATCCACGACCACTTCAACTATATGCTCGACCTGCTCCTTGGTGATGTTGTATGCAGGCGACAACAATATCGCATCACCCTTGCTACCATCAAGACTCGCCGTCCCTGGCATGCCCATGATAATAAGGCCCTTGTCGAAGGCACGCTGTTGTACCTCCAACGCAAACCACCGCCCCTTGAGGTCGACCTTTCTCGCAGAGGGTTCGTCAAAGTCAAACTCTACACCCCACCAACACCCGGCACCTCGGATATCGAACGTGTAAGGGGCGGTCACCGAGTTGGGTGCGAGCAGCTTCTCGCGCAGTAGAGAAGACAGGTACTCTCCTTGCTTGCGTGCGTTCTCTAGTAGGTTCTCTTGCTTGATCACCTTTTGCACCGCCAACGACGCGGCACATGCAATTGGGTGAGCCTGGTACGTGTGCCCGTGCTTCAGCAGTCCCGACGCGTCTCTTATACCGTCCGCCACCCTCTTCGAAAGTAGTACTGCACCAATCGATGCATATCTGCAAAGGGTGAATCAGCAGTTGCACCAATACTGCGATTATCTACTTACCCTCCACCGAGACCCTTTGCCACGGCTTGCAAATCTGGACTGATACCGTCAGCAAACTGCTCCCAAGCATGTGTCGTGCCGAGGCCTGTGTGTTTGATCAGACATGTCCACGCCTGAATAACAGGGTAGCGACTTACGCCCCATGCCACTCATAACCTCATCAAGGATGAAGAGTGCGCCATACTTGTCGCAAACAGACTTCATCGCCTTGAAGTATCCTTTTGGGGGTACACCAACACCAGTCGTCGCGCCAACAACAGTCTCGGCGGCAACTAGAGGAGAAGGTCAGCGACATGCACCGTAGACACGAAGTGAACAGTTATTTACATCCGATGACAGTGTCAGGCCCAAGCTCCTGGAACTTGTCGTCCAACTCCTTGCGCAACCGCTCAACGTACTCCTCCTCGCTTTCCTCAGTGTATTTAAAGCGTTTAGCGTAGGCGGGGGAGACATGATGGAAATTCTCATGGTTAAGAATGGCCTCGTAGGGTGCGCGTCGGCCAGCGTGAGACGCTAGCGATAGCGTAGCGAGCGTGTTTCCGTGGAATGAGAGGTGTCGTGCAATGTAGTTGACTCGTTTGGGCTGATTCGTCTCCAAGAAGTACTGTGGGGGTTCTTTAGTTTGCATCACCTTTGGTGAGAAGGGCGACTGCCACTTGCCTGCCGCGCGACCTTGATCACGCCCTCCATGGCCTCCGAACCTACATTACTTCAGTACTAAGTACCGTAGCGGTGATGGCTATTGAACATACCTCCTGAGACAAAGAAAACCTGGTCAAACGCTCCCTTGCTGGAGTCGATCAGCTCTCTTGCAAGCTCTTCTGCCGGCTTGTTCGATAGCTGGAAGTTGTACACATCTAGCAACAACGTATGAAAATCAACATGTTGATACACACACACACTATATCGAGCACTTACAGGATAGCTGGTCGACTTGTTCCTTGACGGCCTTCACGACTTCGGGGTGGCCGTTTCCAATGCATGCAACAGCAGCTCCCCCAACGGCGTCGAACAACTTGCGGCCATCCTCTGTTATCACGTACGATCCCTCACCAGACACGGCGATAGGTGGAATCCACGGTGTCCTATGCAGGATCGCCGAAGCTTTTGGTTTTGTTGGGGCTGGTGCAGGATCCGTGGTGAGAATTGCAGGAGACATGATGGGGTGGTGGTCGATGAGATCGACAGCACTGAATGTTCAAGTTATACCTCTGGAGTCTCGAAGGCGGAGTAGATCTTGTCGATGATACTTATCGCCCCAGCCTCGTGTTTGACCAATAGATTGCAGCAGAGGAAGCCAAATGACTCCAGGTAAATATAATGATGGCTGGCGCCAGAAATGAAATGAAGTTCGTCGGATTACCGACGGACAGGCCTCCTGACTGGCCATGCCGTGTCGATGGTGGTTATCGAGCTATCTTCGGCTGTAGCTGGAACCGTTATCAGGAGACTCTGGAACTACATATTACGAGTGAACTTCAGACAAGACGTAAAACGAAGAGAATACCTGCCTGGTGAATTGACCCCGCTGAAGGCAACAAGTTGCATGCTTATGGTGGAATAATGCATGCATTCGTCGATTTCTGGACAAGTGGGCATCGCACAGGAACAGTGACGGCCCTGAAGACTCCTCGAGGACATGAAAGTTCGAAGTGAGGTATCCAGCGGCTAAACGCTGGCAAATACTGGCAGACGATACGGATATTCGTGGCTATCCACCGTGACGGGGATTCTCGATTCTCGTATCTTAAACTGAGCTTCAAAGCCTCAACATTCAAACTGAGACTCATCACAGCACACTCATAAACTACCAGAAATCCGGGTCTCTAGGTGTCACAATCTCGCCCTTCCCTCTCTTCTTCCTCTCCGCGTCCCACCTCTCCACCCATTTACTCATCTTCCCTCTCGATGTCTCGCTGCCGACATTCACAGTCGCAATCATACGTTCCCAATCCAACGACAACGCAAAGCACGTCAGCTCAAAGAACGAGCTGTGTTCCGAGTACGGCACGCCGTACATTTGCAGCGTAGATGTGGAATTCTTCATCGGGTTGAGGTTCACGTGGGTGAAAGACTTTGCTTGCGAGCGTGCAATGACGGAGTGGATCGCAGGGAGCGTTTCAGTCCCAGAGGGTGCGGAGAACCTAAACATCCAATTACAGACATCAGAATCGCCACTCTGACAAGACACGATATCTTGGTACGCACGTCCACCCTGTAGGCCTGAATCCGATCACTTTCGAGAAGTGCCCTTTATATCGTTCGAGGTATATCTTGAGTTTGTCAGACGCTATTGTCCCGAGTGGAAGAAGGTGTATACCCGCCTCGAGAGGATCAGAGGTGAGCAATGATTCCAGCTCTGGATCAGATTGACATCGAAGGATGGCAGTCTTGCGGGCGTCGCTGTACACTTTCGCGTTCAGGGCTTTCGCGATTGCTTTTAATGGGATGTCAGTATGAAAGTACGACAAAGACGAAGATTAACGGACCTTTAACAATGCGTTCCTTGCCAATTGAATAGGTCCTGCATGCAGAATGAGTATCGCTCATCTCGAAAAATACCTTCGAAAGGTATTTACCCGACCACTACTAATACCTTGCCGGCAGGCTTTTCATCGTCCTCGCGTTTAGTCTTGAAGGTCTTGGCGAACCAGCCATCCACCTTACCGCCTTGTTTGCTGCCCTTGGTAGTTGTAGACTCGCCTACCACAAGTCGACGTGCGAGCTCCGCACAGGCAGTGATAACCTGACTCTGAGGCGGGAAACAGTACTGTATCAACCGGCGGTCAGCGCATTGTCATATTACGGACTACGTCGAATTACGATACGCACCTTAGGATCGAGGTACGTCGTATCCAAATACACATGGTCTATGTGCTTTCCTTTGATACTTGGATGATTGACGTGCTGAGGCGAAGCGCGAAAATCGCCACAATGAAGGTATCGGAACACTCGTTTCGAACCAACAAATGGTGACTTGTATGCGCTGTCGCCAGCGTTGACCGTCTGGACGCCTTCGAATAAGAACAGGCACGATCCGGGACCTAAAAGCGGTACTGAGAGGAGTATGAACCCTGAACTAATTTTCGAGACGTACAATGGTTGGCTTCTATGGGAGTACAGGTCACTCCACCAGTGTCCGGGATGACGGTCGCCACGTTCATAGGCAACGGATGCACCCACTTCCGGTCCACACCCAGCATGAGAACTATAAGATTCGCGGTACCTTCTGAACAGTAAATAGGCCCATTCTTCCAGTTCGCCGACAGATTCGTGTAGTGATCCGAATGCGCATGAGTCAAGAAGTAGGCCGTCACGTCAGGAATTGAGCCGTACCGGAAGGCGTCGACGGCGATAGGCATGCCCTGCATGACTTTGTAGAACGGCGCCTTGCGTCGTCCGCCGTTGGCTTTGGTAGGTCGGAAGTTACGGTCTTCGGCCTCGGCTGCCTCTTTCCAAGCTTCATTCTCTTTATGAGACGTCATTAGGACGGAGAAAGCCCCTGGGTTCTTCGAGGCGGTAGGTGGTTTGACACGCTCATCTTTACGAGGGGTAATCTCAGGAGTTCTCAAGGACGAAAGCGGCCGCAGCGGCTTGGGCTCCGACGGCTGTCGCGCAGGAGCTTCGATAGTCGCTACTCCGTCAATACAAGCATTAACGTGCTCTTGAACATTCTGGAAATATAGCGCATGAGTTATGTATTGTAGTTTCAGCTTCGAAAGATAACGTACGGTGTAAGACATGTCGGCCAATACCATGTCGCATATTGGGCATATCTCAATGACGTTCTCGTCTGTCACATCCAGTTGTCGGCTTTCCCCTAGCTGCACGTCAAGCTCATCGTCCGGTGTAACAATGGGTTCGGTATTGGCAAGATCTATTTCGTCGTCACCCGTACCCCATTCATTCACCGGAGTTTCCAGTGCCTGCCCGTCCGAAATAGCAGTGCCCTCATTTGCTTGTCGGATTTGGGGCAGCGGGGAAACTACGTCTCCATCTAAGGGTGGTGGTTCGGACTGTCGTAAGGACACTGTCTCCCCAGAATCCAGCAACAGGATGGGTTCACCAAATCCTGAATCTCCAGTTATATCGTGTGTGGGTAAACGAGCATCTGTATCCAGCAGTAATGTCGGCTGTCCGAAGGACAAAGCTGACTCGACAAGTGTCTCGTCCATGGGTGGAATAGCCTCATGTGCCTTTAGCTGCGCATCCAATACTGAGTGAGAAGGCTTTGCTGATATTGCTCGCGTTATACGAGTCGATGGACCGCTGTCTTCTGAGTCTGAGTCCTCAATAACCAGGATGTCTCCTGAGTCTGGAGGCTTTGCTGCCGAGACGACGCGGGACAACGTCGCTCGACCGACGACCACCGCACTGCCCGACGCCTCTGGTATCTGCTCAGCATGCGCAGGTGCGCCGGGTGAGCGCTGCTCGTCGTCGGAATCATCGATGACAATGATGTCTGAGGGGGCACCATTGTATTTCCTAACAGCCTTCCTTGGCGTGATTGGCGATGGCCTCGGTTTCTTTGCGGGGGTGTTGCGGTCAGGACGCCCAAAGAAATCATGAAGTGTCCCAGAGGGTGCTACATCCTTTCTCTTCTTCGCCATTGTGAGTGACTGTCAGGAGGTCGTGGCAGAGTTGAGCAAAGAAAAGGCGGGCGCCCGACACAGTGCCGTAAAGGGAAACAAGGGCGGGAGTGCGCCCAAGAAGCCGAGGGCTTGGCATCAGAAACGACCTTCCATAAAAGGCATCTCGCATAGTTTATTAGTCCCGCCCCTGGCGACCTCGCCATTATTCTTGCATCTCCCACCTGACTCTGTTTTTTGTCGCCGTCGTCGTCCTTGTTGTCTCCGACTTTTTCTCTCCCTCCGCATCGTCGAGCATCGCGCTCGCAGTCGTTCTTTTCGTCCACCGCCACGCACATCGCTAATCCTCACTAATTACGACCCTCCAATCATGAAGCTCCAGGTCGTCACTGTCTTTTCAGCTCTCCTCGCTGTCACCAGCGCGCACGACGTGCGCATCCACCGACAACACGCCAAAGTAGTCCGCCAGGATGCTGGTGCTTTGGCTGTTTCTGGCTCCTCGTCTGCTGCTTCTCCCGGTGTCACCTCGCAAACCGCCGCTGCGTCGCCTACAGTGACTTCAGGTGCTAATACCGCTGGTATTTCGCTTCCCCCACAGCCAACTGGAGATATCTCTATCCCGCCATTGAGCGCTATCACTTCCGGCATGCCCACTGCAGCGACTCTCCCAGTGACTGCTACCTACACCCCTGGTGCTTTGCCATCATACTCTGGCGCCTTGCCTCTGCCGTCGACATCCTGTGAGTTCACTGTGACTACCGTTGCGATTTTGTGCTCATTGTTTCTAGTTGTGTATAACCCAACAGAGTGGCCCACTCCAGACAAGCCTGCCCCGACCGACTCTCCTCAGGTTAAGGAGTGGCTCAAGGAAATTGAAGGCGTTGACATTCCTGATATTCCCGTGACTGTAGATGGTGCTTGTGCCCAGACGCCAGCCAATGTTGCCAAGTCCGCAGAGTACGGCTGGTGGACATGCTCAGGTACCACGCGGGACACGGATATTGTAAGCTGCCCGACTAAGTACGATTGGGGAACTACCTTCGATGATGGTCCGGCTCCATACAGTAAGTCATACTACTTATCTTGTAAAGGGAATCCTAACTGAAATCTTTTGGCAGCTCCGTACGTTTGATTGACAGATGGTGCCATAGGAAACGACTAATAATACACTTCCATAGTACTCTACTCAAGTTCTTGGACGAGAAGAAGATCAAGTCTACGTTCTTCATCGTCGGCTCCCGCGCTGTTGAACGTCCTCAGATCCTGATCGAAGAGTACATGAGCGGTCACGAAATTGGATGCCACACTTGGGCTCATTCTGTATGTTTCAAGTCGTTTCATAGATGTTTCATACTCACGCACCGCGTAGCCTATGACCTCGTTGACGAATGAGCAAGTCGTCGCTGAACTCGGCTGGAGTCGTGAAGCGATCAGACGTATCCTCGGAGTTACCCCCCGATTCTGGCGTCCCCCCTATGGCGATGTTGGTGAGTTGCTCGTGTTCTATTACGATAGTTGTTACTGACTCTCGTGTAGATGACCGTGTACGTGCTATCGCCACCGCCATGGGTCTGACAACTTCAATCTGGACTGCCACGCCCACTGGTGGCAAGTTCGATACCAATGGTAAGTGGTCCCCACATCGCTAAAATGGGGGTGTTACTGATTCGGAATACAGACTGGCAAGTTGCCGGCGGCAACGAGAACGGCATCCAGCAGTACTCGAACTTCCAGAACATCCTCGGCAACGCGTCTGTCTTGGACACAGGGTAAGTGTTGTCCAATGGCCCGCATGCTAATACTCATTTCGATTACGACACACTCAGTTTCATCGTCTTGCAACATGATCTGTTCGAGATCACTGTCGACTTGGCTGTCGGTTATACCATCAACTCTGCCCTTACCCACAACCCGCCTTTCACCGTAAGTGTTCTTCTAATTTTATCATCTTTGTCCGTGTCTGATAGGCTTTCAGCTCAAACCCGTCGGTGAATGCAACGGCATTGCCATGCGCGACATGTACGCAGAGACGACCACCAACCAGACCTTCCTCGACCAGCGCAAAGCCGCTCAGGCCGGTCAGGGCTCAAGCTCCAACTCCTCATCGTCGTCATCTGGATCGTCTGGAAACTCTACCGGTTCCGGCAACACTTCCACAAGCAAGAGCGCCGGATTCGCAGTTTCTGCACCAGCCTTCGGCGCACTCGGTGCTGCTGCTCTCGCTCTGCTCATCTAAACTTTCCGATATCTACCTAGATCTTTGTTACGTGCTTTCTCTTCACATTACTAGGATGGACATCTTGCTATACACATTGCATCGCTATCCCCACCCTTGCATAATTCATACCTTTCGAGACATGCTTGTCTCCTTGCTTATGGATCTACGATACCCACATACCTGAGCCTGACAACAGTTTCAGAAGATCTGAACAAGAATTTCGTTTGCTATACCCCGTGGCTACTCGCTTGGGGATGTTACTTGATGACGCCCGGAGATTTCCATGTTCTGCCAGTGAGCGCCTTTCTTGCTTTGTTCAACAAGGTCACGGTTCAAACGTTCACTGGCAACAGTATTATGGAGCAGTTGTGGCCATGAAAGTCACTGGCATGAACTTCCTCTCCTTCAATCCTACAGTTGCGTATCTCAAGTAATTTACCGACTCTTCTGCGCACAGCCTTCATTTGAGCCCAGACCTCGCACCACCCATTGTGAGTATTGCCACTCACTTCAATTGTTGCCCAAGCTAAGACCTTCCGTGTTGCAAACAGGTGAGATTCCATCAACCTCGCCGCCATACAATAAAGTACTCCGGGTGGATTCACATCTTAACGACATCCGTAGTGAGTCTCAACGAATACTTCGATCGCTCTGTGAGTACTAAATTTGTATTTGTACTTGTCTATCGATATTCCTTTCAAAAGTTATGGCCTCCGATCTCGAGGCGGGCTCCAGCCGGGAATGGAGGGCCTATCTGAACGAACAATACAAATCGCACAGAGATGAATACACTACCTTGATTCGTGACCAGCCAACATTGGCTGCTGAACGTCTCCTAGATCTATTTGCCTCTGATGACCCCGCAATACTCCAATTCCTGGCACAATTCCTTCTTAATATAGATAAGCCACAGGAGGAGAGGGACGTCCTCTGGCCCATCATGGAGGCTCTCTGGCTCTCTGGCTTTCCGCTGGCGCTATTGCACGTTCTCTCCGATCGAAAATGGTACGAAGCTGTCAAAGTCGTGATTGAACCCAACCTGGAGTTGAATATAAGCACGCTCTCAGCCGTGGTACGTCGTGATATATATTCATCGACGCATATTTACCCCATTGATATTCCTTTGTGGGTCACAGTGTCAATTTGTAATGGCTGCCAAGTGCCTCGTGCTATTCACCGATATGACCATATTGAGGGCTCCCAAGACAGAACTTGTGCAACTATGTGAACGCTTTCCCGCATTCTGGGAAGCAATATGGGATTATAGGAGCGTGGTTTTCTCTGACCAGCTTTCAAGATTGAGTCCAAATGCAAAATACCACATTGCATCCATACAAAAAGGCTATTTCATTCTATTCCATGAAGCGCAGTGAGTATCTCGTTTGTACTCAAAGGGTCACAGACTTTTACAACCGTAGCAGTTCTAAACACCCTCCTCTATCAAACTACTTTGGCCACACGTTATTTCTAGTATGGTTTAATTACAACCCCACAGTACCCTCTCCATACTCTGTTCCCGAGTATCTCACTTCAAGTATCATGCTACTTAATTTGATGCTGGAAGCCGAAAACACCGCCGATCGCGCCAATGGAACTTCTCGTGTAGAGACATGGATATCCGAAATCCTCCCGGCCGTCGTAGGCTCTACGGACGTCGCAGAAGTATTTATGCGGGGCTTGAACTCGCGGGATCGAATAATGCTACTAGACTTTCAAGCCTACATGAATACACTCAATGTCCTAGGATATATGCAGACCTGTTACCCATCGGTGGAGAATCCCAGGCGCCGAGCAGAAAATCTACGTCGTATACTAGTAGCGCACGAAATAGCCGTAGCAGCTCGTCATTACGAGTGCCACGGCGGATCTGTGGTCAAGAACGAGGGCCAGAGAGAGGAAATTGCAATAGCGTTTATAACCCTGTATGGGTAGGTATTCTAACCATCTCGCTACTGTAACAATGCACACGACTGAAAGGCTTCCAGGGGCTCCTGTAATGGAGTAAATGTGAAACTCGCACCGAAAGAATCTGCTCTGCTATCAACGATTTCAGACTTGTTCGTTGAAAATACGTACGACTACAACTTCGTGGGTTTAGTCTCGCAAGCTATACTTCATGCATACACCCATGACCTTTCCTTTTGTCAAGGTAATATCTTGATACGTGCTCTTTGTTGAGGGATCCAAACATACGATTTTTAACAGGAGTTATCAAGAACCTTGTAATGGATTATACCGAACTTGGCAGATCTTATGCCAGATTGGGTCGGCCCTCTAAAGGTCGCATTTATCGACGATACCATTACCTTCGCCGCATACTCCAGGTTCACTGGCTTTCTGTCTTGAGTAGCTTGCGCATGGCTATCCGACGTGGACCAGAGAGCCCGTCCCTTCGAGCCTCACTGCAAGACATCACAAGCCACTGGGAGAGACTTGGTCGTGCATACTCCTTCGATGAGAGGTCTGGAGAGGCCAGATTAGGACTCACCGACTACTTGACACCGGAGGAAAAGCTTCTCGGCTGCTTCTTTGCAGAGTGTCCCTGTTACGGGCATAAACCTCTGCATGGTTTTCGAAGGGTTTGTAAGGGATGCTGGGCAGTTTATTACTGTGGCAAGGAATGCCAGAAAAAGTAAGCATCAGCACTCCCCGCAGAGCGAATGTCATAATCTAATCTGGGCCTACGATGGCACTCGCAGGGATTGGATCAAAACTCACAAGGCTCTTTGCACAGGAGGCAGTAGGCCAATGACTGACTAAGGGGTCGGTGTTGTTCGTGCAAGCATCATACTTCCCATTCTCGCTATTAGTACTACCTGTGAAGAGGCCATGGATATTGAATACGCTTTCAGCAGGCGCAATGACGACTTGGACCGCGCTGTGACATTTGTACCTGTATAGTCGCGCTGTGCACTCCGAGGCAAGCTGACTCCGAACTTGAAGATACATAAGACGACCAACTTAGAATAGCAGAGAAATAATAAGGTCTTAAGGGCACTAATCGTCGTGCTCAGAATATGATGAACCGAAAGTCATAGCAATATCTGATATCGCTCGTGCTCATCCCAGGCCACGTAGTCACGCAGGGCTGCCAGAATATAGGTACCGGGTGAGAAAATCCATTGATTGCAATACTCCTAAGAGACTCGTGAAAAAGGATATACAATATTAAGTTAGGACAGGCAACGTTCAGCTACTACCATTCATGTCCTGTTCCATTGAGAGCACAGAAACGGGGAGTAAGAAACGAAGACAGGTAACGGAGGCGAGCAGCATGTGAGTCGTTGAGTTGTTACTGTGAGGTTCTAGGCTGACTTTGGCAGGAGTTACCATACTCAGAACCTCAAGAACCGTCTCTTCTTCTTCTCTTTCTCCTTCTCCGTTCCAGGGACACTGGCACCGGTAGATCCACCACTAGCATACGATTGTACTGGTGAAGGTTGAGCGGACCGGCCAGGTTGAGTACGTGCAGAGGTTGTGGAGGCGGGAGCGCGTGCTTGAGGTGGAGGAGCGTCTCGGGTATAGTACAGCTCGTCGTAAAATTCCTGGAAGGGTCGCTGCCCGCGCCACTCGGGGGGACCATTTGGCATTGCACGGGACCCAACGCCGTTGAGCTCTAAGACTTTGAGGTCGTCGATGAACTCTTTCGGTGTGATAGCATGTGTTGACCCTATATGTTTTAGGTCAGCTTTGTTACAGTATACGAGTCTGTAAGAGTTGGAAGGTACCGATGATGATGTCTTTGTTGAGTGACTTCGAGAGAAGATAGACCTCGCGCATCTCGGAGTACGTCATCCCGCCCGCTACGAACACGAACAAACGCTGCCTGTTTTCCTGGACTGCGCCTGGCCTCGCTGCTCGGTGCCAACTTGGCTTGGCACTTCGTAGCGACTGAGAGCCCGTTGACGGTGTAGACTTCAGGCTTGGTGCGGGGGTCAGTGACGGTGCATCCTTGACGTATGGGAAGAGTGTTGGATCCAGTCTGTTGGCGTTGTGGTCCTACGCAATATACGGTTATTTCTAGTATTCCTAGGTGAGAGCAATGTGAAGGTATACCTCTATCACGGTGCTCAACAGTGGCTTGTACCTCGACAGCTCATACTCCTCTTCCTTACTCGCCTTCTGTTTCAATTTAGGCTTGATGTCCTTATCAGTTGGGCCCTACAAATATCCCTGTTAATTGCATCCTGGCATGGATCCATCATACCAGATACGTACCCTGTTTACTCTCACACCGAGATGCACAAGCGCGTTGACCGCATCTTGCTCGGGCAGTGTCAGCCGAGCGTGCTGATACAATCTGCGACGATCCTCATCTGGGACACCACCTCTATGCTGAATATAGAGAGCGATGACGCGGACTTTGTTATAATTACTAAGTGTAGCGGCCATAGCAGTTAGACTGTCTTCAGAGGGAAAGCCATGGGCACATAGCACGTACTGAAGATCTCGACTGTCTAGCAGCGGAACCATCTCTTCGACTAGATGTTTGGGTGTTCCTCCCGACGCAGTTTGTCCAGTAGCGCAGTCCTGGATAGCTCGTTTATAACATGCCGCAGACGGTGAATAACCGGAGCCTACCTGCTCAACCATAGCTACGTTTGCCAATTTCTTGGTGTCAAATATCTGCATGCATCCTTCCGCCATGTTCAGATGTAACGAGAACTGAAGAATGAGAACATCATGAGCTATACTCGACTCAGTGGCTGGTTGGCTCGAGATTAGCTCACTTTCTCTCGCTGTTCCTGGAACTGTGGAAGGTTGGCTAGCAGGTCCTTCATAGCGTCCAAATTCACTGCGCCCTCTCTACATTTCGATAGCGGTACCGGTCAATTGATCGCGAACATGGGAACGCGAGGAGACACAGCACGTACCCTTTGAACCCGGCGTTCTCCTGCATAAAGGTGTTGAAGTCCGTCATCAACTTGTCAATCGCCTCGCGCATATGCATATGTCTCAATTCCGTCCACACATTGTCCGAGTCACTCAATGTCGCCGACTTGTCCTCATATACCCCCGCCGCAGTCTGGAACTTGTACATATATTTGGTCCCGCTGTCGATCGGCAGGAGGTCGTTGGCCATAGCTTGGTATGTGAATTCGTGCAAGAATGGCGCCATCATGTCCATAGAGCGATCCGTGATAATGAGTGTCGATCGTTGGCGGTCGGTTTTCTGTCAGTACAGAGGAGGAATGCAGCTGTTTGAGAATGTTGACTGCACATGTACTGCAACGTGCAAGACGACATACCGGGAAGTCAGGATTGGCTCGTTTGTACTCATCGAGTCCTTGCTGTACCATAAAAGCGAGGAGTTTTGTCAGGTGGTCTCCCTCCACGCTTTCATATGCTCGAGACTCGTTTCCTCGTGCGAGGTTAGTTCGCCAGCGACTACTGCCTTCTGGTGGGGGTGGTGGGCGAGTAGTAGAATGTGGCTTCAAGGGTCCAAGTGGGGGATGTTGCGGAACGTAATAGCGGATGTAAGGGAACTCGTTGGTCGTTACGCAGGTATTCACGATCTGGACCGTGTAAATAGCCACACGACAAGAATCTCACTATAAACGCACCAGCTTGGCAGCAAATCGCAATTCCTCCTCCAACTGTTCTCGTGCAGCTTTGAAAGCAGAATCACTCCGAGGAGGACTGAACATGGTGAAGAAGCTGGCTGGTCGTTTCAACGAGAATGCTTGTGACTCCACCGCTGAGGGTAACGTTAGGCATGAGCTTGTTGTATGACGATATAGACTTGCATACCCCAAAAGTTGATGTAAAGCTCTTGAAGGGCCTTGAGGTAAGGTTCGGCGGGAGATGATGTCAATCTCTCGAACAGCTGCTCATCCAAACCTTGTATAGCGTTAGCGTATATTATCGCAGCGTACGAGTAGTCAACACATACCGTCTATGAAGAATAGATGAGCAGCAGCATACTGTTGCCTTCCATTTGAGAAATCGCGTATAATACGATCTATGTTCTGCGTAGTTGACATCAGGATATACATTGCTTCGATTCCGGGCTGTGGTTCACGATAGTTTGTGATGGCCTCGATAACTGCGACGTGTCACTTAGTGTAGGAAGTGTAATGAAAGTCTCAGGCTGCGTACGCGTCACATTCTCCTCCAGAATATCAAACTGCTTCAGCACCGAACCCAGCAGTTGCTGTGAGTGCTCGTCTACTACAAGCACCTTCCATTTCCCTGGTGGATTGACGGATCTGAGCGCGTCGAGAAATTCTGGAGACAATGATTAACCGGTGAAACATATTCATGTGCTCTATGCTTACTGGTTCTAACAGTGGTGATGAGGGAGGTCATGAAGGTTGAAAGCAAGGGTTATATCGTTACCAAAGGCTCTGCAGGTCGCCACTAAACACTAAAGACGCCCGGGCTATGATCTCCTGGGCGGCTGATCCGCGTCGCAGACTCGTACTTACATCAAGTTCCTTGTTCACACCGTGGCCAATCGTGGGCGCATTATATAGTCTTGAAGAGCTACATTGCGAGTACTAAGTATAATATACTACGGGGTATATTTGCTACATAGCACAGGGGGGTATCATAGATATACCAGTACTTGCTACAAGTCACGGTTACAGTTGGAAATACGACTAGTAAGTACTACTGGTAGTGACTAGTCTCTGGACAGTGATTATATTTGCACACGGTACTTGCGCCGTAACAGCACATTCTTCAAGAACCATCGGCTAACTGCGACCTCTACACAGAGCCCGATGAGTCTTGACCCAGTCCCTGCCATAGGTTAGATAACGCTGTCTACTCTGCTGGAGCCGACGCTTACTTTTTCTGGCATTGCTTACCGCAGTAGTAAACTCTCCAACATCCCGTACAAATCCTCCTACGCCCATGAAGGGGTTTCTGTCCATAGCAGGGGCACTCCGCGAAGAAGCAGCCGAGAAGCTTC
Source organism: Irpex sp. Y119-03 (assembly GCA_037042295.1). Lineage (NCBI taxonomy): Eukaryota > Fungi > Basidiomycota > Agaricomycetes > Polyporales > Irpicaceae > Irpex > Irpex sp. Y119-03. The sequence continues at coordinate 372,755 of JAXQKB010000949.1, read as the reverse complement.
TCCTCCGGCGTCACGTAGTCCTCAAGCCTGGAGGCGTTCTCTCCGGACTCACTGAAGTAGTAGGTGTGACCCAGTTCCTTCCACTTATTTGTAAAGTCTTCCAAGGAGGCTTGAAGTGTCGAGGTCTTTGATCCTCGCCGCAAAGCCGTGCGTAAGTTAGTCAAGACTGGAAGCCAGTGGGCCTTGAGTAAGCGACGAAGGTGATGGTAACTGCGATAGATATCGCCTCCTAGGGAAGGCCAATGTATTTTATAGGCATGGGCGAAGCCTTTATACGCTGCTACAAGCGTCTTGATAACGTCTGTTCAAAACGGCTTTTTGAGTATTCGAACAGCACAGAGTACATATCAGACAAACTTTGGCAGTGAACATCGTCTACTGTGTACGCATAAACGACAGCTTGAGAGACTAAGCCCACGAAGTTGTAGTCGTATGTGTTCTCCACAAATAGATCTTCGACTGTCAATTTCAGAGCAGATTCCTCCGGCGCATATGACCTATTTACTCTGTCACAGAAGCCGCTGACTCGGATAGGTTTTAGATGTATGTATACATTCCTTCTATAACACGGCAATGATCGGAAAAACTCACGAATACATGATCAGAAACGCCGTAGCAATTTGCTCATTCTTGCCCTTATGCTGTCCGACGGGCAGATAACCATAGCACTCGTAATGACGAGCTGCCACAGCCACTTCGTGCACTGTACGACGTAGATTCTCCGCTCGATGCGTTGGATTGTCCGCCAATGGGCCTAACGTCTGTATGCTGCTTATAAAGTTGTGTAAATGCCTGTATGTTTGAAAGTCCAGCAGCGGCCGGCCAGGTAAGTTGAAACTTCGGCGGATTATTTCTGCAACGTCTATAGAGCCTACGACGGCCGGGAAGACTTCGTGGACGAACGACTCCACACGAGTAGTTCCATGAATGCGATCGACTTCGTATTCGGCTCGCAGCATGTTATCAAGTATCATGACACCCGAGTCGAGATGCTCGGGGATACTATTGTCTTCCGCGGGCGCTGGTGGAGTGTAACGAAACCAACACAGAAATAATATGTGCCCAAAATAGGTTGATAAAGGAGGTTCTATATCACTAAACGGCTGTGAGAGTCTGCAACCCTACGAAAACGAACGGGGGACTACTCACTGCAATTTATGAAATAAAACGAAAAAACTGTTTCGTATCGCGTGAAAGTTGGTGAGGTTTGTGATCAATTTCTGAAACTGGTCAGAGAAAACTACACTTCTGTACTCCCACAGTATTTTCAGAAACGCGGGAAATCGTTCACACAGTTGTGTGCGTGCCGTTGTGCGAGCCGCGGGATGGTTTTCGTCGTCGAGTAATATCCTGAGAATCTCGACGGCAGCTGCCAATTGCCACTGTATCCCACAGAAGTAGAATATCAGTACATATATCCATGAATAGATACACGTATCGACGTACCCCAGTCGAGATCGTACTCATATTTGGCCGCGGCGAGTTGGGTTCAATGATAACTTTGAGCGCTTCGTACCACTTTCTATCGGTGAGGACGTGCAATAAGGCATGAGGAAAGCCCGAGGACCAGAATGCCTCTATCCTCTTCTCAGATTCTTCGTGATGTAAGCTGACGCGGGACATTACTAGGAATGCAATGATTCCGGGCTCATCAGAGATGAATAGATCTCTGAGATATCTAGCGGCCAAGCTCGGCAAGCCATAGATCATTGCAACGAATTTACGGTTGTGCAATGCGAGTTGTTCGTCCAAGTAAATGTCCCACTCGGAATCCACTGGAGGGACGTCCATAATTTTAGGAACAGCATAATAAGGTTGCGCATAGGAGTCCCAGTTAGTAAGAGATTGATCCAGTGTTTCTATACGCACTCACTCTGACCGACCCGTTGGGCTATAGGGGACTGATAATGTTCGTTTCAAGTTGTACGATAACGACGGATTGGGTGCTAGTAATAAAATCCTACCTAGATTCAGCGCGTGATCACTTCAATCAGCTACAATTAGAGCACGTCCTCACTGGATTGAAATGTGCAATACTCACAATGATGTATCGCTTGATGCCTTAGATAACTCGAACAGTCCGCGTACAGAAGTTGTGATAGCGTGCACCGTGTTGAACGACTCTAAGCAGCAAGACGCTCAAAATCTAGGATTATTGAAGCCCGGTCACGTGCGCTGCAAGTATTGTACGGTATCTCTCCAGTCTACTCGAGGAATGGCGAACGGCATGTTTGTTTCAGTTATCTACCTCGTAGAGCTCTACATCAATGCAAAACATCAGTAGTTCTCACCCCATTTCATACAAGGACTCCAGCTCAGGCTGAGCGATGAGTACAGTAGTAACTTGAAGTGCCCTTACCAGGCCGACCTGCCAATATTAAATTGCAATCGAAAGCATTGGCATACTTATTCTGGAATCTTTAAACGCTAACAGCATCGAGAGTACTGCCATCTATTAATGAGAACCAACGTGCTTCTTGTCCAGATCACAGAGTCAGACCATTGTGACGTCTGCAAACCTCGCAGTCCGCCTGACAAGGAAGTTCACTGGCATTATCATAGCACCCGCTGAAAATGTATCTGCCAAGATCTTCGGCTGGTTCATAGCGCGATAGGTAATACAGTGATAGTTGAAACAGTAATTATCATTCACATACAGCATCTTTAAGCAGTTACTCAGACTGGCCCTCTGCGCCCATTACACAGAGTCCTGTGATTTTGAATCCAATCCCGGTGCCAAAGGTCAGATAATGCCATCCGCTCTGTTAGCAATGGTACTCACTTTTTCTGGCATTGTTTACCACAGTAGTAAACTGCCCAGCATCCCTTACAAACCCTTCTCATACCGTGCAGAGGTTTCTGTCCATAGCAAGGGCACTCCGCAAAGAAGCACCCCAGAGTCATCTGCTCCGGCGTCACGTAGTCAGTGAGCACCAAGTTTGCTTCTCCCGGCCTCTCACTGAGGGAATATGCGCGACCAAGCCCCTTCCACTCATCAGTGATGTCTTGCAGCGAGGCTCGAAGCCTTGGGCTCTGCAGCGAAGAACTCAGAACCTTGCGCAAATTAGCCAAGACCGGAAGCCAGTGAACCTGGAGTAGGCGGCGAAGGTAGTGGTATCTGCAATAGATGTCTCCTTTGGAAGGCCGATGTAATCTGTACGAACTGCCGAACTCGGTGTACGCTCCTACTAATAACTTTATTGCCGCTGTTCCAAATAATCCGTTCAAGTGTATGGACAAAAGAGTATGTATTGGCGGACACACCTTGACAATTAAAGAAGTCGGCTGCGTATACATGGACCACGGCTTGAGAGACTAAACCAACGAAGTTATAGTGGTGTGTGTTCTTCCTAATGAGGTCCGAAATCGTGAATCCCAGAGCAGAGTCTTCCGATGCGTACGACTCATTTACTCTGCTACAGAACCCACTGGCAGGGACCCAGATAAGTATGCAGCATACTGCCAGTGATACGGTGTCGGGATGGTGACCGGAAACTCACCGGCACGTGGTCAAAAATGCTATCGCAATTTCCGCACTCTCCTCCTCATTCTGGCCTATATAGCCATGGCACTCGTAATGACGGGCTGCCGCAGCGATTTCGTACACAATACGATGCGCGTCTTCCGCACGATGCTTCGGATCTCCCGCCAACGGGCCACACCTAAGTATACTGCTTATCATGTCGAGTGTATGCCTGTATGTCCGAAGTGATCCTGGAGGCGACACACCACGTGGGTTGAAGCCCCGGTGGATTACCCGTGCAATATCTGTGAAGCCTACGACAGCTGGTAAGACTTCGCAGAGGAATGTATTCACATGCGTAGTTCCATAGGCACGATCGGCGGTACATTCATCCCGCAGCATGTCACCAAGTATCATGAGACCCGGGTCGCAATCCTGGGGATCCACAGGTATTGTGGGAGTATGGCTAAACCAACATAGAAATGATATATGGCCAAGGTAGGTTGATAGAGGGGGCACCCGGTCTGTGGCAAGGCTGTGTGGTTGTGAAGCTTGAGTCCGTAAACGATCGAAATGAGGGGATACTTACTGCAATTGACGGAACAGAACGTAAAAGAAGTTTCGTAGTTCTATGATTTCGCTCGTGTCTTTTTCGGTCAACCTTACCAGTTCTTCAGAGAAGACCACACTCCTGTACTCCCAGAGTGCTTCCCAAAACGCGGGAAACTGTTCACAGAGTTGCATGCGTGCTGGTGTGGGAACCTGCAATAAGTGTTCTTCTTGGATACATAGTCTTAAACACCTGACAGCCGTATAAAACTGCCACTGTGGCCCACAAAATGTGAGTATACGCGTCGACAAATATATATCTCCACATACCGCAGCTGAGAACGTGCCCATACTCAACTGCAGGTTGGGCTCAATCACAACTTTGAGTACTTCATACCATCTTCGATCGGAAAGAATGTGCAATAGTGCCTGGGGGAAACCCGAGAGCCAAAATATCTCCATTTCCTTTGTATGCCGCAGTATATTTTGAGACTGTATCAGGAACGTCATTATTGTGGGATTATCAGAGGCAAACAGATGTCGGAGACGTCCAGCGGCTAAACTTGGTTGGTCGTTGAGTACGGCATCATATTCATCACTGTGCGACTCGAATTGTTGGGTTAGGTAGGTATACCACTCGGATTTGGATGCCATATTTGAAGCTTTGTAAGAGCGTTGATCGGCGAGCAAAGCATTAGCTTGAATTACAAGCTCATTAGGGATCTATTCACACTCACTCTGGACAAACAATCGCTAGCGTACTCAGCAACATCTGAGTATATGACGGCAAGTTGGTGGATTATACCAGAATCATACCTAAGATCAACGCTCGAAGTTCCGGATTTGAGCACGACTTGCTTGCAGTGTGAAGGTTGCTGGTAGTATGTGAGAGTGTGAGGCATCCAAGTTGCCGAACGACAGCAGCATGTCAGCGAGTCAAGACGCTCAAAGTCACGTGTGATTCTGTGGACTATGGCGATCGCGAACGCTATATTAGTCTGGATCCCCGCTTTGTCGTATTGACTCGGGTAGTAACGTGAGGCCAGATAGACATGAACCCACAACATATAGTTATGATTTACTCAATGGATTTGTGTCACAAGCGAGTACTAGTAGGTGCGCCGCGACATCACGGTAGCTTGAACTAATCGGAGGAAGCTGCAATTACTTGGTTTTCCTGTAGGTACGGTAGAGGCCATAAGCCACTGGCAGTCTCTGCACACGAGTGAGATCAGCCTGGTCATGGATCCGATTCGGACGATGGACAGACATTACCTAACAGTTTGCGCAAATGTCTAGACTCGTCATGACGCCGTCTTGGGTACAGCTGGCGCACTATCCTCATCGCTTGTAGACTTGTCTTCTGAGAGATAGTCACTGGCTTCAGGGTCAAGCTGGGGCCCGTGAGGCTCATCCGGCTCAGAGCTGTATGTACCCTCGTCCTCACCGTCCGACCAATTCAAGTCGTCATAACGCCCGCTGAAGGCATATCCGAGGTCCGCGACCTCTTGAAGGCCATCGCTATCGCTGTCGGCCCAGTCCTCATCGGAGCCGGCGTCAGAGTTTGTTGGGGTGTATTCATCGCGATGGAGAGTGGGACCAGATTCCACGAATGGTTCATCGAGCAGTTGGTCTTCGATATCCTCCTCGTCGCTCTCTTCAGTCTCTTCATCTTCAGAGTAAAGCAGATCGTAAAAGTCGTCTCCCGCCTCCAGCCTCTTGTCTAAGTTTTCAGCATCCTTCACCCACTGGGCTGTAGGGCGCGTAATCCACACAGATGCCCTCGATGGATCGCGAATTGTCTCCCAGCTCTTCGACCGCGCTGTGAAATGCAACCCGGAGAAGAACAATATATCCTCGAGAAGGCCTGTGACGAAATTCGAGCCGTCGGGGTCGTCGCTGTCTAGCCGAACCGCTCTACCGAGGTACAGCTCCCATCTATCTTCTGCCGACATCTCGCGTCCACCGAATATCTCCTTTATTGCAGGGGTGAGCACGGCCACGATACCAGTGTCTTTCGTGAACGACAACTCAAACGTCTCACACATGACGCGGGTGGCCCCACGAGAACGAAGCTGCCTGTAGCACTTTTGCGTTGCGGCTGTGGGTTTGTATGGTTCCGGATACTCTTCTTCGATGGTCTCGGGTGGTGGTGAGTCACCACGAGGAGCAAGCACACGATCTGCAGAGTGAGCAGCACTGTTTGTGTCCTCGCTCTCGAAAAATCGTGCCTTGACTTTCTCTGGGTCCAATACTCCCTGTTTTACGTGCTCGTTAGACAAGCTTGATTGAAGAAAGTTGCGCAATACCTCTGGCAAATCGTATTCCACCGCACACCACGGACATACACCATCCAGAACTTCCCACGAGCACTCACGACATCGAAACACCATGTCTCTATCATCCCAGGCAGGATAACTGGGCTTCTCTTCCTCTTCTGAAGCGTCAGAGTTATGCTCATCGTCCGAATCGAACGAACGACCCTCGTCATCGTCAGCAGAGTCTACGTCAACAACTTCAGACTCGTCGATATCTTGTGTTAAAGGTACTGGCACACGCAGTACCAGATCACTGATTGTACGAAGCAGTGTCTCGATCCGCGCATTCGGAGACTCGTTATCCTGACGTGCCAAATCATTCAGAGTCTTGAGGAGTATCTCAGAGCTGACTTTCTGCTGCTCAACGTGCTACATACCGTGTCCAGGGAATTTAGTCAGCCGATACTCATCTAAGTACTACGGACACCCTGCCACGTACCTGTTTATAACGGTCCAAGAGTCGTTTTAGATGTCCAATTTCACGACGCTGTGCCATAGCCATCGTAAAATTTGAATGGTGAGAGATAATTGAAGTACTGCTTCTTGGTTAACGGTGTCTTGCGTGTTGAAGTCGCCACGCAACAAAGAAGTTTACAGACAAAGAACGGGAGAACTTCAAGTTGGTGGTGAGCCACAGCGCCTAACGTTATCATAGTAACCCTAACCTAAGTCAGCTTTAGGTAAACCGCCTCCATGCGGGTTGCCCAACAGCTCTCATCTACTATCTTCGAAATTCGACCACGATATTTTACCCAGCCTTAATTCACGAATATATCAGGCTGTTATTCGTCAACATGGTATAAGAGGGTAAATCTACTCATACTTGACAGCCTTTCGGCCTACATTGCACCGAATTTCACGTGCATCGTACCATCCTAGCCTCTCTCAAAACGGCCGACATCCTCTACTGCATTTTATCAGACTGCCACCTATGTTGAATACACTCAGAGGCCGACGAACAGCTTGTGTACCCTCCAGACTTGCCCGCAATCTCAGTGCGATGACCTCGAACGCAACACGCCCGCCGAACTGGAAGGCAGCAGCACCAGCACCTCTTCCTGGTCCTACCTTTGCGGCACAGCAGTCATTGGCGAAACTACCTGTACCAGAGCTTTCAGAGACCTTGGAGAAGCTGAAGGATACTTTGAAGCCTATAGCGTGGACGGGTGAGGAGTACGCCGCAGTAGAGAAGAAGATCGACGCGTTCGCCACCGGGCTCGGACCACAGCTGCAAAGCCGCTTGAAAGCCAGAGCACAAGAGCCAGGAAGGCAGCATTGGCTGGAAGAGTGGTGGGACGATCTCGGATATCTAGGATATAGGGACTCGGTGGTCGTGAACGTCTCATACTATTGTAAGTCTCGCACCTGTAACCCTAGTAACACCATCGTAATTATTTGAGGATCTGCAGACGGTTTCGATGATCACCCGTCTCATCTCAAGCAAACCGCCGCTGCACGTGCAGCTGCCTTGACGCGAAGTGCGATGCTATTCAGGCAGCAGTATAAGACCGGCCAGGTGAAGCCCGAAGCTACGCGAGAGGGCCCTCTATGCATGGACACATGGCGGTGGATGTTCGACTGCTGCAGGATTCCAGGACAGGAGGGACTTGACTGGAGCGTATCGTACGCGAAGCAGGGTGACGACGGACGCTCTGGCCATGTCGTGGTTCTGCGCAAAGGACGTGTTTGGAAGATAGATGCGTGGCAAAACGGCCGCCTGCTTAGTCTGTCGGAACTCGAAAAGCAGTTTGAGGCCATATACAGCGGCACCGCACACGAGTACCCTGGCGTGGGTCTTCTCGCAGCCTCCAACCGTGATGTATGGGCGAAGGTTAGAAAATATACTCTATTTCTCAATAGGTGACACTAACGTCGCCCGTAGGATTACGCTCTCCTTGCGCGGGATCCAACCAACGTCAAGGTCCTCGAAACAATCCACTCGTCAGCATTCGTAGTCTGCTTAGACACCGAGAAGCCCTCGACGCTAGTTGAACACAGTCGCATGCTGTGGCACGGCGCGGTCACTGGTGCAGGACAGAACGCGGTTCTCGGGCTACGAAACCGCTGGGTCGACAAGCCAGTACAGTTTATCGTCTTCGACAACGGCAAGGCCGGGATCATGGGCGAGCATTCGGTCATGGACGGTACCCCCACAGCGACCATGTGCGACCACGTGCTCGACCTCATCGCCAGTCCCTCATTCGACCGCGGTCAGGATGCTGGCGACGCAGTGCACCAGCAACCCACGCCGCTGGATTGGGCGGTCACGCCCGAGGTCGAGTCGGCCATTGAATCTGCGCGGAAGGAGGCACGAGCGCTCGTCGAGAGCCAAACGATGAATATTAGACGTACGCCGTACGGCAAGGCTGCTATCAAGGCATTCGGCGTGTCACCGGACGGCTGGGCTCAGATGATCGTGCAGCTTGCATACGCTCGGTTCCTTAAGTCTCAAGGGCTGAAGCGACAGGGAGGGACGTATGAGGCTGCAACGACGAGAAAGTTCCTGAAGGGTCGTACCGAGGCGATCCGTGTGGTTTCGTCTGAGAGCGATACATGGGTTGACAGCATGGACCAGCCGCACGCTAGCCGTGAGACTCGTTTGAGTCTATTCAAGGCCGCTATCAAGAAACACGGTGGCTGGGCTCGAATGGCTGGAAATGGTCTCGGCGTAGACCGTCATTTGCTCGGTATGTTTTTTGTTGTTCACTCGTTAACTTCCGCGTTTTGACTCGAGTGCGCGCGTCGTAGGTCTGAAACTGCTCAAACGTGAGGACGAGGCTCTTCCGGATATTTACACGGATCCTGTCTTCAAACGTTCGAGCAACTGGGTGTTGAGCACCTCCGCCATCTTCTGCAAGCATTTCCACCCTTACGGATGGGGCGAGGTACGTGCATCTGCGTTTCAAGACATCCAACGGTTCTAGAACCCATATTCTCCGTAGGTCGTCCCGGAAGGCTTCGGCGTAGCATATGTCACGGGCTATGACGGTCAGTCTGTCATATCATAGTCATAAAACCCGAAAGGGGAAGGCACAGACTTACACTAATTCTCCCGGTCTAGATTTCTTGCAGTACACAATAACATCGAGAAAGGAGATGCCCAACGCCCTGTTCTGTGACGAGATCGAGCGGGCTGCACAGGATTTGTATGACCTGCATGCCGACGCGGGTGTACAGAAAGCCAGTCTCTAAGCAAGCTCGTTTGATTCCGTGGCCCAAGTCATCCATCCTATTTGCTAGTAGTATTATCCGTAGTGAGTGGCACTTTATTGTTGGGTTCTTGGCACGAAATCTAGTACTCATCAGACGCTTTCAGGAACAGAGGAAATTTGTAAACTACTCTTCGTCATAGCCAAACCATTTCCGTGTGCTGTTATTGTTAAGGGCCTGTGATAGTACCGGCCGGGATGATGACGGTGACTATGTTTGAGCGACTAATGCTAACGCTATAGATGAGCAGATGTCAAAAGTCAAAGTGAACTTTGCTTCATGTCAGTCCCCTGATATACGCACGAGACACGCTTCGCATAGGCTCATCTTTCCTAGAGTGTTGCCACTCGGCCGTCCATGGCGAACCACCGGTCAAAGCGGCTGTCCTGTGATATCTTATCTTCTGTATATTCGTATCAACATGAGGGATCGATTGTGCTCTTCGATTGTGCTCTTCGATTGTCCAGGTAAACTGCTCAACGGCCGAGGACATTGTCAGCGTAGGCTGACAATGAGATCGCCGGAAGTAATTCTGGGGCGCGAGGACATTCCTGATTTCCTAATACGATAGACGGATCTCACTACACGGAGGACACACCTCCGCCATTCTTATTGTTTTCCAACGGTGCAATGTCCCGGTGAGTCACTTTAGCGCATTGACGAATTGATCGAAAGGTTGACTGCCGTTTTTAGGACCGTCGTCTCCTGGCGCCCGTAAACGTTCAGCAAACAAACACGATCGAAGAACATTATTGTGTACCTCCAAGTATTGCCTCTGTCCAACCGTTTCTGAGCGGCCCAGCAGTGTAGATCTAGACCGCGGTGCGCTGGGAGTCGAAACTCGAAAATAGGGGTTTCGTGGCCAAGAAGTATGGTTTGCTATCCACCCCACTTTCTAATCACCAGCGCACTAACGATAAAGTTCATAATCTCATGAGCCTCCCGCCGTGCGCAAAACAATAGAAGAAGCGCCCGATGACCATCCGTGGCTTTTGTGTGAGGATCGCTATCTCATCCCTGGGCTTGAAACAGGGCCTGGCATGATGATGTATGTTCGGTGTACCGCATTGAACTGTCGTACTGACCGCCTCGAGGGTATATAAGCAGCCACTGTTCGTCGGTGTATTCTCCAGCATTGCTCTCTCTCTCCAGCAATCGTCCCGTCTTTCAGCCCTTACTCTCTCACTCTCACCGAGCTCATCCAACCCGCTGCAATGGATACCTTCACCACCGAGACCATCATCATCGCTTCTCCCTTCCCCGAGGAGCAAGTCCCCGTCAACGCTGAGGACGGTGGCAGCAGCAGCACGACCAAGTGCGTCATCGCCTAAACGCGTCGTCTCCTTCTGCACGAATCTTCACGACGTAAGCGTTTGGTTTTCTCCGTTATACTTTGAACTTATACTGATGGTTGCATGACTCCTAGATGACATGACCTGTTGACCGTGCACATCCCACGGAAGATGTTCACCTTCGTTCTCGGACATCTACCTTACCACCTTTTTTAAACCACACATCATATCATTATTCTTCGGGTTATTTGAAGGGGCTGTAGGAGTATGAGGGGAGTTCTGCTTTGGCATTGGGCTAAAGGTGTTCGGTACCCGGCTGGCGAGGTCATTTGAGCCATGCCGAGGTGTTTAGCGAATGTACATGATTTTCGACGTTCGAGCTTCATCTGTCGAATCTATAATGCTATTTTTGTGGCAAGAATTTCAATGTGTTCAGCTGTTGCCGAAAAAAAGCTAGATATCTGTTTCTGTAAGCTCGTAATACTCATGAGGATTAGCTGGAGTCTCAGATCGTCACTGGCAGAACGTCTGGATTCTTACCAAGTTGAGCTTCGCGATGCCGCTGTCTTATGATTATTTATCGCTTGACCGTGTGGTTTGAGGGGTCGAGCTCATATCCGCACTGGATCTGTACGGTGTTAAGCTAGAAGTACTCACGGGTGCTAGAAGGTGCAAATCGCGGTGTCTATAGACGAAAACAAAAGTTGAGACTGGAGTGCAGTAGATTAGCGCGTGACATACAGTGTTGGAGGATCACGCACATGCGGCGTGGAGCCATTTTTTCTCATGCAATCATGACATTCAAGCAGTGACAGGCCCAACCACAGCCATCTAAACAGCATTGTATCACGAGTAAGTATCTCTGCTGCACCAGGGACCGCAGCCACGAGGAACCACCATCAGAAAGTTGGGCTGTGTGCATTGTGTGTATGGGAACGCGGAAGTGGCACCGAGAAGCGAGTGCTGTTATTAAATATGAACCTAAAGCAATGAAAACACCGTGATCTGACTGGAACGCACTCTTCTACCACAGCAGATACTTAGATATGAATAATTGATGCCCTGATCCTGGTCTGCGCCGTAACCTGCACTTTCCCGCCGTCTCCTTTCCCGCAGAAGCGGCAGACTTATCTCCTCTCTCGTATATGCTGAGCGCAGAAGTGCCGCCACACAACGCCGAACCGTCGCCGGAGCACGTCGTGTTGCATGAGCCGGGTGGCAGTGGCGAGCCTAAGCTATTGTCAAACGAATTGCCACCTATCAGAAGTCTCAGCCGCAGTCACTGGAATTTTGGGTAATGCAATGTACTCACAATAACATTGCGAGCCGGACTCTAGACCTGCTATCGTATATTTGTTGGCGAAACAGGCTTCTTGACATGAGGCAGGAGTCATTTGATTGCTTGAGAAGGTGAAGCCTGTGAGTGCACGTTGCGGTCCGTCCGAAACACAGCCTGCAGATCTCCACGCTGCCGGGTCCGAGGGATCCGTAGAGTTCGTGCTACTATGACCAGACGTGGACGAGGGACTTTTGTGAGTGATATAACAGACCACGACTTAGCAGTGGAGACTAACCTGGGAGCTGAACTTGCCGACCCCGGCGTTGGGTTGTACAGAAGCTCTAGAAAGTTGGGTCCACCACAAGTCTCCAGTGCTATCTCGCAGGCGTTATCAGTAACGGTACCGATGTAAGTATGCATTACCACTCACAGTTTGCAACACACCGCATGTTGCATTTCTCAGTCGGTACTGTCACCTGCGAAGCACCATTCACCAACGTGTCGCCGCAATAGCATTGCTATTTCAGACAACGCTCAGCCACAATGCACACCGGAGAGGCATGGAATTGCTGAAACTTACATTGCCATACTCCACGCCGGCGTACATGAAGCCTTCACTGTCGCACGTTGTGGTACAGACAGCTTTGGTCACGTTGTTACCCGAGAACGTGGTGTTCACCAGCGCGCGTCCTGATGCCGGTTCAGCGATACACCCCAGGCCCGACCATCCTGACGGCAATGGCTGTATGGCCGCAACGAGGTCAGGAGCAGACGCGCTTGGACATGTCGGCTGAGGTCCGGTGCCATTCCACGGACTATTACACCCAGGAAGCTGCGCTATGGAATTGGTGTCGCCTATATCTTCGTCAACGATCTGACCTTCGAATTGACAGGCGCCTGGAGCTGCTGTGTCCAGCACAGAAGCAAAAGCGGGGCAGTCTGCTACGTTCCCTTGCGCGTTAGGACAGTTATCTATGAAATCCTGCAGGATAGTCGGGTCCTTCCAGCCCATGGTGAAATCGCCGTGAAACCGTAAGCCACCTTGATCGCCGTTGGAAAAGGACCACGAGCCTGGGCCGTTGTACGGGAAATCTCCTGTAGGAGCAACGAGCTCATAAAACAACGAAATGAGATGGACTGGATGGGAATCAGGACAATAGCCGTCGTTGTAAGCACCGATAGGATAGGACATATGGGAGATGTGGTCCGAACTGTCTAGGTTCTTGCCGTCCCAGCATGATGGAAAGAACACTTGAGCACGCATACCGCCAGGACATTGGTGAGAAAAGAAATCTTGTCTCTCAGCCCATGCCGGATCATTGGTATGAGTGTTCTGATAATCTGAACGGTATGATTTCAGCAAGACCCCCGAAAAATAAGACTGTTCTGCGACGCACCGAGACAGACATAACTGACAGCCTGGTCAGCGGCATTGGAGGCATTATACGTCCCGCGCTCGTTATTTCCTGCAAACATCTGTGGAGTCGTTATGAGGGCAGATTTGTTGAGTGAGTAACCAGGGACGTACACGAAGTCCCGATGGAAAGGGGTGAATCTTGTCATTATTTGGGCCCGGGCGAATAAGATAATAAATATTCATAGTGCTCTCTGAAATAAGGTCAGGGTATAGAGTTTGGAAGCGGGAAGTTCGGCTTACTCATCAAAGTGTAGGAACCATTGCCAGGGTCGATATAGTACATGGATGGCTACACAAGTTCAGTAACCTTAGCACGGTCCTTTTGACTGCATTGAAGCTCACGTACCACCCAATAGTTGCTAAAGTCTTGTGGAATAGGCATCGTCGTGCAGTTGCTTTGGATACTCTTGTTGTAGTCGTATGTTTCTGTGAATCCACTTCCACCGAATACGTCGTGAACATGGCCGCCAACCTGAACATCATCCGGATCAACTGCGAGGACTAGCAACAACACGACTCGGATACGTACCATGCCTGAGTTGACGATCGGATCCAACCTTGTACGTACCACAGTCGGGGTACCTCCAAAGATAACATAATTGGCGTGAGCACCGCATAGTAGCACGAGGGGGATGACCAAGGTACGCAAGACGAGATTGGTAGTAAACATGGTCATGATCACAGAGTACCCTGTACGGCGCCACTAGTGCTGATGTGCACTGGAGGATTTGAAAAGACAGCTGGACGGCGTCGAGTACTTTACTGAACAGCATAGTGCGCCGCCTTGTACATGCTGATTTAATGTGAACAATCTTGAGCCGAACCAGTCGTTAGTTGAGCCGCTAGCATCTTTATAGCATCTATGCCACGTGTTGTTGAGGCTTTGTTAACGTCGCGCTGAGTCCGCGTGTCTGCCAGTTCAAGCTATCGAAGCAAGATAAGGTCTGCCTTTATTTTGGTTTTAATGTTAGCTAGTAGGTAGAGAAGAACAACGCTTTCGTGGACTGGCACTCACAGTACATGGTCGGACTGCTGAACTTGGAGGTTGTTGTCTTCGGTTGCCCAAACCGGAAGTGCAATTTGACAGTCGGTCACGCATCACTACGTGACTCAAAATGTGACATGCCGATCATTGCTTCTTTTGGTAAGCCCCCGACGTTATCGACACTCTCCTCTCGCCAGTTCAGCAGTCTCGAGGATGTCCATCTTATTCGTTGATGAGGTGTGCATGTTACGTTTTGATCCATTGCCGACACTGCTCAGCGTGGTACTGGAATGACATCGTTCGTCGTTGACGTCATATCCCACACACCTGGCAGCAAAATGGCTCCGCTATCCGCTGTTCAGGTTCGCATAAATATCTGCGACCACGTCGTCATGGACTTCTCATCCAACCATCCCGCAACCACGAACTATGTCCGACTCACATCGCTCAACAGTGACAGAACAGATACAACAACGAGGTCGCGGCCTGCTTGACGAGCTGCAAGGGGAGGCGACAGAAGTCACCAAAGTTGGAGGCCAGGCACTTACCTCCTTAACCTGGCTTTGGCCAGTACGAGGGCTCATATACACCTTATTCCGTGAGTATGAACTATTTTCTAGTTAATGCAATCTGTTAACGCTGTGACCCTGCCACAGACCCCCAACTCATCCTCTCTGTGCGTGGTGCGCTTGTGAAGTCGCTCGGAACCTCAGCTGTAGTCTTCGGCATTCTTGCGTTCTTCACATACGTCCCGCAAGCCGCAGTCTTGTCTCTTTTCACAGGACCATTTGGACCAATACTTGCGCTGTTCCTTCTCGGCGCCGAATCCATCTTCCTTCTCAGCTTCTTCGCGAAGTCACTCTTCCTCGAACCCACCCTTCAATTCGTTTTCGACGCCACACTCATAGCTCAAGGTCAAAATCAACTCGTGAAGGATGGAAAGACAAGATATTCCGCCCTTCAGAACAGGGGGAGTGCCCTTTTGCGGCCTATCCAGGCTCTGTCCCGGGACGGTGTTCTTCGATACCTGATTACGCTGCCCATTAACTTCATCCCTATCCTTGGAACCGTCGCTTTCCTTGTTATCAACGGACACCGCGCAGGCCCGGGCTGGCATGCACGATACTTCGAACTCAAAGGCCTCAATAGCGCTCAGCGGAAGACCTTTGTAGAGAAGCATCGACCCGAATACACGGCGTATGTGCTCATCATCATTCAGCTGCGATAGTGTAAACTAACGTCAAACACTAGATTCGGAGTAGGGGCCTTGCTGTTCTCCTTTGTTCCTATTGTTGGTCTCGTCTTCACATTCACCAATACTGTCGGGGCTGCTCTCTGGGCCGCGCAGCTAGAGGCCCAGTCGAATATTCTCCAAGGGCCTTCTACGACAGACGAGACAGCGAAGAATCAGTAGTGTCATGTCGTGACTTACGAGCAGCAATTCTGATTTCACTAGTAGTACTGAGTCTCATCCTGTTTTTGCTACAAACGAGTACGTTAAGATGCAGCTATTGAGACCTACTGTATTGACAGCTTCCGAGCAGGCTTGGCGGCAGTTTAGAATTGAGCAAGCATGGCCATGATTTTAATAGGGTTAGGGTTTGTACTCGTCTAAGTTGGCACTCCGCGAATATTTTAAACGCTGCTGCTTGTACTGCGACTTCAAGTTTGTAAACGACTTGAACCTCAAGCTATTCTAGATCTCACTTGGCTCACTAAGCGAAATTTTGTATGGATCCTGTGACACTTGTGCAAGAGAATCGAAGATTAAAGCAACTTGTTGCTCGTTACAGAGAGGTGACAAGTATAACTTAGCCGCCTTCTGTGACCTGTGCTCATCATTTCCTTCATACACTGGCATAGCAAGTTCGACGCTTATCTACTCGTAACCAAAGCTTGCTTCGCACGGTTAACGAGCTTGCTCGGGAGGAAGAAATCCTAGAGGACGAGGACCATGATGTACCCATGGAAGAGAATGACGAAGAGAACCAGGGTGCTGCAAACTGGCAAAACGAGGATGAAGACGAAGGCGAGGATGTGAACTCCAATCGACCTATATGGGACAGCAACGATTGCGTCCTCCGTTGTCGTGACTGCTCATGGGAGGTCTTAGACGGAATGTGCCAGCACCCAGGCTGCCTGAAAGAACACGATATACCCGATGTACTTTACATCTTCGTTATGCTCTTCTCTGGATCACTCACCGACACTCACGTTAGGACTTCTCTAACTCTCAAGAAGAGGAGGCCACATTTTTTGACGGTATCACTAGTACCCTTAGTGCGGCTGAGTTAGCTGAACGCGTATTGGCTCCTCGCGGAGAAACACCCCCACCGTCAGTCGATATTAGGCACATACCGCCACAGTACTCGTTTTTTCCGGCACAAAGGGAGTCTTACCAGGAATTACGTCAAAGAGGAGCCACTCACCAGATGTGCACTACTTTTTCGATGCTGTTCAAGAAAGAAGCGGGTATCATCGCTGTACTCACTCCTGAGATCAAGGAGACCTTCGCCGGACCGACTATGTTACCTGAACATAGGTGGGAGTTGTGGCTTGGCAGGGAAGTGAGGTTGGACCCGGACGACGAAGACGGTTCGGACTTCATCATCGGCCTACTAGAGGACATACTTCTCTTCTCAGGAAGCCACTTCACACGAAGATCATTGATGTGGGAGACTGTGCGCACAGTCAACCTGCTACAGGCGACGGTTTGGGTAACCCGTCCCACCGGTACACTTCTAGCGGCATTTGGGAGCTCTGGGCTGCGAGAGAGAGCCGACACGGAGAGCTCAGTAGACTCTACGTCTGACGAAGATGAGCGCGCGAGAGATCCGGCGGATCGCCTACTCAAGAAACCTTTCGTGGAATCAGGACCGACTATCCATCGGGACGAATACGAACTGACCGACGTTGAGGCCCTCGAGACGGACGATGATGGAGATGACGACGTCGCCGATCCTGGATATGGCATGAATCCACGCTATGACGACTTTAACTGGTCCGACGGTGAAGACGATGGTCTCTATGGCTCGGAAGATGAGCGCGAACTCGCCGAGACCGAGCGATTTGCAGATACCGACGCTTCTCAGGCGGGGGGTGACATACAAATGAAGATCGAGGAGGATGAGGCAGCTGGGCGGATTGCAGGGTCCTCTCTCGCAGGACCGTCGCATGGGTCGCAGACTGTTGTGGCCTCCAACGCGGAAACTCAGGATGACGAAGAACTCGACAGCCCCGTAGAGAGTGACTTTGACGAGGACGAGGTTTTGAGTGGAGACGAGGACGTACTTCAAGGGATAGGCCGTGGGTCACCACCAGCCATTTAACCGTAATCTATACCACTTTATAAATTAGCGTTGCTTTGATATACATGGATCGTGATACTGCGTTCAGTATTTTATCTACGTATATTATGTCCCCATATTTACATTCCTGTGAGCAGCATCGTACAGGGTTGTAGTAGAGTGTGGTTTTTTGCGTTGAATGATTGCTCGGAGAACTCAGCAAGTTGCTGATTAGATCGTATGAGGCGTGAACAAAACCAAAATATACAGAACGGTGTAGAAACTAGATGTACTCTTTGCATCTGTAAACGCTCAAGAATGAACGTAAACATCTGTGGCGCCAAGGGAAGAGAAGGATGGGTGCTGTTCCGGAATGTCAGCTTCGTATGCGTTGTTCGTCGTGAACTTGATTTCCGTTGGATTGATAAGTTGGTGTTCCGTGTATGGCACCTTGCTAACATCTGGATATCGAAGGCGAGGATCTTTCTGGTCCAAGTCATCGCAAGGTGTAACCAGAGTTGACTGCCCACTGGACGCAGTACTACTCCGAGTCAGAATTGACGCTCGATCTGATACAGGTGAATCAGATTTAGGGGTGGAAACAGAGGAACGAAGCACTCTGCGTACCGTTCTGCGCGCTGACTGACCGTCCATTGGCCATAGACGGAGTCTCGCTCAGAATTGATGCTCGATGGGCTGCAGGTAGAATGGGATTCAGAGGCGGAAACAAGAGCAAGAGCTACGCGACGTACCCGCCTGCATGTGATGAGTTGAAATGGACACTCTCAAGTGGAAATCTGACTTTAGTTCCTGAAGGCGCCTGTGACATTCGGCAACGCGCTTTTGGGAGGTGTGCAGCACTCCAGCCACGGCACGACGATATACTGGAATGTGGTTAGTATCGCATTGATTACAGCAAAGACCGACTTCTCACTTGTTTTAGATTCTTGAACGCGGTCATCGAGTATTGATGCACTTTGAATGACCAACTTCACAATTTCCAAGAGAACATCGGAAGCATGAGTGATACGGTGGATGTCATCACACTCCATCACACACGCCAAAGTATCTCTGAGCTCTTCAGAGAGCATCTCGCATTCGTGGTCCAGTTCGTGTTGATTTTTAAGAGCCTAGTATATATTAGCAGGGTCGGTATGATGTCTTCCTTGAACAGACGAGTGACAAGTCAGAGCACACACATTGTACAGCGATCCAAGTACCATCCATGCGACGTTGCACATAGGGTGAACCTGAAGTTGTGGTCAATAGGAAGCAAATCATTCATGTAACCTAAGCACTCACTTTGGTCAGTGTACCGACGAAGTCTGCCACGTGTTCGAGATTATTTATTGCAAATCCGATCATAGTAGTCATAACACCACTTGTGTTGTTGTAATCATGATGTACCCCACCGTGTGCGTTGAGTCGCTCTTGTGCGTATATGAAAAGATCGTTGCGATTGAATTGTGAGGCAAGTGCAATTTGAACCCGAAATTCGAGCTTCACCTCCCGTGAAAATATGGAACAGGGCAACGGATGGAAATAGGATGCTTTACGAAGTCAACATCAATACAAAAAAATACAAAACATATACTCACAGTCAGTCAGAAGGGCCTGGATCTCCATGGTGGCTTCTCCGCATTTGTGGTTTTCGTTGCCGAGGGCGTGAAGAAGTCCGGACTCGGAATGTTTACGATATAGTGCAACTGTGATTTTCGACGACGCTCGTACCATCCTTGAGGTATAAATGAGTACGGTCCACCAACATACCCAGTATTAACGCTTACAAAGGTTCATTTGGCAAATTATACCACTTCGGATTGTCCTCATCCGAGCCCTTATAAACCGGCGTAGAGATAGTATGTTGACCGTCAACAGAGAATTTAACGAAGGTATGCAATGCTCTCTTGAAAGAGTGCTCCCGCAAGCCGGATGCCTCAACTTCTGTGGGTTCAGGGTCAATATAACCTATATTGGGGTACTTGACCGTACCTAGTGACATACCTTGCACATAAGCAATCAAATCTTTGTTATCATGTGCGGGAGTATGCCTGGACATACTCCGTTAGAACAGTGCAATTTGTGAGGATGACGTGCACCTACATGATTTTGCACTGGGAAGATAGAGCACCAGTTGTGTCGTATGGGAGCCCGGGGCCAGAACAGCTTGAGGTAGTATCTTCAGTGAGATGTGAGGGCTTTTATATGTCTCCCGGTACCGTAGTCGCTAAGTTAGATGACACGCCCCAAATGCATACCACGGCTATCCAGAGTAAGTATGGTAAAGTTGTGTCAGTCGACGTATGCCTACCTGTATCAGCATCATTTCTAAGTTATTCGCTATCTGAATTGCTGAGGTCTGCTGTTCTCAGGTTTTATGAGGTTCATGCATAAGCGTGTGGAGCCATGGTCTTACCGCTGTCCTCTGTCAGCTATCATAGTAAATCATAACCTTCTCCTTTTCCATCGATGGTTGGAAGTAAGACCCACGCAACTTCCAGCATGCACGGAAATTATATGACGCATGAGGGATCGCTTCAGATGACATGTTTGAGAGTGGAACCTTGTCCACTGCATCTTGGAGTTACAAGTCGCTCAGAGCCCTTCCCGGAGTCCGATACTCGAATAGTTGGTGTTGTGCTGCCACGGGACCATATTACTCGGATTGAGGCACTACCCTACAGCATATGTGTCATTTACAGCAGTAAAAGTCGACTTATAGACTCACCCAGTTTAAGTCATCCAGTTTAAGTTCAGCGGGCCCAGTTGACAACTCGATATGCTAGTGGACTCGGAGCATCACTATACGCGCCTACCAATTTCGCGCCTGCTCATGAAGTGCACATGTCTTTCGCATGTATCAGGAGTACAATGTAGATATTAAGTATCCTACCTGCGCGATATGGTAGGCAGTCGCCAGGAGTAGCGCTTCAATAGCCTCAAGATGTATGCCAAAGCTAGGGTTTGTGCGTCAGAGCTCGCGAGTAACGTTTCGTGAGCGGCAAAGCGGTTATTAACACGAAGAGTCGCTATATTTGGAATCTTGCCAGTAGTGATAACTTTGTGCTGGTTGCTAGAAATACATACGCCGGTTTATGCGTATATAAGCAGTTTTGGGTAGTACTGTTCTTCCGTCGCTCTGGAACAGTCAAAAGGCTTATCAATGTATATTGAATAAAGTGAGAACTCACGGTCGTTACTTAGACTTCCAGTTGTATTGGAACCTTCCGACTCGTTAGTTGCTTCTGGCGCTGCCAGTGAGAACTGACATGACACCATGATACAGTCCAAAGGTCAAGGTGACGGCCTTTACATAGTTAAGGATTACTGTGTGGTCAATACTATGATTAAACTATTTTAACTGACTTGAACTCGTAGTATGTCCCGCCGGCCTGAGCGCCGAATAGTGTGGCAACATTCCAAAGCACAAACGGGTGAGGATGGCGAGGAGTGGTTCTAAGGCCTGATACATGTTGTCAGCGCGATGTAGCGTACCAATGAATGAATTCACGTAGAACTAAGAACAGACTTTGGCACAACGGGCGCTGAGAAGGCCTTGGAGATTGAGAGGGAACATGCAGGCAACACACCTTCAGCCCAGTCTGACCCTACACCACTTCCTAGGGGTGAAGATGAATATATTTGAGACCTGTACGGAAGGTGATCGGCCGCAGTACGAGTTTGGGGTGTCTCGACACCATGGTTTATCTTTGTAGTCCAATGGGAAATCGACTTCGACTTTAGTGGCTCTGTCTCAATATCGGAGATACGGAGGCTGATCCCAGAGCGTAATGGGGCTCTAGGCGCAATGAGACTTGATACCGGCTTCGATGTCTTGCTGAAAAGAGAATCGTGGGACTCTCCTTTACTGGCTTCGGACATTGACAGCCTCGTTACTACCATACAAGAATTAATAGGTTGACATTAGAAACGAAATCATCTTGCACACCAATTTGGTAGGTTCGGATGGACAGATTCAACTGGAGATCTGTTTTCAGCTTTTTGAGTCTCTGTTGGCACTCTGACATGCGCTTCTGCGATGTTTGTGATACGGCCGATACAATACGTCCGCGTACTATTGAATAGAGGTGCTGTACTGAGCTCGCGAGGTGCGTATCCAGGGTACTGTTCTGCTCACCCGTACCCGATTTCCGGATATGACGATCCAGGAACGAGGCACCCTGAACTACTAACCCCACGAGTTCCAAGAAGACATCAGAGGCATTTTCGAGGGATTTAAGATCTTGACATGGATTCGCATACGCCAACGTGTCTCTAAGTTCTTCTGCGAGGGCTTCACATCCATGGTTCACCGCTTGCTGAGATTTGAAGGCCTGATTGACAGCAAGCAATGACAATGAGTTCAAGAACTTTCACCGGGTCAGGAACCTCACCTTATATACAGATCCAAGTATTACCCAAGCGACTATACACATAGGATGGACCTAGGGGTATTTTCGAATGAGATAGGCTAGAATTTGCTAGAATGGCCACGCCACGAAGACTTACTTCTACTATACCGTCAACCAGCCTCAGAATATTCTCCAAATATTCCACTGACGCCCCGACCTTTCCCAAGATGCTGCTTTCATTTCGGCGCCGATATTGTGTGCCAAGCGCTCCAAGTCGGTCTCCACGATGAGAAAGTAGCAAATCACGTTTGAACGCAGGTGCAAGCACGATGTGCACCCGAAGTTTTATGTTGATCTCCCGCGAGAACAGGCGACACCGTAGTTGGTGAAAGGTAAACGCTTTTGCGATGATAAAAATAGGGATCGCGACGATAGGAGCACTACGAACCTACGCACAATTTGCTAAGAGAGCTTGCCACAATTCCATGACTATTTCTCCACATCTGTGGATCCTATTTCCTGCCATGCGTAAGAACGTAGTATATTTCCGATACAGAGTGAACTTTATAGTCGAAGATGCTCGCGCCGTTCTGAGATACAAGACTAGATTAGCACATTCGTAATTGTTTCCGAACAGACTTACATTCGCATCGGCTCGGTCCATTTGGGGTTAAGAGTGTCCAAACTAACTGATGTTTCGACTCGCTGATCATCTACAGATACCTTAACAAAAGTGTGCACTGGTCGCTCAAAGAGATCTCAGATGCTTCCGCAATCCAGTGACTTCGAGTTCTGCTTGTTGAAATTCAGTACCGAGAAAGCCGACTGGACAACTTTCCTGTTGACATACCTCGGATATGAATAATGAACCCATGATCACTGGCCGCACCTTGCTCCAGGTTGCATTGAGATCTGGGCATATGCTGCTCAAGCTATGCAGTAAGCCAGAATGACAGACGGACTTACGTTGTGAACATATTTTCAAGCGAGGAAACTTGCAAGATGGGTAGTCGGGATATAGTCGGATGAGACATTGACGAGATTTTGAATGAAGTACAGCTCGCCAAGCGGTGAAGTCAATAATGGGCTACGGCAAACGGACGCCGCCACCCTTGAAGCTTGAAAGACGTGACAGATATATGTCTTCACAGAACGGCAGATTTCTATGCTACCTATTGATGAACTAAGTTGGTCGATGTCAGATAGTTGGATACGCAAATCCTCACCTGATTGACTCTTGCTATAAGTAGGCACCTTCAAGTTCAGTCCACTTGGGCCTTTCATCTGAGAGAACCAGTGAGTACGCTTTACTGATGACCATTGGCAGTGCAATACCACCTCTACGAGAGTAATTTGAGCGTACTCACTGGCTTTCAACGACACCTTCGGGACAGCGAGGGCCCGTAGATTGCAAATCTACTAGATGAACCGGCCTTAAAGCTTTACGCTTGGTGCTTGAAACGGCTTCAGATAAAGCATCTCTGTAGGTACTGGTGATGGTTGAGTTGTAAGTAGCACCGTGACAAGGTAACGTCACTCGCCATGGCATGAGCGCCGCTCGAATGTTTGAAGCCTATTTAGGCAACTATTGTAGTTCGTTTGTCTGTTTGAGGAGAGCTGTCCAGACAACCGCACCTGAAACACTTTAAGTATTCTAGCTCTCATAGTTGCAGTGATGCTCAAGCATCTACTGAGACCATGATTCGGAGAGGCGTTTCACTTCGGGAAATGCAGAGTACTCATGAAATGATGGCCCAATGCGTACCTGTGAATATTGGTTCTCTAAGTGCGGTGGCGTAGGCCATGTCATACTAGATCGCGCTACTCAATGGCACCTGTCAAGTGTGCTACGTACTGACAAACATAGTACATTGTCACCACTCACCATTGGTGATAAATGACATATCAAAATACACAATACAAACATACTATAGACTCTTACTACTAGTAAGCGTCCGACTTGAAGCAATCTGCGGGCAAGGGCATAGAAGTCAGTAAATTGCGACACGCTGAAGAGCAAATAAGAAGCGCACTCGACTCCAGAAATCGTCATCAGTCAGTACTCTTAGTCCTGTCGCTGCCAAGGCCTTGGACGTTCGTATCGACGCAGCGTGCGC
This sequence comes from Irpex sp. Y119-03, assembly GCA_037042295.1. Taxonomy (NCBI): domain Eukaryota; kingdom Fungi; phylum Basidiomycota; class Agaricomycetes; order Polyporales; family Irpicaceae; genus Irpex; species Irpex sp. Y119-03. The sequence goes on along the minus strand of JAXQKB010000949.1, from coordinate 348,486 downwards.
CTCTGGGGTCTTGGCGGACTCGGCAAAGGCAGGGGTGTGGTTACTACCGTTCTTTTCTGTGGGGATAGCATATACTGGCTGTATTGAGGGGATTTCTAACGGGCGATGCAAATTAGTACTTGAACAAGCGGCGAGAGAGTAGGGACATACCGTAAGAGATGTCTCCCTGGAATACAGCAAGTTTCCTGAGTATGTGAAAGGTGTCTATCAAGTTTACAACTCACGAAGTCGGATGAGGCTTGTAGCACGGTTTCGCTAGGCGTCGCTTGCATATTATACCTCGAGTTGGCGATCCGCAGATACTCATTGCCTTAAATGCGATGGCGTTAGGCGTACTGAATTCCTCATTGGTGAAACGTTACACACCGAGGGCATCGTTCTGTCTGCAGTCTTTGTACCCAATGCCAGGTGTAACCTTTACTCTGCATGACGTTGCTGTGGCTGCTCCTCTACAATTAAAGGGCTTAATAAATGTCAGTGTAAGGAAGATTAGCAGGGTACATACTCAAAACAGGCAATAACACGTTCGCGTAATGCCTCAAGCTCTGTCCATGATGGTGCTCGAACAGCCCATCTCATCTTTGCATAATCAGGAATCACTGAGGTGGGAGCTCAGTCGGAGATAGACTTCATCAACACGCGCAAGATACCCACCGTTCGTTTCCCACTCATTGCCTGATATAACACCTTGTACTCGGTGCGTTGGCTTGATCTGCTGACGGAGCACAGAAACGGCAGAATAGGCAAGGAACGCGGCGTCGAGGGCATTCTGGCCTTCCCAAGGAGCATATGCGGCATGTGCCCTGATAAAGCGCAGTTAGATGAACCCGTTATGAGCTCATATCGAACACGTATAAAGTTGCCTGCAGCGATCAACTTACGTGTGGCCAAAGAACTCTACTTCAATGTTCTGCACAGCAATCCATGGTTGAATGACCGTCCCGTCGGGAACGCCGGGACCTGGATGTGCCCTATATTATGGGGTACCCAAGAGCTGTATGTGAGTCGTGACTGATGCTGTCCGCAGCGATATCTGTACTCACATCAAGCAAACGTCCATCTCTTTGTAAGCGCCTTTCTCAAGGAGTTTGATTTTCCCTCCTTCGTGTTCCTCAGCTATAGAATGTGTAGATCATCCGGTAAGGAAAGCTGAGAAGTAGATGATCGGGAGGAGCATACCTGGTGTACCCAATAGGATGATCTTGCCGGGGATATCATGCTGAAGCATTGCGGCCCGCAAACCAAGAGCAATAGCAACCCCAGTGATCGCTATCAAATTGTGTCCACAGGCATGACCCAAGTTGGGCAGTGCGTCCATCTCGGACTGCAGCCCGATGATCCTACCCCCCTGGCCATGCGAAAATTCCGCCCTCCAGGCTGTCTCAATACCAAGATGATGTCTTGTCACTGAGAACCCGTGGTCCTCCATGTACGCCGTGAGTCTGTCATGCGCATGGCTGTGGTGTCAGAAAGACAGTTGTCAGTCAGTCTTTGGTTGGGCTCTGTGGATATGCGGAGAGCTGGCAAGCTGAACACGAACAATTCTTTCATTCCGAGCTCTGGTTTTCCTTTAGAAACCAGAAGGAGAAGAGTCAACATCCGGTGCCATACATTCGCGGTGAACGCAAAGAGAGAAAAGAGTCCGAGGAGCAGGAATTGACTTCACAGACTCTCCACGTACCATGAATGGCCAAACTTAGATCGCGGAGCTCCCTGTTGTGGGAGTCGATGGTGGACTCAATGGTGACGAGGAAGTCCGCGTTGTGCCACTCGTCCTCAGACTGTAGTACGTCCTGTGTGGTGTAGGAGGGCGGTTTCGAAACGGGCGTGTCGCAGCTGAAGTCACAGCACGTGGAATGCGGACCATGCTTCTCCGAGTTGATCTGTATCGATTGTTGTGTCATTGAGAGGTAACAAGAAGGTGAACGCAAATCCCGGAGCTCTACTCACTAGCGTACTTATCCTTGCGGGCGGTACCGCCTTTTGTACTGAGGTACTTTGCCTGGGCGATGACAACGACGATGGACCCTTGTCGTTGTATATTTCCGTTGCAAGGCTGCTCTCCGGCGGCGCTGAGCTTGTACTACGCTTGCGCCTTGGGAGTTGAGGCAGCAAGCCGCTCGAGGGAAATAAACATGATAGGACGGATAGCATACTGGAGAGCGGGCTATCTGTCCTCACGGCATGGATGGATCCCTGGGGGGTATTATTCCTCGGGAGACGTGCGCTCATCATTGATTTGCTGGCGGAGAATGGGGAGGTGGGGACGTCTGTGGGAGTGTCCAGCTGTCATGCGATTATAATTCTATCACTCCGAACATGTCGGGTGCTTATCCAACCTGACGTGAGTGGTGGATGCGGAGACCGTGAATATTTTAACGCGGCCCTAGACCAATACACGTTCCTAGCCCGCGTCCGGCGGGGTCGTTATGAGCTGCTATAAAGTCGGAAACGAAACGTATGCATGGTCTCAGCATGGGTTAAAATACGTATAATAATGCAGTATTCGACGACCGCACAAGGCAACACTCACTATAGAAACACATTATAGATAATACAACTACTATTCGGGGATCGTGTGATTGCGGAAGTGTTACGAATTCCCATTCCTTTTCCCGTCCTGTCCGAGCCCCATCTTCCCTGTCACTAGTGCATCATCGCAGACCGCTCTTGCAGCATCGCAGACCGTTCTCGCAGCATCTCGACGGTGCGCATTATCTGTGGCCCAATGATCAAAGTCCCCAGCTTTTTAATGAGGCTTCCGTCCGTAGCCGTCTCGAGCTGGTCAACGCCGCTGATTCCGATGATCAGCTTCCCGTGCTTGGACGAAAGCGAGCAGTAATCGAGCCCATCCGTCGTCGGCTCGGCCAGCGAAATCTCGCCGTCACCAAACAGGACAAGGGCACCCTCGTCGTCTGCGTTTATCACACGCGCTTGATTTGCAAATGCAGGCAGGAACTTGACTTGTCCCTTGCGCGTGCGCAAATGCAGTGCTCCTTGGTAATTCGGAGGAACGAAGAGGACGATTGGAGCTAGCGGATGTCGACATGCGAATCAGAATCATGCTGGAGATTAGCCGTGACGAGCGTGCGAGCACTTACCGTGCCTAGTCACCACCTCGAGGCAGATATGCTTCCCTGGCTGGAGAGCGAACTGGACGGACGGTTAGTTGCCAGTCCGATAAGATAAGTGGAAATCCATCTCACCAAATTTACATTGACTCTTCCGTGTCGACTGCTCACTTGGACATATGTCTTGTTAGACACGCTTGTTCCGCCGGCAGTAGCTAGATTCAGGGAAATCTGCCCATGCCGGGTGTGGAATGACGCATTTGGTGTAATATTGCTACTCTTCATGCAACTACCCCGACCAATTCGCTTTCCGAAGAATGCGGTATGGGCAAGTGGCGAGCCTGGAAGTTCGGCGTTGATGATGTACGAGCCTAATCACTTCTTAATGCGCTTGTACGGGATGAAGAATGGTCGGCATGGCGTAACGTACCTGAAATTGCATTATGTTTTGAATAAAGAGATACGTAGTTTACGTGCTGCTGTGTTGAGGGCTGAAACACAGAGTTCGTTCGGGCGGCGGACGTTGGATCACGACTTGTGCTGGCCTCGTTGATAGCACCTGGTGGCTTGCTACCTTCAACGTATGGAGGAGGCTGATCGCGCTCCGCTACCTTCGGGTCGGCCTGACTAATGTTCAGTATTCTTGCACAGCTGCGGCTTTACTTGATAACTGCTTACCTGCGCCAACTTCTCGGCTGAGTATCTCTCGTCAACTTCAGTCTTGTCGATGATCATGGCGTCGACGGTGGGTGGGTATAGGTCGCTGGGGTATGTGGGTAGTAACTACTTGGAAGTAGAGGACAAGTCGACCGTTGCCCTTCATGTACCCTCTCCGCATCAGCTGCGGATTGGCAGACGCGCTAATGCCACTGCGGCACAGCCAACAGCACTGGCTGCGCAGGTATTGCGCAAGCCGTCGCATACGAGCAGTGAGCTTGGCACGGCCCCTGCAACCCTTTGCATTGTTCTCGACGTTGAAGAGGAAAGACTGAGACTGAGCAAAACGGCCAGGGCTGCCACTGAGTGATATCCTGAAAGAAGAGATCTTACGTAAGCCAGATAATCACAATTTACCTGGCGGCCTGGCTTTCCAAAGGCCTAAACCTCCCAGCGACGAGCAAAAATCAGAGTAAATTGTGTATTCTCAACTTTTCGTTGTAGCAGATGCAGGACATGCGTTCCGAGAGGAGGGAATATAACAAAGTCAAGCGAGGTTTGCATCAAGTCCGGGAGGAGGAAAGGTAGAAGCGCTGGTGGACGGCAAATACCGAAACTGTACAGTTCACTTCAGCCACCAGTTGTAGACGCCCATTCCCCATCAGAGCCCAGCGTTGTGACCGCGCGAGCAGCAAACATCCAAAGGTAGGACCGACGACACGACCCGCGGCGAAGACACCATGGTGAGCATCGAGCGCTGCTTCGACGTCGAGCGAGACATTGACCACGAAACTATGCTCGTAGGCCGACCAAAAGACAGCCCCTACCAACCCCATGAAGGAGATCCGTATCGACAAGCTCGTCCTCAGTGCGTACTCGTCACCATGCTGCTCCGTATACCAGACGTTTGACCTTGCATTTTATTCTTGCATCGCACAGACATCTCCGTTGGCGAGTCTGGTGATCGTTTGACCCGAGCCTCCAAGGTGCTCGAACAGCTGACCGGCCAAACACCCGTCACCTCGAAAGCCCGCTACACCGTCCGAACATTCGGTATCCGTCGTAACGAGAAGATCGCCGTGCACGTCACCATCCGTGGCCCCAAGGCTGAGGAGATCCTCGAGCGTGGCTTGAAGGTCAAGGAGTACGAGCTCCGCCGCAAGAACTTCTCCGAGACTGGAAACTTCGGCTTCGGTATCCAGGAGCACATCGATTTGGGTGCTCGTTACGACCCCGGTATCGGTATCTTCGGTATGGACTTCTACGTCGTCATGGGTAGGCCAGGTGCCCGTGTGACGAGGCGCAAGCAGAAGAAGGCTCGCATTGGTGCTTCACATCGGGTGAAGAAGGAGGACACCCAGGCTTGGTTCAAGCAGAGATTCGATGGTATCATCCTCGTACGTCTCTTTACTTTCATTCTGTTCGCTGCTCTAGGGATGCTAATAATACTTTGCGAAACAGAAATAAACTGCTTGCCCTTCCTTACCATTTGTATGATCCTCGTCTCTCGCTATGATTATTGCATCGCACGCCATGTATTCTGCATGCCCAAAAGCATATTTTTCACTCGTGTTTTCCAGGGTATAATCTTTCAATCATGGGTGCTTTGAATCGGATGCGCAAATGAGCAATTAGCATTACTGTAAGCGTTGACGAGCTTCCTACAACCCGGATATCATTACATCATAAAACACACAAAAACATCGTTCAGAAACACCGCAGATTCGTCAAAAGTTCATTATACCACAGTTCGAATAAGAGATGAAGCCTCTGCACCCGCTAATCTCCAGCTCCGCACTTCCATCTTCCACCCTTTACGAACACCGTCTTCGACGTCGTTGCTCACGACGCCGACCCCGTCTACATCAAAGACGAACTGTTCCGGAGTGAGATCGCGCTGCAGGACTTGCAGCGTCGTGAGATACTCTTTCTTCGGAGGCGGTGGCGACGGACGAGTGGTCGGTGATACGACCTCTTTCGCAGAAGATTGCTCAGTTGGCTTATCACTGTCTTTTTCCGTCGAAGCTGACATCGTAGATACCGGAGCAGCTTCAGGTTCAGGTTCGCCCTTCTTCGCCTCTGCAACGCCAACTTCGGAGGTAGCAGCCTTGACTTCAGCAGGAGTGACAGTTGCATCGGGTCGCACAGTCGACTCCGTCTTGTCTTGATCTTTGGGGTTCTCGTCCGTTTTGCTATCCGGCACCTTGTCACTCTCTTTTTCCGCTGAAATCTTCTCCTCCTGTTGCTCCTGCTTCTCGCTGCTCTCCTTCACAGGCGTCTTTGGCGCTTCGCTCGGCGACATCGACATATCAGCCATCCCGTCATCAGGCGACTGTGACTGTTCCTTCGACGTCGGGACCTTCGAGGGTTCAACAGCTTCACTGGGTTTCGATGGTTCTGATGGCGGCGCTGGTCCTGACGGCCCAGATGCGCTACCAGATATAGAATGAGGCGCAGGAGATGAAGTTGCAGGCGCGGGTGCGTCAACAGCCATACTTGCAGCGGTGTCCTCGGATTCCTGTGAACTGGTACTGGTAGACAGCTGAGTTCGGCTTACCACTGCGATGGTATACCGCAGCACCGTCGAGCCTTCCGCACTATCAGAAGGAGATGAAGACGAGGATGGATCCGCGGGAGAAGAGGTCAGAGCAATTTGCGGATATATCAAGAACGTCTCCGTCCTCGTGTGCGCGAATACCGAAGGTGGCTTCGTTTCAGCCGGTGCAGGGTCCGCGGTTGTCGCAGGAGCGTCGTCGATGTCCATCGCCGTGTCCGTATTGTCAACAGGGGTTCGTGACCGTGCACGAGGCTTGTTAGAATTTGTTGGGAACAGGACGACCCGTAGGGAGTCAGGGTTGTATTCGAACCTTCGGAAAAAGAGAAAACATTTCAGCACGCCCGCACGACACCAGTCGGAGAATAAGATGGTGCGATGAGGATGCGACCTACCCGGTTTGTGACCACCCAGTCTGATTTCCAAAGATGATAGTGCGTTCAGAAGTGGCCTTCGCGTCCGCAGCTTCAGCATCAGTAATCTCGTCGCCCTTGCTCACATCCTCCTCCTCGGGTTGTGTGACACTCTCGACTGGTGCTTCATAGAGTATCCTTCGCCGTTTACGCGTTTGCCGCGTACACGTCAACGCGTAATGTCGATCTGTATACTCTAATATGCGCTGACTTCGGTTCTGCGCAGAGTACGCATGTGCCACGCCCTTCTACAATAAAGATCAGCATTAATGACAATCGAAAGTATAATCGAGAGTAACACTCTAGCTCGCGCAGAACAGAAACTCACCTTGACAAACTCCGCATTCAAAATCTCCACCCCAGACCCATCATGACTATTCCCCCACCCAGCGCTCAACAACGTCCTCCCATCGTCCTCCCCCGCAAAGTCCTCCTCCTCCTCTCCCTCCCCACCAACATACGCTGACCCAAACCCACCCACATACCTCGCCTCCCTCGTCAACCGCACATCTATCCTCAAATCCTTCCCCTCCCTCCTCGCCGCCCGCGTAGAACTCCACCGCACCCACCCAGCATGCAGCACGCACAAAAACAAATCAGAATCGTCCGTGTACACCCGCCTGAAGCCGTGCACCTCCGCTGGATGCGGTTTCGGAAACTGGTAGGACATCCCTGATTGGAGGTGGTTCACTAGGTGCGGCGTCGCGAATAAGGGCGTGAAAGACGGTATGGGGGCGCCGCCCCAGATCCGTGGGTGTTGGGGCCTCTTGGTGGGTAGGAACCCGGAGGGAATGAATATCGTCGCTCTTATCTCTCGCACTTCTTTATCCGCAAGCGACGCTGGACCGCTCGGAGCGAGGGGAGTCTCTGCTGGATACGGGAAGTCGAGGAAGGGGAAAGGTGTGTGTGGGTAGATGAATGTTCCTAAGTTCAGAGGAGGGAGCGAGGGCGGTAGAGGCGGCCGAGGAGAATTCGAAGGCATGTACGTAGTGTGAGTAGGGAATGACATTGGGGAGCTTCGTCTGTGTGGGTACGGCTTGGGAGGTGGCTGAGGATGACCGTGCATGATCTGCGAGGGGTGTAGATGCTGAGGGGGGATTTGAGGTTGTCCAGGTATATGCCCGTTTGAGACTTTGGACTTGTGAGGACCTGAATGTTGCAAGGGGCGGTCTGCAACAGCGGATGCATAGCGAGGATCCATACCAGGAGTGATGATGATACCTCCAGGGCCTATCGGTATCTCCCCTACGTCAGAAGGTCGAGAGGCCTTTGACTTTGAGCTGCTAGAGTGTCCATGGACAGAGGCAGGCCCTTGTCTATGATGATGATGTTGGTGATGATGGTGCCCTGGAGGAGGCTGTCTTGAGGCACGCTCCATCTCCTCTCGTGCCATGAGCTCCCTCTCCTTTTCGCGTTCACGCTCGCGCTGAAGCAGTTTCTCCTGCTCTCGAGCCTCACGCTCCCGCTCAACATTCTTCGGCCAACCCTCTGCACTACGAGACTCCGGGTTGAACCAACCGTGCTCCTCTCGAGAGACCTTCCTGGAATCCCTGGGGCGCTCGCGCCGTATATCTCTATCGCCATCTCGAATAGCCTCTCTCTCTTTCAAAAGAATCTCTCGCTCCCTCCATACTTGCTTATGTTGTTGTGCGGCCTGCTTGGCGAGTCTCTCCTGCTCCCACTCTTCTCTCAGTCTCATGTCTTCTGCGTCCGGAAACTTTTCACTCGTCAGCCGCCTCTCCCTCGCCTCCTCCTCCCGGTCTCTTGCCTCATCGAACATCTTCCCATACGGATTCGAACCATGCGCAGTCATTCGAGGCCATGGACCCTCTGTTCGCACAGGTGTCGCCACCTGAGCTTGTCCCTGCCTCCTAGCCCACTCTCGCTCCCGTTCGATTTCATCAATACCAGCGTCCCTGTCTCGCTCTCTCAACCTCTCCTCGACATTCCTTTCCATTCCCATCTCTCGCTGCCTCTCAAGCACATCTCTCCTCTCCCGAGACATATCCCTCACCCTCTCTCGTGACATATCTCTCACCCTCTCTCGTTCTCTTTCCCTTTCTCGCTCTCTTTCACGTTCCCTGTCCCGCTCTCTTTCCCTTTCGCGGTCAGGATAGCCACCGACAGATCCCGGTCCACTCAAACCAGCACCGGGTACCCCAGGCGGTGGCCCTCCTCGCATCGGCATTAATGGCATACCAGCCGTACCCGGGATACCACCAGACTGCGGTCCCAGGGGTCCTCGAGGGCTCCGACCAACCGGCCCGCCCTCCCGCTCAATAGCCATCCTCTCTCGCTCTCTGTCTCTGTCCCGCTCCTCGCGCTCGTAGCCATGTGCGGGGCGCTGCAGACTGCCCATGGCGGGGGAGTCGCTCTCTCTGCTGCGGCGTTCGCTCCCCGAATCCGTGCGAGGGCGGGGCCGGAAAGAATCCGAGCCTGGATGATGGTGAGGCGGTGGCGGCAGCGTGCCAATGATACTCGCGCCAGGAGGAGCGTACGGGTGCCCGCTGAGTCCGTTATACATGGGAGAGGGCTCATTGTAGCCAGGCGGGGCTCTTGGTTCGGGGAGATGAGGAGGCGGGCGCATGCCAGGGCCTACGGGTGTAGGATACAAGGGCACACTGCCGCTTCCATGGCCAGGTGAGCCTGTGCGTTTTGGTGGGTGAAGCTGGCGTGAATTAGGCTGCTGAGGAGGTGGAATATACATGGGTGAGGGTGCACTTGAGTGCGCGTGCTGAGGTGGCGGCGGCGGCGGCTGGCGGCTTGCGTTGCGAGGTTCGACGGTGTACGGCTGGGATGACGCACCTGCGAATATAGTCAGTGGTTAAGAATAAATAAACAAGACAGATATCTGTGAATATTAAGATCAAATGCCAAAACAAAAGTAGCACAAATAAAAGAGGCGCCCAATATTGATGACGCGGACCGTGTCGCCGCGACACGAGGGAAGCAAACAGATGGATGACGAAACGCCTCACGAGGCACGGAATCTCACACCTCGAGAGCGCAGAACCCGCAAAATCCGGGTCTGCACGTCCTCGAGGATTTAGTCACGAGATACAATAAACAAACAGAGCGACGAAAGCAAGGAAATAGAATCAACAAATTTGGTCGACGACGAACGCACCTGAGGACCCCAGCGACGACGACGGAGGACCGTGGTGATGCAACGACAAAGGCTCACCCTCGGGGCGTCGGTGTCTGACCTCATACGGGTCTCCCAGGCCCCCCACTATCGCGGACGGCGGGGGCAATCGCTGCGTCTGAGCATGCATAGGCGACTCCTGAGCATACGTCCTTGGCGGTGACGTTGGACGGGCATGTCTGGACGGCTGTTGATGGTAGTACCCAGGCGGCGGAGGCGAGTGCTGAGGATGACGCGCTTGGGGTGGCGGTGGTGGGCCAGATGCTGACACAGATTGCTGCTGTTGTTGTTGCTGTTGCTGTTGTTGCACTTGTGGATTGGAAGGAGGGGGAGGTGGTGGTTGCTGTCGTTCCCTGTCTCTTTCTGGCGACGGCTGCTGCTGCCTCTGCTGTTGCTGCTGATCGCGAAGCTGCTGTCGACGTCGGTGGTCGTCCGACGGGGCGTCCTGAAGCAGGGCGGCGACGTTCATGGCGGGGAGGTGGCGGGGGAGAAAGGCAGAAGGAGAGACACACAAAGTTCGCTAGTCCACACGGTACGCTCAGATCAATCGACGCCAAATCTCGCAGATTCCCCGCTGTCAGATTCACCTAGAACCCTGTGTCGATGCGCTGAACGTGTTCGTCTCCTCGGGTCCGCTGATTGCGGCTTGTGTGCCTGTCGTCGTCGTGCGCAACGTCCTCGACGCGTGTGTTCTCGACGAGCTCGTCGTGGTTGGGGAACAACCGTCGAAGTCGGCAATGCAGGGGCTCGCGATCGTCGGTGAGAACCCCGGCCACGTGTCATTTGCATGGCGAGATCTCGATCGATCAGGTTCCGCCTCTTAAACACATAAGCGCTTAGTTGCTTGACATTGAGCGGAGAAGAGTTCAATTCGAAGTCAAATGCACAGTGTTTGATGTGATATGTAGCTCGTGAATTCTACATCGTTGAAAAGTATGTGCAGACTATCCATAGCAGTGGCCTAGAACAACAAGCAGCAAACTACAGCAATTTCGTCGACAACAAAAAGAACACTAGATTAAAATCATTCGGGTCATCATGTTCATGGGATGTGAGCGTTGATCTCTTCCAGAAGCTCAGCCGCGATCTTCGCATTTGATACCTGAGAAACAAGTCAACATTAGCAATGAGCAGGAAATGTCATCGTCACAGCGAAGAGAATACAACTTACTCGCAGATTGTAGGTCGTCGGTGTGCCATTTTCGAACACTGTGAAGCGGATATATCGAGGATCCTGCGCGAGAGTGCATCGCATGCCTTTGAACAGTGTGGCGTTGAGTAGAAGGGTGTAGACAGCCTCCTTCCTCATCACTGCAAGTACCAAAGAATGGTTAGTACCCACGACTCGCTCCTTAAGCAGAGCTACTCACCCAAACGGGCACCAGTCCCATCCTCCCGTCTAACGTTCAACTTCAACTGCCCAGTACCCTTCTCCTTCCACTGATTTTGTGGACTCAACGCAAACAACTTCCCTCGCACCTGATACACCGTCTCTTCATCTTCCTCGCCCGTATGCACTACACACAATCCCACCAAATCAGCCACGCGCACAAACAATCGAGACATAAGATCACAGCATACCTTCTTGCTCAGTCAAATTAACCTTCTTCTCCTCATCCTCCGCGTCCACATCGTCATCCTCCTTCTGAGACCGCAGCCTCTCCGCAAAGCTAACCTGCTTCTCCGATCCCGACGTATCCTTAGCCTCCTCATCAGCGTCCCCATTCTCCGTGGGCGCAGCAGACGGCTCTCGCTCCGTCCCTTCCTCACTAAGCACCGTCGATCCGGCCGTATTCAATGCCGCCCGAGGGGCAGGAGAGTGGAAGCCACGCGCGGTCCCAGTCGCGTATGCAGAGAACGGGTTCACCGAAGCACGTGCAGGAGACGGGTGTCGGACGGGTGAGCCACTCCTGTGGCTGAACAGAGACTGAGTAGGTGGCGGGGATTTTGGCCGCTTAGAGGCGGAGGCGAATGGTGAGGAAGACGTCGCGAAGGCTTCGAAGCCAGTGCGTTTGAGTCCTGTTGTCTGAGGTGTGGGGGAGCCGGGGGTCGGTATGGCAGGCAGAGTTGGAGTGCCGAGAGTTGGTGTGGGGGTGATGGCCATGGGTGTAGCTGTGCTTGTTGAGGCTGTTGGACCAGATTGGGACCACGGCTTGGAGTTGAAGAGGCTTGGGCCCTTTACGGAAGCGAAGGGGGAACTCGTGGATGCGTACGACATGAATCCACCCTGGAATAACATTCAAATCTTCGGTAAGTAAACCATACACAAACCACATGAAACAGCAACTAACGAATTTTGGCGTCGATGTTCCAGAAAACGCTGTCGTTTGCGTCTGCGTGGAAGCATTGGGTGGAGTCTGGCTGCGCGATGGACTGGAGGGCCCTGCTTGTGTCTCCCCATCAGGAGGGGGCGTAGGTCGTTTAGTCTCCCTCGGGTTCTCATCCGTATCATCGTCGCGTGGTCGTTTCGCAGCAGCAGTCGCTGCGGGTTTAAGGTCAACGTGATCTTCAGGCACCTTTCGTTCGCTCACAGTACGGTCGCCGAGCTTTCGTTTCAACGTCTTCTCAGAGTCCAGGTTCTCATCCGAGCCTTGCCTCGACAGACTGATACCGTCCTTCTTCGGAGAGTGCATGATAGAATCAGGAGGGGGCGTCGCCTGCTCGTGTTGTGCAGCACTTGGAGCAACCTCGTCCGGCTGTGCATCGGGAGGCACTTCGGCAGGGTCTGCCTCACCCGCATGTTCGTCCTCGCCTGCATTGTCAATCACCAGGGGAGGGTTCTCTCCTCTCATCAAAGGGGGTACAACCGGCTCCTCGGCATCCACTGTTGTGCTCTCTTCCGCATCCATAGGCGCGTGCTGTTCAGTGCCAGGCTCCGGATGTTGGTCCTCAGGGCCAGGAGTCGCAGGTTTGGGCTGATTCTTCCAGCTAATGTCTTCTACGCCTTGACTGATTTGCCGGATCTTGGACTCGGTAGGAGGAGAGCTGCTCATACCTTGGTCGTCTCCAGACGTAGGTGCGGCCTCGCCGTTCTGCTCTTCCTCTTCTTGTGTGACATCGAGTTGTGCGCTGATTCTGTTCTTCTTCGCGGGTGCCCGGTGGTCCTTCGCGTCGTGGATGTGCAATTCAGACTCCTGGAAGCGCGATAGTGATGTAGTAGCGCAGATAGTATTGTTGAGGACGTTGCATGGATATATAACGATAAGAAATCGGATAGTAGGGAACGTACGTTGCCTGATGCCTGCGGAGTCTGTGGCTCTAGCGACACCTCCCTCTCCCTCTTACGAGGCACGCTTGCTTCTATCACGACGCCACTCTAGCTTAGCACAAGTAACATTTCCTCGCAGGCATTAACTCACCAGTAGTATCCTCTGGAGGTGTGGCCGCTTTACCATTCCCCTGAAGTTGGCCGTCTGTAGCAGACTGATCCCTAATCACGTCCTCTTGTGCATCCATGCTGTGTCAAATGGCCTTCTTCTGTCTAGAGTCTCCGTGGTGAAAAACGTTGGTGGTGGAGGGCGGCGTGTAAAGAGGGTCGTTGCGGCTTTCGAGCCTTGCTTCCGTAAATGGGGTGGGGCACGCCAGGTAAGTAACTTTTGTAATGTCAAGTACAATGACCGTGATCGGAGATCGAAATACTACTTATCCAGCGCTTTGGCCGTTCGGCACCAGCTTTGACCCTCCCACGATGTTCCAGGATGAGGCGAGCACGGAATTGAGTGCGACGATATAACGCACAGAGTTGTGTCGACTCGAGTACGTTGACAGGTGACGTATGTCGCTTAGATCTCTGCTAATCTGTGGATTGTTTCATTGACTTTCCGGAATCAACGCGACGCTTTGATGGCAACCTATTTCTAGACTAATAGTATGTAGCGACTTGGTAGCGACGCGAAGCTCAAGAATATAAGTATACACTGACACAAATATTTATAAAGACATGTACTCCACTGTATCTCAACGTTTCCTAATGTTAGAAATGGTTTCTGGCAGCCCCTCGCTTCAGCGATGAAATACGGACAGATCCGAGTCGACGCGTGATACCTACACCTCTTAACGTTATAAACTTTCTACTAACCAAATGGCATCGTAACTTTTATCCCAAGCAACCTAGCGATACGCTTTTGACACACGCCATTGCTTATTGTGCCCTAGTCACGGTGTTGTATACTTAGTACAGCTTATGCATGAAAGTGATAAGTAATGTTACCACAGTACCTGCAAATTTAAAGAATTTGACTGACATGTACGTGGCTATATTCTCCCCTCATCGAACTGCCTTTCAATCCTTTTTTCTTCTCAGCTATGATCCTTTTCAGGGTCCTGCGATGGTCACCGGGTAATTATGAGATGCTGGGTATGTGGGCGTCTCAAAGGAGAAGCCAATCATGAATGAGCGCTTGACGCCACAAAGTTGCCAATTGCCAAGATGGGAGGCATCAAATAGCAAGGTTCAATATTATCCGAGTCAAGTACTATGCTATAACACAATCAGTAGTCCAAAAACGCGACAATCAAATCCGAGCATACATCACAAGGTTGCCTATCAACCGGAACGATAACTTACTCTAACACAAAACCGCCTTCACCGTGAATTAAAGGCGATTTATGTGCACAATTATGCCTTGACCGTAGGATTGTCCGAATCCTCGTTCAACACCCTCACAGGCGGGTCCCCGGCGTCCGTGGCTACAGGAGTAGTAGCCTGCTTCTCGGGGGTAGCTGGCGCGGTGTCTGAAGGGGACGCCGGCAGCTTAGTGTCTTTGTGGCCTTTGCTGTGCTTCTCCTTCAGCTCGGCTGCCCTGCGTGCCTTCGCCGCAGCTCGTGCTTGCGCTTGAAGTTCCTGATGCTTCGACTTGCCAGAGGCGGCCTCGGCAACCATTCTGGCCGAGCACGGTTGAAGTCAGTAAAATGCCGATGCGCATAACTATTTCACGTATACTTACCGTTCTAGCTGTCTTCGCTCTTCGTCCGTCTCATCAGGTACAGTACTTTTGAAGACCGCACCGATGAGTAGTAGACCCTATATGGCCAATGAGAGACTGATAGTATCACGGAAGGCTTTGAGACAATTACCCTTGCTCGTAGGAGAAGAGTCTTTTCTGATACTGTGGAATCCTTCAAGACTTTGTCGACAACCTGGATAAAAAGTTAGGTTGCATTATACACTCGAAGGTAGCAGAACACTCACCTCGCGCAACACGTTCACTACTTCAAACCGCGTTCCTCTCCACGACGCGAGCATAATCTAGCACATACCCAGAGAGTGAGAAATTGAACGATGATGACAATATTAACGCGCTTACTCGTCCGGTCATGTCCTCCTCCAAAGCACGAAGCTCTGCCTCATCAATCTCCCCCTTATTTGCGGCTCTCTCCATTTCCTGCGTGTATCCATGAGGATTTAATCTCTGTTACTACGGTGATTACGCACATTCATTACTTGCTGCACGCTGACACTGGAGTGTACATCACGTCAATATCTGGCCACGAGGAAACTGCGCTGAGAAGATAACGATAGCTTACGCGCTGCCGATGACTCCGTACATTTCCTTCACCATCGTACCTTTCTCTTTCAGCCGCGAGAAAAATCCGGGGCTGCAAAATCATGGTGAGTCCTCTTATGGTTATAGCAAGGACCAGTGACGGCTTACATGCCGAGGAACTTCTTCGACTTCATGAACGTGGTGGCTTTCATGATGTAGATGTTGCCAATAGTGTGAAGTAGCTGACCACCTGCATCAGTGGTTATCCTCGTCAACTCCAAAGTTTTACGTACCTCGACACCAAAACTCTCCAACTTCAGATCATCCGCTTCCCTCCTGATTCTCTCCTCGAATAATTTCGTCTCAGGATCATCCTGCGCCCCAGGGTTCTTTGCCTCCACGAATGGCCTCAACCTATCAATAAGCTTCTTATGCAGCGACTCAATCCTTTCCTCCATATTCTTCTTCCTCTCCGCCTCCAGCTCCTGCAGCTTCTGCCTCTGCTCCGGCGATATCTTCGACTTCTTGTCCTTCTTATCCTTGGGTGACTTAGCCTGCAGATGCTTATCTTCTCCATTCTCGCCTGACGGAGAGGGGGTCAAGGCGGTCGACTCGGCGCGCAGGGAGGATGAGGACGACTCGGTGGTGGGTACGGCGTTCGGGGCGGGCGAAGCGGCTTCGCTGTGTATGGCGGATGGTTGGGGAGTCGCGGCGCCGCCGTTGAAGTTCTCGTTCATTTCCTTCTCGAGCTCTGCCTTCTCTTCGTCGGTCATCATCGTTGTGGCCACGGAAGTCATCTCCTTCATTAGTGATATCTCTCCAATCTGTTAACGACGCATGATGCTTATTAGGAGAGGGAGATATAAAGAGGAGGTGATCACGCACGTAGTCCTGGAACCGCTCGCCACCAAAGACGTTTGCGAAGAATCCTGCGGCGTCATCTACGCCAACACCGCCCTCCTTCTCCATCATCTTTGCGCCATTCTTGTCATACACTGCTCGGAGATTCTAGCAGAACTGGTGAGGATGGCCGTAAGGCATACGTCGAAAGGAGGTTGCTCACTGGATCGGAAAGGACCTGATACGCTTTGCTTTTGATCCCTCAGTCCACAGCCCATGCGAACGGCTTGAAAACACGCACCTGATGTCCTTGAACATCTCCTCAGCCTCAGGAGACGGGTTCTTGTCTGGATGATACTGTCGAACGAAGATGTTATCAAGTTCATGACGACCGTGGCGGAACGAAAATATCGACCTTGATAGCTTGTTTCCGGTAGGCTTTCTTCAGATCCGTGTCGTTGACATCTGGCTGCACGCCCAGCTAGAAACAATGCCACGCCGCATCGTCCATGTCTGTCAATGTTCGCCGCTGCTCGCCGTTTGTTACGAGGACGTACCAAATCATAGTACTCTGTTTCCACCGGCGCCATGTCGATATTAGTAGGAGATTATTGGAGATTAGTGTTCTAGTTTTCTAGCGGAGTAATTGCCTTGGAAAGTTGCGGTGGAGATGATAGGTGACGAGTGTAGATGATGAAGTTTATGAAGAGTTGTGGCCGCCCAGCATCCGAATCTTGTGCGGCACGCAGTTTGCCGAAACGCCGATCGCCACAATGCGAGCCGCTACCACTGGCAGTCACGGTGGCCATGGCTGCAGCGATCTTGTTCTCAGTGAAGTACATAATTGTAGAGGCATTTCTAATAGGTATGTACTCCTGTAGGAATACATTTCGCACGTCGTTAGGCTAACTGCGTATGCGTTGTAGTCTCAACAGCGAAACAAAGAACACGATGAGTGCTACTTATACTACTTAAAGCCTCACCTCTGTACGCATGGAGGCTCTACTTAGAATCGTGTATTTTACCACGGATGTAGGCTCCAGGTGATCTCCGAAGGCAGAGCCTTTTTCTGCGACCTATCGGAGTCGAAGCTACGACGTCGGGTACACGGGCCTGTGTATTCATGGCGACGTGGATTACGATTATGCTTGCCTTGAAAGAGCAAAAGGCTGTATAAAATGGGCGTATAATGCAAGCTACACAATAGCTAGGGTATGGAAACAGTCGTTGAAGGATGCGTAATAGATGCTAGATAGGTCAATAACAATAGTAATGCAGGTGCGTATAGTGTCAGATGCGCAATGGAACAGATACAACAAATGGAAATGGAGAAAGACCAAAAAATACAAACATGGAAGCACCCGCTTCCAGGATACCTTGATGCCTTCTGTCCGCATCAGGCATCTTCCTCGCCTCCTCTCGCAGAAGACGAGAATCGTACGATCTTGCGTGGGGTAAGCTCTGCTGAGCTAGAGTCGCCCGAAGTCGCGGTGCTGGTGGTCACGATGGACGAGGTGGAATTCTTCCGCATCGGCTGCAATAGACGTGACATGCTCGACTGCAATCGCGAGGCGAACGTCGTCGGTCGGAGGGAGTTACTTCGGTTCGAGCGGGGCGTCGAAGGGCCATTAGTTGAGGTCATGGTGGAGAGGGATGTGCGAGAGTCGGAGGGGGTCAAGGGCGCTGCCAGCGATGGTAGCGATGTTGATTCAAGAGCGGTGTTGTTCGGCTTCTTGAGTGCTGAGCGCGCTGGTGGCGGTGGTAGTTGGATGATAGCAGGCGGCGCCGAGTCTCGTCTGCGATGGGTTGGTCGCGACGAGGCCGCTGATGGCGAGTCTGGTATTCGCGTCCGGGGATTGTACGCTTTAGACGAGCCTAGATGAGGTGTGCGAGACAGGTGTAGGCCCATGGCGATTTGCTGCACAGTAGGGCTGGTTTGAGGACGACTGAAGAGGTCATCACGCGACGACGCTGGTGAGAGACTCTCTTCTGGAGTAGAGTACATGCCGACAGCCTACGTCCACATTAGTTGACGAAAAGGCTGCCGAGCCACAGATGCTCACCGACAGTCCCTCCGAATGTTTCTTCCCCGCTGCCCCATATGACAGTGACCTCTTCACACTGCTCACTATCTTTGAGGTTACATTTCCGTTGCCACCAGTGCGCGAGCTCTCGCCGTACATTTGTAGGGAGTTATTCTTCGCTAATTCGGGGTCGTATGACGTGGTTGAAATCGGATGGGGGCTGCGGAGCTGCGAGCGACCTCGTGCTCGAGCAGAAAACGGGCTAGGGGCTGTTTGAGGTCGTGAATGGCGACGTCGAAAGTCGTCCATAGTGTCGTCGACGTTCGAGGGTGATGGGGGCAAAGCAAGATGAGAATCCGGGGCGAAAACCTGTTGGAAGAGTACCTGGGCGTTTATCGGCAAGATGCCGTTACATGACGAACTTGGCTTACGATTGGCTAGTCGTCTTCCCCCTCGAGATTGCCCCTCACTGACGATTCCACCATGTCACGGCAGCAAGGCTTGTGCCTCGTGTCGGTACTGCGTCTCGAGCAGTATCTCATCTAACAGGGAGAAAAGTTGACAATAAATCCACGTAAGCATCTATGCATATTGCACTCACCATCGGGGACAACTCGGGATGAGTGGTGAATCGATTCAAGGTACTTTCTCGGGCCATGGACCGGTTGTGTCGCAGCCCGAACAAAGCCTGAACTTAGTCTATCCACTTTACTTCCCAGGTCGCTATAGATAGAGCTGGTACTTCGAGGGCTCTGCTCGCAGCAACCGATCATGAGAAGCTACTGGAGCCACGTCTGTTCGCCTGTGGTCGTGAGATGCACTGCAAAGTGCCGCAATGATATCCAGAAGAACATCGCTCACCTGCCAAACCGAACAGCCAATCATGATTTGAATTTCTGAACACTGCTCTTTGTGGGGATACGCGCAGCAATCGTAGTATAAAGCCAACCGAACACGACGTCGTTCTTCTGGGGTCATATCGTGCACAGGTTTGAGTGAAGTGAAGCCCATTATCCTTCAAGCAAACGAACCACATCATTTACGGTGTCGGAAAGATCGCTTGCTGCAGTGAAAGACGCGAAGCTCACCAAAGTTATATCACTCTTGCTTGATCACCCGAGACAGAGAAGCTGTTCCTTCATAATCTGAAGACTACATTAATCTTGTTACCGCCAAATAAATGGATTCCTCCTTAGGAACAAATTCTCTAAAGCACTCAACTTGTTATTGCGTTCGACGGGGTGTGATCCATCTTCATCTTGCACCCTGCATATTACCCGCGCAGGACACTGTATTTTTCTCACATCTGATCAATCCTGTCCTGTGCCAATCGTCCGTTGTAAGGACGATTAATTCATCCACAACGTCCACGGTGCTCACGACGCCATGTGCCTAGTGGCGCAAAGGTTATCACAGCGTATGCCAGCGTGTGATCGGGGCTTACTCCAGGACACGTTCCTATGGATTCACCTACGTACACCAAGCATTCAGTAAGGTTGTACCTGGCTCATGATACGGGTACCTGCCTATCAAACAGAACTCTCACATACGTTTACGAGAAATGAATAGTAACGATGTCTCGTTTCTACGCGCTCCCAGGGAGTTAGGATGGAATAGCTCTGCACGGGCGTGAGCAACGCATATATGACGCATGTATGACAAGACGCCTCGGAGGCATTAATAACCTGGATGAAGCATTGGTAAGTGTGCTGTGCGCGTGTTCCCTATCACATACGATGCGTCGAGGATGCTGGTCATCAGAAACGACGTTTGCTGCAGGCCCGAAATAGATCGGAGCATCAGCTAAGTCGTACGTTTGTTGATCTGCCTATACGTCTAGAGAACTTTCTGGGCAACAAGGACATTGATAAGTTGCGACGTAGCACAGCTTTATTTGTGGAGAGCACTGGCTGGTAAACCGTTGAGCAAGCCTTTGATAAACTTTCTCCTCCCGTGTAGTAAGTTGCACTTGTGGAGACAAGCTAAGTAGCAGATAACCTGCTATGATATGCATTCGTACAGAACTGCGTTTGCTATGTTTCCAGATGATGGTTAGATGGGTTTTGGAGAGTGGAAGACAAATACGATGCGGCGCACCATGTCATTGACTTGATCGCTATTGAAAATCAGTCTGGACTAGCGTTTTGTTTGATAACTGACACTCTGTCATCGACGTGGTACACAGGAAGATCCGGAGTCAGAGCCACTTTGCGTGCAAAGCATGGATACTAGCTACAGCCCTCAGGCTGTAGGATTGAGTATATGCGTGGAACTTGGGGTTAACGCACCATGATGTTGAATAGGACGGTTAAATATGAGTTTACAGCCACTTACGTCGGGATTTTGTGAGAGATATACACAATTTCGTGGAGAGTTGTTCCCGACAATACCGGTGGTAAGAAGAGAGCCTCCGATCTTCCCGTATATGGCAGTTTCTCGAGGCATTGATGCGCCTCCTTTCCCAATCCGTACAACCTCCCGACGGATAGCTGACGCGCGCCTTGATTTGAAGTCTCCCACCACGACCTCGTCGTCGACCTCGTTGTTGCCGGCCCCTTTGGCAATGGAAAGGCCCATGGGACCTCGTGTCCAGCCGGACAAACGCAACACTGCGTACGAGTCCATCTTCGGCCGTCCCAGTGCCTCCCACCACCACCCATCGCCTCAAGCCTCTTACGACCCTTATGTCCAATCCCCATACCAATATCCCGCCGCTAACAACGAGCAGAATAGTGCATCTCTTGGCCGCCGCACGTCGTTTGGCTCGACGAGGGCACCCTCAATAAACTACACTCCACCCCCTCCGGTTCCAAGCGCATACACCCAACAATACCATCCTCAGCAGCAACCCTCCCAACAGCCTTATCCACCGCCGGCCCCCAACGTCAACTATGCTCGCTCTAGCACACAGTCGCTCAGGCCGCCGTCGACAACCAGTCGCGCAAGATCGGTCGGACGCTCTGCAGGGGTCATTACCCCATTGCCGGAAGAACCTCCAGATCCAAACTTCGAAGCCCTCACCCGAA
This sequence comes from Irpex sp. Y119-03, assembly GCA_037042295.1. Classification (NCBI taxonomy): domain Eukaryota; kingdom Fungi; phylum Basidiomycota; class Agaricomycetes; order Polyporales; family Irpicaceae; genus Irpex; species Irpex sp. Y119-03. The sequence goes on along the minus strand of JAXQKB010000949.1, from coordinate 327,270 downwards.
GCGGACTGACACCTGCACAGGCATATCAAGCTCAGGTCTATGCGAATAATCCAAGCTACCAGAATCAAATACATCCTGCTGATCGCCAACAGCCCTCTTCAGAGTCACCTCGTATTGGCTTGAATATCGATTCGGACGATGGAAAACTGGGTATCGACTTTGGTAATCCAGGAGCCGCAGAGGGAGCGCACTATGAAACATACAGTCAGCAGTATGCAGGGTACGCGCCATTTTCACAGCCTAGCAGCGTTAGATCCCGCTTCTCTCCCGTCTCGGCTTTCGAGTCCATTCCTGAACAACCCGTAGCATCAAGTTCTACGGGGCCCTATCCGCTTCAGCTTAACACTACGGTTCATGCAGCAAATGCGTCCATCACCAACTCTCCTGCATCATCTACGCTTGTCGATCACTCACCGACAGCCTCCCTTTTTGCGACCCCCGCGCCGACTGGCTATTCGTCTGGAAGACGCTCTTCCGAGTCGTCCAGGACATTACCAGGCCCAGGAAACCGACGAGACAGGTCAGCTCAAGACCGTACGCGATCCATGTCTGCAGCCATCACGCCACAGATGCGCTCCATGCTTGAAAGCGGGCGTCGTCCACCAAACCCATATGCTCAGTCTGCGTGGCGCGACTCTGGCGACTCCACACCTCCGAAACGCAAGAAACGGACCCCGGCGGTATACCCTGCACTGCTCTCGCGGGTTGGTCAAGCTCTCAAAGATTCCGTCGTACTACAAGATCTGGTGAAGGACGGACTCACATACAAGGATGCCTTCACAGGACGCGAGGCGGTAGACAAGATTGCGTCCATCATCAAGACTACGGACCGGAATCTGGCGCTGCTACTCGGTCGCGCGCTCGATGCGCAGAAGTTCTTCCACGCCGTCACGTATGATCACCGACTGAGAGACACATTGACTGATCTTTACCAGTTCCCTACGAAACTTCCTAGCCCGTTCGTCAGCGGGGATTTGGCGTATTTAGACCACGATGGATCCTCGGATGCGATTGTCAAGGCGCTTGCAGACCCTTTGCTCAACGGTGCTCCGGATGGGGACGCGACCGTCCTCGTTAAGCAGAGCCCTGGTGGCTCGGCTGAATCTGGTCTAGAAAACGGTCATCGCGACGGATCACCTTCCCCTCCGGATTCACTAAGGTCCCCAGAGACGCGACCCCGTCGCGGATCGGTCTCCTCCGATGAGGTTCCTCTGCCATCGGGTGTATTTACACTCCTCACGGATTGCTATTCTCCTACGTGTACCAGGGACCGGTTATGTTACTCCATAGCATGTCCTAGACGCCTCGAACAACAAGCGCGACTAAACATGAAGCTGCAGCCTGGACTGAAGAAACAGATCAGTAAAGAGAGTCTCGGAGAGTTAATCGTACGTCTGCCACATACATTAATTAGAGGGTATTCTTATGACATTGTATGTAGGAACCAGGAACACTGTGGATCCATTCCGTGCCCCAGTCCGTCATTGACAGCGTGTCAGATCAGGAAAAGAAACGACAGGAGGCTATCAATGAGGTCATATACACTGAACGTGACTTCGTTCGCGACATGGAGTATCTGCGGGACGTAAGTCACTCTCAGGACACAGACACTCCCGCCGACCCACTCACTACTCCTTTGCAATGTAGTTATGGATGAAACCTCTGCGAGAATCAAACATCATTCCAGAGTCGAGGCGTCAAGATTTCTTGGAACAAGTCTTCTGGAACGTTCAAGATATCATCTCCGTAAACATTAAGCTCCGAGATGCTTTGAATAAGCGACAGAAGTCTTTTGCCGTGGTTGAGCAGATAGGAGATATACTGCTTGACGCTGTACCGAACTTTGGTCCTTTCGTTAGTTATGGCGCTCATCAGCTGTACGGAAAGTTTGAGTTTGAAAAGGAGAAGAGCTCTAATCCCGCATTCGCTCAGTTCGTGGAGGTATGTGATGTAGCCTGCGAGTCCCATTTATCACGCTAATAACCACGGCATCGGTGTAGGAAGTCGAGCGGAGACCTGAGTCCCGTAAACTCGAGTTGAACGGATATCTGACGAAACCTACTACACGTCTCGCAAGATATCCGCTGTTACTGGAAGCGGTTCTCAAGCACACGCCAGAAGATAATCCTGACAAGGTCGCGCTACCCAAGGCTGTCGAGATAGTACGAGAATTCCTAAAGGCTGTGAATGCCGAGACTGGTAAAGCGGAGAACCGGTTCAATCTACTTCAATTGGACCAACAGCTTGTCTTCCGAGCTGGAGAGCAAGTTGTGAGTGCTCTCGCTTTAGTTCTAATCGTTCGCTACACGACTTGCAGGATCTACGCCTGCGGGAAGAAGGTCGCGAGTTGGTTTACAAGGGAGCTCTCAAGAAGCGTGGTGGTGGACAAGGAGATAGTGCCGAGCTTGTCGTATTCCTGTTTGATCATGCGCTTCTCATGGTCAAGCAGAAGACGAAGACGGAACAGTATAAGGTCTATCGGCGGGTGAGTAGTGAATTGGAGCGGATAGTTTTGTCTACTAAACGAGCATCCGCAGCCGATACCGTTAGAGCTTCTCCTCGTGTCGGCACCGGATGAGGATCCTTCGTCGTCGGCGAAGAATACATCGAGGAGTAAGGCTATGTTGTCCAGGAACCTGCCCCATGCGCCCGTCATTCCTATTAAAGAAGCCAAAGGCGGTTATTCCATCACCTTCGTGCATCTGGGGCGTAAGTACTACCAAATGACCCTTTGGGCAAGTACATATGTCAGCCAACGGAAATGGGTGGAGCATATTACTCGACAGCAGGAGCTCATGCGAGAACGTAGTCAGTTCTTTGAAACTGTGACCTTGAGCGAAGGCTTCTTCGTTGGTAGTAACAGAGTGAACTGCGCCGCGCCGTATAGTAAGTGGCATCTCATCAAAATTTGCTGTGGTAGAAATAACTGGTTGTTCGCAGGTCAAGGTCGACGGGCAGTCTACGGTACTTTCGATGGCGTCTACATATCGAACCTGTGGGAACCACATCGAGAGCCAATGAAAGTGCTCGCCCTCGCGGACGTTACTCAAGTGGACGTTCTAGAAGAATACCAGCTTCTCATCGTTCTGGCTGGTAAGCATTGATCGACATTGATGTGATTGTAAATTCGATCTCATGCACGTCGTAACTTGCAGAGGGTGTTGTCGTTACATTCCCTCTTGATGCTCTAGATCCAAGAGACCCAACAGCTGGTGTTAAGCGGGCCAAACGTATTGCCTCACACATCTCGTTCTTTAAGGCCGGAGTCTGCCTAGGCAAGACTTTAGTATGCGTCGTGAAAGCTAGCGCTCTGTCTAGTACTATCAAGGCCCTTGAGCCAATCGATACACAAACTCGAGGCAAGAATAAGCCAACGTTCAAGAAGATCTTACAGGGAGGTAACGATACTCTGCGACCCGTGAAGGTAAATGATCACCTCTTTTCGTCAATGATTGCACGTTTCTCATCGTCTGGCAGGAGTTCTATATTCCGGTACAGTCAAGTTCCATTCACTTCCTCAAGACCAGACTTTGCATCGGATGCACCAATGGGTTCGAGATTGTCGACCTCGAGACCCTCGATACACAAGGCTTGCTTGATCCTGCTGATTCTTCTCTGGATTTCGTGCGCAAGAAGGAGGGGCTGCGTCCAATGGCTATCTTCCGTATTGAGAACGAGTTCTTGCTTTGCTATGATGGTATGTAACATGACCTCGATAACTCGCTTTACTGATTTTTTTCATAGAATTTGCCTTCTACGTCAATAAAACTGGCTGGCGGTCAAGGAAAGACTTCATGATCTACTGGGAGGGTAGCCCCACTGGTTTTGGTATGCGTTTATTCATGCCAAGTTATCTGCAGCTAATCTCTTTGGAAAACTGCAGCACTTCATTATCCTTACATCCTTGCTTTTGAAGCGACGTTTGTGGAGATTCGGAGCGTATTGACGTCCTCGATATCGCAGATCATCCAAGGCAATAACCTGCGACTTTTATTCGCGGATACACCACCCTCGACTACCAATTCCTCCCAGTTCTATGGCTCGTACCAACAAACATACAACGGCTACAACCAGTATGGTTCGCCACCTGTCAACGGCTATGGCAGCCGTACCTCCTCATTGCAGAATGGTTCACCACATCCCAGCCCATACCAAGCTCGCGCTCCTTCGACAGGTCGTGACGAGATTATCATGGTATCGGACGACCGCGTCATGAGAGTGCAGCCGCGTGTTTGATACACGTCACCCTCTCCTCGTCATCTGTTAGGCTCGGAGTCTGGCTGCATTTCACTTGCTGATTCGGCTTTTCCGTATCACCCAACCTTTCGTGTTCTCTTGCTCTGCGTTTATAGTGTGTTCTTCATCGCATTTCATATATATCCTACACGCATCTGTATCTTTGCATTGTTATCATAGGAAGTCACTGATATACATCTTGCATCTGAGTCGTTCTTGTACCATAGTGTCCATCACCGTTCACACGGCTCGAGTGGAAGATGCTTGTGGTATGTAGAATTTGTTGTTGCATAACCTGATTCTTATTTGACAACCGTATCTTGATGCTGGTAGTATTCGGTGGGTTATGGCGGGGGCCGTTATCTCAGCGAATAAGTACACGACGATAACTGAAACACCTTCAGTGTCCTAATCTCTGGCGCGTTTCGCGTTTTCTAGCTCAACTACACTTTGCACGCCGTCATGTCGTGGCATGAACGTACAATTGAATTTTGTGGGCATTCTAGGGAAGCAGGTCAGTGTAATCTATTCAAAACTATAACCGACGAGTACTCACAGCAGAATGCCGTTGTCATATAACAAAGAGTCTGGTGATTCGATCGGCTTGCCGGCCAAGTCCACAGCGTTTTCTATATCGAAAGCCCATAATAACGATGCTATGTCGAGGAATAGGGCCTGGTTAGCGACATGTACACCAGGACAAGTTCTGTAACCGACCAACAAGATATAAGTACAAATAAGTATCGATGGAGGTTGTGAGAAGTATGGGGCTGACCGTTTACCAAAACCAAACGCGTAATGACCTTGGCCATGGGTGTTTGCGGAGAAGGACTTGAGCTTCCCTTCGGAAGTCAAGAATCGGTCTGGATTAAATCTATCTGGTTCAGGGAACTCGTCGGGGTTCAGATGCATTGCCCTATGATAATACAGTTCCGTGTTAGCACACAGCTTTCCTGTTACAGATAGAATGTGTTACCATAGGTTGGGTATCATTATGCTTCCTATGAAGATGTGGTGTTAGAGGGGCTGGAGACAGAGTAGCAAAGGATTGTACCTTTGGGGATAAGGTAGCCCTTGTACAAATCGTCCTAGACCCCTGATTTAGAATTTTGAGACAGTTATACAGCCTTTGCCGAACCTTCGTACTGCTATGTGGTACTCCTGTTGAGTGGATGGTTACGAGCGGGATTTTTGAATATTGTTGCCCATGCGCAACTAACCTATGGGAACAACCGTTTTCCATCTAATAGCTTCCTTCGCGATGGCATGGATGTACGGCAAATGGTCCCAATCTCCGAAGTCGGGCATTCTGTCTCGTCCTACCACGGCATCGATATCGGCTTGACCACGCCGCATTATATCGGGATATAGTGCCATTGCAAGCACGAAGAAGGCAAGTATTTCAGGCGACTATGAACCTGTCTCGTAAATGGCCATTTTTTAATTATAGTTTCCACTTTACCGTTCCTGAACCTCCGCCTCTGTTCAGATAAGGTCAGGAAGGATGGTCGCATAGAAGCATGCCAAATCACTCACAGCACTGTTCCCGTAGTCCATGCAGCTTCCGTTAGAGATAGCTCGCCAGAGTCGATCTTTGATAACATCGACATAGCGAAGCATTCTGGCACCTAGTAGATGTACATTATTGTTCATGAGACGGACCCAATAGCCTGAGATTGGGCTAACCAAGTACTCACTTCATGCCGCTTCTTCTGAATGTCTGTCATTATTCCTTCGAAAATTGACGTATTCCGCTTGTACCAGTACGCTCCCTCTTTTTCCACTTCGAGAACCGCTCGGGTATTCGTAACAGCCACGGGAAGGCATCGATGAGATAGGTGCCCGGAACGGCTGCAAATTCGATGGCATAAATACATTCCTTAATATTTTTGATCATGGGATGCGTTGTATCTGGGATCGGAGGCCAACTGTATAAGATGCTGCAGATAGTGGAAAGTATAGTGCTACGCACGAGATACGATGTCGGCGATGATAAGGACCAAGATAGTGGTCGGATGAGCGCACCGTTTCAGCTCGTTCTGCCAACTGGAAGAGTCTCGTAGGAGATTGAGAATCATAAACGACGCTTCCCACTCTTGCATCGGTTGATACGACTTTGCGGCTTTGGGTGTTAGGCCCTCTTGCGCCGCACGACGCAGGCGAGTATATCTGACCCAACATCACAGTTAGACATTGTGAAGGTGACCATGAGAGCACACTTACAACTGGCTCCAGGGAGTGAAAAGTAGGAATTGGTTCCGTGTCATCAGCTGGCCTCCCATGATAGACGGTGGCCGATCGCTATAAATCTCAGCGCGTCGCTCTTACGGGCTCATTAGCTTGTTGTAAAACGAGTGGGGACTAAGTTACTGGAGCCTACCAAGCAAATCAGCGGCTACCTCGGGAGTGCTAAGCACTATTATCGGCTGGCCGGCAAAATTCAAAGAATATATCGGACCTGCTCAATCGTTCAGCTGTGGGACCGCACGAGGAGGTGATACGAAGAGGGGTGCACAGTACCATATTTTTCTTTCCATTCCGTCAGCTTCAGTCGAAGAGGTGTGTTTCCGACTTGAAGAAGGTTCCCAAGTAAGGGTATACCGGTGGGTCCGGGTGGCATCGAACGCCATCGTGTCCGTGTTCGGATTGCCTTCTGGATCAGTCTACCCGTTAAATATACCACAAGAATGGCACGAATATATGGGCTCCATAGCAGACGCAATAATAACGAGGCACCATCATCTGGTAGTTTGTACATCTTGGGGGAGTCGTCGGGGGAGTTGCGAGATACACGGAAGTTGGCACTGTATTATATATGTAGATGAGCGTTATGTTTAAAGTTTAATAGAGATGGCGTGCCAGTGATATTTAAGCCATCTGGCCAGATGAATTGCAAGCTATAGCGTGGAAAGTGCGTATCCCGCATGTACACATACGGGCAATGAACGAAAGGCTCTATGACGCGTAGCAGAGATCTTCGAATGGCTTGCATGAAACGATGGCGGAGTGATCGACATCTCCAGAACTCGATACTCCGTGACCTACGGGAAGGACACCTATCCGCGATACAGAGTAGCGAGATATTCACGCTCTCGACGGATGATTGCTACTAATTTTTTTTTTACTTCTGTTCGGAATTTAGCATACCCAGTGGATCTATTGAGCTTACACGCATCCTCATACCCAGCACTGTGAACCTGGCTGTCATGATGTGGTCGGTCGTCCATCACTACTTTCCATCTCAATTAAACATCAATACCTGATCCTCAATGATACGGACTCACTATTGACCATACTGGCATTCTATCAGTCATGGCAGCTATCGCGGCATGATACGAGACCATTGTTCTCGTGGCTGGCCATCTCTGGCAATGTTGTCTCTTGAGCATCAATCGTGGCTTGCAAACTATGCAATGTCTGTTATTAGCCTATTACACACTCTATAGCAATCTATCGCTCACAATTCATCCATCTGGCTAGTGCTTGTAAAGCCTCTCACGAGGTAGTATTCTACATCACCGCTGAACCTCTGGAGTGATCGTCACCGTGGCAGGCCACTGTTTACTGAGGATTATAAACATGAGCGTCGCAGAAAACCCTCATAGGAATGAAACTGATATTGTAATGGGGGTTTGGCAAGATCGCTGCTGTTTTCTTTGTCTCACGAAATATCGCATACGGTGACAAAACGTGGTTGGCCTGAGTACTTAATTGCAATCTCGAAGTTCTGACTGTGTTCAGCAGTCAGGCCAAATATTCATTAAGATACCTGAGTTACATACCTTCCACTGCTGTTTGGTTAGAAGAAGTCAAACGACGCAGATTACTGGCCGGCGGCGGACCACGCGTACGATTCGACCCACGGTTTTACCTGGAAACCCTAACCTTAGGTGAAGCATGGGAGGAAAGGCTCTCCCACAATTAGGCTGTGCTCAATGCCTGCACGTTCCAACAAACTGGTGGCATCTGCTGTGTACATGGAACATTTCGGCGCTGAGGAGATGTGCGGCCGAGTGCACCGATTCTTCTGCTTGTGCCACCACCTCAGCTTTTGTCAACGAACGAATGATTCCTACTCACGTGCACCACACCGCTGTGCATGCCTCCGCGGTGTTTGACGCAGAGGGATGAGCAAGACATCACTTCTCAACTATCAAGCTCTTCTTCAATTGTGCTGGGCGACGCTGGTCTAGGCATTTAGTTTAGAGATCTATAGTCACGGTATGAGCGCTGTGAGCTCGAGCACGCTCAAGAACCGCCGCGAATGTGGTGCAGCGGAGTTCTGCGGAGTCTTATTTTTTGTCGGTGATGGGAGTTGCCGAGCACCGGGACGTGGCCGCCACATCCCCGACAGTCTGAGGGCTTTGTATTACTCAACGGTCCATTCCAAACGTATCTGAGGGAGTTAGGTCGTGCAAGATATTATTATCTCACATAAGCATATATTGCTAGAGACAGATGTTCTAGTGAAGTAGAGCAATTGCAGTTGTTGAGTAATGGAGCGGTGATAATGGTTCGTTCAGCGCTAAGCAATGGAAAGCCCTCGGGGAGAAAACTGGATTACCACTGCATATAAACGTGTTCCGAAAGTCATTGACGCATATTTGGGCTCTGGATTCAAGAGCATCACGGAAAAGAGAGTATGGAATCCAACAAGCCACACTGTAGTTGGGACTCAGGACTCGGTTGAGGCGTGGTCCGCAGAACTAGCGGAGTTCGAATCTTGGATTGCACAACGAGCGGATCTGACCCTCTCCTCAAGCACCCTCTTGCTCTCTTCCCCGACGGCTCTAGCCTCTCGATAAATCCCTCTCGCCACTCACACCCTCGACACATCCCGAGCAGTGCTAGAATCTTTTTCTGAGTTGCTTGAGACTCTTTGCTAATTTTCCCTCCTTCATCATTGACCGCCTGTCTCCAACCGTCCCATCATGGCCCCAGCGGCGGCCTCTGCCTCACAAATCACCCTCAAGAATGGGGACGAAGTAAAAGTCAACGGTGTGTTATATCCACCTCTTCTCTCATTTAAGCATGCATGCTGATTTTTAAAAGACCATGTTTATTGCTCACCGAGTTGGTCTGTTCGCGATGGCACCCCTTACTCAGTAGCTCGTATTATGGAGTTTCTTCCCGCACAAGGGGTCCCCACTTTCGATGAAAATGGGAAACGTAACGGCCCCCTGACGCGTGTACGATTGGCATGGTATTATCGTCCCAGCGACGTGAGTGACCGTACCGTTGCGGACTCTCGCCTGCTACTGGCGGCTATATACTCCGAGGTCTGCGAGACAAGCCAGTTGCGCGCAAAGTGCTACGTGATTCACCGAGACAAAATCTCAGACCTTGCTGGATGGAAGAAACGTCCCGACAGATTTTATTTCCAGCGTTTATTCGACCCTTGGATTAGGAAGGAATTCGAGGTTATACAAGCCACCAGTGTTAGGAATAGTAAGTTCATTGTCACGCAGTGTCGAAAAACCACGTTTGGTGAATTGAGGAGCTTATAACTGATATTAACAGTTCCCGATGACATTCGAGAGGTACTTGTCTCGAGATACGAATATGTCGTTGCTGAGAAGGAAGTTGTACCCGACCTCACCGACAACCTACGCACCTGCGCCACGTGCGAGAAATGGTGCCCTCCGTAAGTAGAAACTCCTCTGCTTCTCGTCTGGCGATCCCCCTTTTCTCCAACAAGTGACTAAACCACGTTTCAGACAGGAGACTGTTCAATGCGACAGATGCAAGAAGTTCTTCCATATGGCGTGTGTGAATCCGCCACTCCTGGCCAAACCAAGTCGTGGATATGGTTGGACGTGTGCGCCCTGCTCGCGCGAACACGAAGAGGAGGTGGATAGCCACCAACTCGCCCGTCACGCAACTCCCGTGTCATCTAAGCCGAAGTCAAATGCGCCCGCGCCAAGGGGTCGGGGGAGACCGCGGAAAGATCGCATGCAGGCAGAGAAAGAGGAGAATATGGAAATTAAGCACTTCAAGATGTGGCCCTTCCGATATTTTGGGTACGCTTTCCACTAGTGTTGTATTTTGCCGATTTATACTGACCCTGCTTATGCTGCATTTGCTGTTACAGCCAGTACACAGTCGCAGAAGACACACTGGGTGAGTGAGGGTTGGCACTTGTCAGAGACGTCGTGATCGTTTGGCTGAAGATGGCAACCAACCCAACACAGATCCTGACGATCTAATCTTCCCACGAGCTGCCACTCGGGTTGGTCCGAAATACCAAGTTGGCGCTCTCCCTATACCGAGCACAGATGTCGAAGGCCCAGCGGTACCGGGTACGTTGACGTTGACTTCTTCAAGGTTTGATTATGATTAACTTTTATTACAATCAGGCGAAGAAGAGAGAGGAGGGGATCAGACGATTGAGGTCCTGAGCAAAGTGTGTGATATGGCGCCTCAAGAAGGTAAGAACTCCATGTACATCCCTGTGTAATTGCTTTTAACATGGTTTTCATAGCACAAACGTGTAAGCAGCTGACCTTTATACTCATTCTCAGTGTATCTGATATAGGATGTAGTGGAGACATTGAAGCATGGCCTCACACGGAGCGAAAAGCTCAGATACAACGTCGACTGGCTTACGGAAGTCATTCGCAGATTCACCGAGGCATACCTGAGTGGTCATACGTTAACTAATGTCAGCATGAAGTCATCCATGCGGTTGGAGAAGGTTTGTCGATCCTTAACCTTCCACCTTTCTGAGCGGCGATTGACTATGAATTTTATAGTGGAAGAAGACAGAGACGCCTTATACCGATCGTGGGTGGTCCGACGCCGAGATCGCCGCCTTCGAGGACGCTTTGATGGTTCACGGGGCCGAGCTGCGCCCTGTGAGAGAAGAAGTAGGTACCCGCTCAATGTATGAGGTTGTCCGTTTCTATGGTCATTGGAAGAAGTAAGTGTTGAATTCTAAATGACGTATGTTCATCGCTGATACCCACAACCCAGCGCGAAACTTGGCGAGCAAAACGCCCGTATCAAATCTGCACGAGCTGCCGGAAAGCCTGATCCTGAGCCTGCTGCAGTTGTTGATTCAGACGACGAGGGCTCTGTCGTAGCAGAGCTCACAAGGACAGACAACAGCTGTGGCGCATGCAGAACACGTGAATCCGATACATGGTGGAAGGCGCCGAAGGCCCTTGCTCTTGCCACTAACGTTCTCTGTGACAACTGCGGTATCAGCTGGAGAAAGTATGCCGACTTGAATGTAAGGCCGTACAGAGAAGAGATTGTGCAGAAACCGTCCAAACCTACCGAGAAGCGCGAAGGTACGCCGCTTGCAGCGCCGACTTCTAAACGTCCAAGGGTGAGCCAGTGCAGTCAATGATCACTAAGCTCGTTGGCTAACCGAGATGAGTTCAGACTTCCGTATCCACTTCCACTCCCCCTCCTGCTGTTGTTCCACAACTGCGTTGCCTGGCATGCCACAAGAATGGACCGCCGAGCAAGATTTTGCGTTGCCGCCAGTGCCAATTCCGTGTTCATCCGGGTAAATCAAAGACCATCTTTCTGTTAGTAGACCAGTGAGGCTGATCAACAACTATTGCAGGCGCTTGTGGGGCTGTAGTGGACGCCACGTCGTTTGACAACTGGACCTGCGAGCTATGTCAGAACGACAAGAGTCTCGAAGCATCCCTGGTAAGTCTTATTGTCAGATATAACACGCTACGGGTCTCATTCTGTATCAGAAACATGACTGTCTTTTGTGTCCTCGCATCAGACGAGATCCAAAGAAGAAGTCACTATACCCACCACCAGATTCCTACTTGCGTGCTTGTAAGCCCACAGAGGGACAGGGATGGGTTCATGTCCTATGTTCTGTGTTTGTACCTGAGGTCACCTACACCGATGCTACCAAGTTACGTCGTGTGGAGGCTATCAGTACTATCCCGTCATATCGTTGGATGAACGTGAGTTCGATTCTGCCCTGTATTTTACTTCGACTGACACACTCGATCATGAAGAAATGCACACTATGTGATTCTTCTGGTGGAGCTGTAGTACGGTGTAGTGATTGTCCAGCAGAGTACCACGTTTCATGCGCGTGGAAGGCTGGTCATAAGTTTGGTTTTGAGGTGCAGCCGGTGAGTCCATTGACATTGGCTGATCGCGGTGACGGTGCAACAACTAACAAAACGCAGGTACAAACCAACCGGTTGGAAGCAGGCCCTGTGATCGACTTCAATAACGCCTCTGGGGTCATGACTCCTCTAGTCACTTGCAAGGGACACCCCCAGCACAGGCGACAAACGTTCGGCATTTGTGAGACGAATGAGGCCAACGAGGTATGCTGCAACTCCTTAGCATGATTAGTAGTGTTGACTTCTCACTCTCGTCCACAGACCGCCATGCAAGTCTACTGCAAGAACTACAAACAAACTGAGCTCGGAAACACTCACGGTTTATTGCGTAAGGCACAACGCCTAGACGAAATCCTCAATACCGAAGATTCTATTGAATCAGAGAGCTCGCAGTCTTCCCCCGACCCTGTGTGCTCGCGGTGTCACACAGAGTTCTCGCCCTACTTCTATCCAACACCACCGTCCACGCCACCGGGTGATAGTACCCCGAGTTCGTCATCTCAAACTTGGTTGTGCCACCGGTGCCACTTCGAAGAACGACAGCGGAACGAATCCACCGTCAACGGTCTTCGCAGTCATCTGGGTTTGAACGGGATAGGTGTCAATGGCGTCAATGGTATGAACGGTATGAACGGCATGGTATCTGTATAGTTGCTGTCATATTCTCCAGATTGTTGTTCTGTTACACGATTACATGTACTATGAATAAGGTATCTTGTTAGGTAGTAAACTGCTGCCAATGGAAGGGATTGTAGTACAACTGTCAATTCGAGACATGAGTAAATAATCAAGAGCGAGTGAGAAGTGGGTGGGTAGGAGGGTGAACAGAATGTAAAGATGGTGAATCAACTTAAACGATGAGTGTCTAGATTATGCTTTTACCCTCTTGTAGAACAATATATAGGCCGGTTTACCCTAGGGAAGTCGTGTGTCAGCGGTTGTACCGTGCGAGCAAGCACGGTGCACTTACTACGACATCCTTTGGATCCGCTTGTGTTATGCGGCTATCGTCACAATACAACCACCCTCCCCGAGAAGAAATGAAAGCAGTATCTGGTGGGACAAAATGATTCAGAAGGCGTTGATAGTAGGTAGGAAAGGACGACTTACAATGCCCGCTACTAAGGGTACCGAAGTGATTCGTCACACCATACAAGTCGTACCTGTACGGTGGCAGCTGCGCTCTTGGGTCATCTGACGACAACGCCGGGATCCCACCCACACCTGGTGGTAATGGTGAAGGCATATAGTTCGTGAGGTCAAGATTTTTCAGGGGGAAGTCAACCGCAGTTTCAATCTTCTCCGTGAAGTGACCCTTGACCGAAAATCGCTTGAGGTGAATCAGAAGTACCGGTGGAAGACGAGCGAGTGATAACAGTTTCGTCGCCTTGCGTAACACCTTGCACTTGGGACAATGCCTGGAATCGTGATGAGCCGTGCTAAAGTCCGTACCACTGATTTCTGTGCTTACCATGCATCGGATTTTTCCAGCACCTCTTCCTTGAAAAACGCGTCCAAGCAGTGTTGAATGGTGATCTTGTTGACGCCCCTATGCTGAGGGATAGGCAACGTCAGGTACATGAACGTGTTGTAGGTAGTCGAGGTCTGGCATACGTATTAGCACGATGACCATGAGTATCGGGAGATTAACTTACATGGTGGCAATGCAAGCACTCCAATCGACTCCGATATTGCCCTTGGAAGTAGTCGACCACCAAGCTGTCATCTCGCATCCTATACATCTGCCATTGTTGTTCACTGGCCAACTGAGTCGGAAGCTTCTCAAGCTCGGCTTCCTTCTCAGGCGTCATCTCAACATGGGGTTTGTTTAGTATACGATTGAGGTCCTCATGCAGCCCATCGAGCAACGTGGCAAGGAACTCCTGCGAGTCATGCTGCTCCGATCCAGCGAATTGCTTGGCGTACGTACATATCGTGCGCTGATAACCTGTTAGCGAGTTGGATAACAACATAGAGCAATATGCCACGTACACGAAAAGGTAGAGGCGTCAGGCTAGCCATCTCGCCTTGCCACATATCCCGCAAAATATTCGCGAAAGCACTAGCAAGTTGCCCCTTCGAGCCCATGGGATTAATCATGTTCACCGCATTCTTCCAGCGCCCATCTGGAGAAATTGTCAGATATACGCGGCTCAGAAAATATTGCACGTACGCACCAGTGAAAAATCGCGCAAATGGAACCGTAGCACTCAGGCACTGGATAATCGAATTCATGTAACACGTGTTCCCAAGATTCTTTAGCCCAGACGTGCCAATCTGTAGGTCTGGCCAATACGTGACAGGATATTCCGAATGAATCATGGGTGGCTTTGGAACAGCTTGCTGCGACATGATTCTGGGTCGGTTGTCCTGCCTCTCCAGACTAGAAGAGGCGACAGCTGGAGGAGGCCTCAGGACATGTTGCGACGCCAGCTCGGGATAGTCTATTGGCGTGCGATTAGACATGCTGAATAGCGCCTCCTGCGACTGATCCACGTAATCACTTTGTCGCCGTCGTAAGGGAGATGGGTTGATAGAAGCTTGAGGAGGTAAAGAGACGAGACTGTTGTTGATTGGAGAACTGAACGACGATCCTGACATTTGTGGGGAGATGGTACGGTTGAACTGAGGGTATTGAATGCCTGAGATGCCGGCAGACGCAAGTGATGGGGATACACGATGAGTAGCAATCTGATAAACAGACGGTAAGTTATGTAATTAGTAAGAGTGATATCTACAACTCACGTTTTGGGGTATCGGTGGCGGCTGGTGTGATGATACAGACTGTGACGGGGGTCGCGCACCCATGGGTCGTGGTGGTGGAGGACGTTTCGATAGATCGACAGGTGGAGGAGACATGGCATGCACGTTGCTACCATTGACTCCAGGACTATGTTCACTTGTGAGCTTCCGTGCACTAGGGGAGTAAACAAAAGGCTCACCGTAGTGCGGGAGGGATTTCCGGAGGAGCTGGAGTCACCGCTCCGGGGGGCGGCATCCATACTTTATATTCTCCAGACTCCGAGGGAATTCCTCCTGACGGAGTTCGCGTGAAGTTGGCAGAGTCGCTTAACGGAGGAGACGTGAACTGTTGCGTGAAGGAAGGAGGCGCGGAAAATTCTGCCGGTACTCTGGAGTGATTTGAGACAACGGAAGAAATGAGAGGTGGGGATGAGGGCTGAGGAATAAGAGGTGAAGCGGCGCCATTGAACGGAGGGGCCATATCACTGGCAATCGGACTGGGACCGTTGAGGTGCATCGCATTCACGGAAGGTACAAGGCTCTCCTCGGCAGTCTCACTGCTTCCATGCACCATATCGTTGGGAAATTGCTCCTTCCAAGCTCGTAAGCCACCAACGAGTACCATGGGCATATTCTTCAGAATTTTCCTGAACGAAATCTCGTAGATCACCCGCATAAGGGCCTTGAGCGCAGGAGAGTCGTTGGCGGACTGTGATTCTGCATCGTAAAGCGCAACCAGATCGAACTTGTCTCTGTTGGAGAATAACATGCTCTCATGTCTTGGTGCGACGGCCAGGGAGTCCTCGATGACATCTGCGTTAACACTACACAGGAATGAGCGATCAGCTGATGCTTTGATCGATCGACTTACTTCTCTCGAAACAGTACTGAAGGTTCTATGCAAACCACAGCGTCCGCTTTGATATGTTCTCGCTCGAAGTCTTCGCGGGTTCGTACGTCCAGAACAAGCACCTGGAAGTTGCTTCGTCCTTGGAGAGAGTGCAGCGTCTCAGGATAAAGGGTATGGGGTATCGGAGGTGTAATTTGTGGTATAAGCGGTGATCGTGTCGCTCCGTTGAGAGCGAGATTAGACTTCTTCGGAACAAGCGGCGATTTCGTCGGGGATCCTGGTCTACTATTAAAGTTATCAACACTTGGTATCGGAGTGCTCGATGGTCGGGGACCCGGGTCGATGGCCCGCACTGGGAAAGGTTTTGCGGGTTGAAGAGGTGGTTGGGTAGGAATCGTTGGCTGAAATTCCGAGATGCTATCTCCAGTATGAGAGCGCCTCGACGATCCCGTGACTGAAGATGGTACAACATTGAGCTTAAGAGCATCCATTTCGTCCAATTCATCGATAGAGGGGAAGGCTTGGTTGAAATCCGACAGGCTTAGTCGGTTGGTTAGTGGAGGTGACGATGACGTGGATGAAGTTGGGGACGGTGGTCCAAAGCTCGAGGCAGGAATAAGCGTGTGTGGTGAAGGTGACGCGATGGACGGCGAAGCAACGCTTGGCGAAGGGATCAAAGGCGAGGGAAGATTCTGTATGGATATTCGCTGGGGTTTCGGCATTTCTGGTGTCTTGGGCAGCGAGTTTGAAACCGATGGCGTAGGCGGTATCGAAGGAGTGGGTGGCACAGAAGATGTTGAGGGCATCGCAGGTGTTAGTGGAACCGAAGGTAGTTGGAGGTCCTTAGATATACGCTTCGACGTTACTTTGGTTGGTGCCACGGACAACCCTGCGTTCTGGAGGGCCCGCATCCGGTCTGCAATGCTACCACCACCCGACTTGTTGACAGGTTCATCTGAAGTTTCACTGTCAGGTTCGCTACGAAAGGTCAGATGTCATAGATATTTGTTCGCACTATAAGCGTACCGTGCAGCAGCAGCCCTTTCCATCTCCGCAAGCTTCGCTTCAACTCTTGTCATACGATCTTTCATCTCAATCCCCTCATGCTATCGTACGTCAGTTTATAAAAGTATCTGGATCATGTACATGGTCACTCACCTGCTGAAAGTTCATGAAGTCCATGGTAAGGACACCTTTCTTACTTGATGACATCTCCTGCTTGAATTCGTATGTATCCATGAACATCTGTGCCAACGAGGCAGCCTTTGTGAACGAGCTCAAGGCTGCTTTGAGGTCTCCTTCTCCTTCCTTTGCTCTCCCCAGTGAGATTTGATCTCGCGCAGTCCGAAGTAGTGAAGTCGCAGAGGCTCCGCGGGCTTTCTGAGCCTGCTCTTTCGCGGCCGCCTTGATATCGGCTATGCTATCTCGTTGTGTAGATCCCAATCCATTCTGCATTTCTAACGAAAATGATCATCTGGTGAACCAAACGGACATAATTAGAAGAAACGAGTATTACACACTGTAGGTGGACGATCCGAAGCCTCCAAACGCTGGTGAGGGTGGCAGAACAGCTACGCTAGGCATGGACCTGGCAGAGCTGGCGAATAACGAGCTCACTCGGCGTTGAGAGCTTTAGATTAGAATTATCAGCAAGATGAGATTGTGGTCGGTGGTGGTCAGAAATAAAGAGCATGAGGTCGACGGACGGCGCAGCGAGCTCGGTAACAAGAATTCCTGGCAATTATCTCGTGCAGTGCACTCATCTGGGTGTTCGGGGTCCTCACTGGCGACTATTTCCTTTGATTTTATGACTCTCTTTCTTCAACGACGATGGTCAGTAGGTTTGTTCTTAATTCTAAAGCACAATGCTCTGATTGAGGCACTTGGTAAAGGTTAATAGGATAGATCTCGTACAGCCGAAGCTGGGTCTGCTATAACTATTCAGCTCCAAGTCTGAGAGAACCAGTTCCTGACCAAGTGAACACAAGTGCCTTGGCATAATATTCGCTCCTTGCCTATGTAGCGTTTCATTTCCTCGATGTGAATCTGTAAAAGTAAGTGATGTTACAGGTGTTTTACATCTCACAGGCTCGCCGTATACATGCCCGATGACCGGCACGTTGTACGACTCCTTATCCTTACATGAGCCAAGGTGAGTGCACGAGTTCAGCGTCGAGGCACCTACTTCAAGTTGTACGCCCAGTAGTCAAAGATCCGATCGACAATTGCGTCGTGCTCGCGCCTGATTCGCACAGGCTCCCTCGTTCTTCGAATTTCTCGTCCGTACGTGACCAAATTTACTAGTATCCAGGTGTACTGACTCTTCTATCGTTATCTTTCTCTTTAACACCATGATTATTCTAGTCTAAGTCACACAACACTGACAGCTTAGTGACAATACTTATTTACAAAGTCTTCCAGAAGAATTGCCGCCAGAAACATACTAGAGAACACATACTTTCCTTTTTCCATCCGACTCGTACGCAGAGGGTTAGCTCTTTCTGTGTCATAGTATAAACAAGGTTGAGGGTGGGTGTTACCTCCAGCTCATATTGAACAACGGGGATCAGGGTCCTAAAACGAAACCATCCTAAAACGCTACCGTGGCCTATGGCCTGGCACAAGGGCAACGACGACATTCAAGTTGGCGGTGTCGAGGCGGATAGGATCACTGTTAGCAATGATATAGAGGATTTGAAGAACGTAAGTTGCCACAGCTACTCCCGCGCGCGAAACTGACACGCCTTGATAGTATCGGAGGCCAGGCTCGAGCGACTCTATACCCGTGGAATCTGCCATCACAGTTGAAACTTAAAAGTCCGCTGGTCCAAGACATGCAAGGTCTAGAAACGCATGCGTTCCATATACAATATCCCGAAAACTTGTTTCCCCTTCTAGACTACGAAACCAAACCCCTCCACTTCTGCAGAATTATGGATACAGACCGAGGATACAACATGAAAATACAGCATAATGATAAAAATTCCGTGGGTAATCAATTCATAGCCATGCCCAACGGCAATCCGAACGAAGAATAAGAAGCGACTCCTGCGCTTTTGTAGGAGTGACCAGTGACCACACCGTGATCGCTTCAGGCCTGCAATAGTCTCTGTCATCGCAAGGAAGCGTCAACACAACTGGTGGTAGGCTTGCCACAAAGTGCCAGACTTACGTTGAAGCCATTATTTGGCTCATACGATTATACAGCGCGTGGTGTTGGACGAAATGCTGGACTCTTCGTCAACAGGGACGTCGGGCTGCTCAGCTGGGACAGCGGCGCCGAGAGAGATTTCGAAGAAAGCGTCCATTGGTGCTCAAGTGGGTCAACGAATGAGGATGACGAGGACGACCTGGTATGAGCGGAGAAGACGAAGAAGAGCTGCTTGAGTGAACTGAAGTGCTGACCTCTAGCTCTGCCTGTACTTATACCTTCCTGCTCGTTCAGCGAAGACAAAAAGCGTAGCTGGTGCACATTCCTGTGGCCCGCCGCTCATAGGTGCGTGACCGTATAGCTGTCAAGCTGTGAAGAATCACGTATGGTGATAAAGTTAGTCAGGAACTTGCTCACGCTGGTTGTGACAGAAACCGCTCTATCGTTATTGTGTCAGAGGGCGTATGTCGCGCTCGAGCTGCATTCGTCCCACACACAATTGTCAAACTTCCAACCTCGGAGGACCCTCGGCAGTCAAGCCGGCAAGAGAATATCAATCACCAAAACTTATGAGAACACGGCAGACGTTGCCTATCTTATCCAGCAATGAGGAAGACCGCAAAATCAACGTGCATTCCTTGCAAGACAATAACCAGCTGAAGAGTCATCACAGGTCCCGAGATAAGCGCTCAACGCATGTATACTGAATACCTATTCCGAGCTGTGGTTCCGGTGGTGGTCTACGATAAGTGATTCGTCAGCTAACTAGGTCGATGAAAGAGACCCCGAGGGCTTTGAGCCGCAGCACAGGACTTGGGCATGGCATGAGACGCAGTAGTTGTTGTGAGTCACTTGCTCTTCTTGCTGCGAAATGCTGTGTGTGAACGTGCACCACCCAACACTGCAGTTTTGGAGTTCATACACACACGAACACGCACTCATCACTACAGGAAAGCGATCAGAGGTGGTGACCAAAGGATCCGGAGTATATTGTGGATGAGAAACAGAGTCCAATACATGTATCAGGAGAGCGAAGGCATAACAAAACGTGACGGGTAATGGGAATGACAAAGCGATGGTAGTAGACGATGTCGATTATCATAGTACATTGTAGACGATGCGGGAGATCATGAGAGATGTGCGGGGAATCTAATACGATGTGAGAGCAAAATAAGATACCGATAACCAAAACTGTAACAAACTGCGAGATGAGCGTAGACCACGGGCCACCAGGAGAAAGACACCAGAATCCCCCAAGAACAGAAAGAGAAAAAAATGGAAACAGTCAATGTTATTGATTCGAGGCGGAGGCCGCAGGCGTATCTGCGGGAACTTCGGAGCGAGGAGTGCCACGTTTTTGTCGTTCTTCAGCGATGGCCAGCATTGCTCGTAGACTCTTCTCGTACACAGGTTTGGTGAGCACGCTGACAGAATTTGATTAGTCGAATGCTAGAGGATGAAGAACGCAGTACTCACTGATCGACACCGGCCTCCAAGTATTCGTGCTGATCCGAGAGCAGAGCATTACCTGGAACATGGGTTAATACTGTACTCTGGAAGACTCATGTGCTTGGCTTACCAGTTACACCAACAACAAAGTCTCGTCGGTTCAGCTCTCGCAGCTTTGCGACCGCTTCCAGCCCTGACATAACAGGCATCTGATTATCCAGGAAGACAATCGCATACTTGTACTCATCCGTCCCAATCGAGGCTCGTATGGAAGATCCTGCGCCATCGCTGGATAAGCCGCCGTACCCGGCTTCTTCTGACGAAGGCGTGACCCGAGTCTGAGAGGTCATGCCAAGGATCATTTCCAACGCCATCTCGCCGTTTTCTGCGGTAGACACTCGACAGCCAACCCGTGTGAGCATCCGTGACATCAGCTTCCTCGTTAGGGGATCGTCGTCAACGACGAGCACTTTCAGACCTTGCTCCTGACCCGGGGAAGTTGGAGGTGACGAGTTCCCAATGGTATGTGCGACGACTGTTGAAGAAGGCGATTCCTGCACAGAAGCCGTCATCCGTTGAAGTGAGAAATCCTGCGGCGCCGGGAGCTTGAGATAATTCGGTCTGACGCTGTCACCGTTCTGTAGCGTAAGGTTGGGCAGGTCTTGATTGGCGGATGTTGGGGAAGCTTCCTCATTCACGGCCTGCGAAAACGCATCTGTCCCCGTGGAAGGATCACCGATAGTGCGTGTGAGCACAACGGATTTATCATCGCGTTTCGCGGAGAGCTCTACCAAGCCACCTATGGACCTCTCAGCAAGGGTCGACAGAATACCCAAGAGACTAACGTACCTTGCTCCATTATACTGTGCAAGGCGGAAGAAGTCCGGTTCCCCATAGTCGACATTTGCCCAGGCTGGCTGTCATCTTTCGAAGGCGCATACGGACTGTTCATCAATTCCGCAAAAGTCACGTCAGACGTGTCCTGTGAGCCGTCTGGCGTCTGCACAGACAGCAGCCCCGGCACTGCCTTCGCACCGACACCAAGTGCTGTCAACCATACAGGTATCAGTGCTATTATTGTCAGCATAGGAGCCCAAATACTCACGCAATTCGACCCAAAACGTTGAACCCTCGTTGACTTTGGACTGCACGCCTAGACGACCGCCCGACAACTTCACGATTTGTCGCACAAGCGCAAGGCCCAGTCCAGTCCCTTTCCCACCTGTATGAACGTGTAAACCAGAGTACTCAAGAACGCTGACTGAAGCACGGACCTTGCTGTCGTCCCATCTCGGTTTGATTAAATGCCGCTGCAGAAGAATTAGCCAGACCGACGAAACGTGCAAACAGCACTTACAGAAGAGCTTGCTCTGAACCATATCCTTCTGCCTGATACCACACCCAGTATCCGTGACCTCGATACGCACCACGATACACTCTGTCGGAGGAGCTTTATTGTGTATACTGTTATGCTGATCGAGCCGAGCGGCAGAGAGCTGCTGCTCATCAAACTCGGTCTTCGGAGTGTCTGCAGTAATGTCAGTAGGAGTCATACACGGAAGATTGCTCAACCATACCTGTCAAACTGATCGAAGTATCAAGCGTACCTGGAGTTTGAGGGAGCTTGCTACCTCCTTGAACGCTACTCGACACAGAGCGAACTGGTCGAATAGGAAGCACAAGCCGAGTCTTGATAGTCAGGGAGCCACCATGCGCAGTGAACTTGCACGCGTTACTAGATCGTGCGTTATAATATCTCACGCACGCAAAAGAGTGCATGCACATACCTTGCGAGGTTAGTAATAATCTGCCGCAGCCGAGTTTCATCCCCGACGACGATACCGTCCTCATCCAGCGCCATACGTTTCTCAATCTCGTCTTCGGTCAAACCGTCGAGGCTCTGGTACAGCGCCCGCCGTGCAACGTCGTCTATCGACTTGTCAAGGTCGGTCACAAACGTCAGGCCCCTCGCGTCTGTTGCCAACTGTAACGGCACAAATAGCGAGCGCATGACCTTATGGAAAGCGTATGGCCTAAGCACGCTCTCGAACCGTCCGCTGTCCATCCGATTGAAGTCTAACACGTCGTTCAAGACCTTGGACATCATGTTCAAACTCCCTTCCAGAGCCTTGAACTCGATTTCTTGAGCCTTGGCAACGGTACCTGAAGCGTCCATGTTTTGTACTGCGAGTAGCGCGGTGTTGAGAGGCACGCGGACTTCATGGAAGACGTAGGAGGTAAGTCGGCGTTTGGAGTCTGCGGCTTTGCGTTCGTTGACTTGTGCCTTCTGCGTAGCCCTGAATTGAATCTTGAGCTGGTCGCGCAAGGTATACAGTCTACGCTCGGCCTGTCAGTCGGACAAGTAGGTTAGAAAGTAATTGCAAATGTAATGTTGGAGACGTACGTTTTCCCGCATGAAATGGACGTAAAGAAGAAACAGTTGGAAAACGATAAAGTTCACAATATCTGAGACGGGGTAATGTCAGCGGAGACCTGTTCGGAAGATCTAAAACGTATCCATGCGTAACAAAGGTCCCGAGTACTTACATCGTGTAAATTGACGCCTCTCCGGGATGACCAGGACGCCGCCGCTGAATAGAAGAAGTCATGAGTTTCAAATATGAATTTGAACGAGTTAGCTAAACGTACATGATAGCGAAGGTGATCATCCCTATGAGTCCTGAGAACCTGTGCATCTTCAGTCCGAAAAGGGCGATCGTTTGCAATGCTGTCGTGTAGCTGGTGACGGGTAAGCCGGAGAACATGATGTGCTTACCCCTGCAGCGTGCACTTACTAGAATGTTGACAGGAAATCCTTCCCTTGACATGGGTACAGACCGGGCTCGTCCTGGTGATAGAAGTTGCATATGTGAATGAACACAACCTGATAGATGCCCCAGCCCCATGTCGACATCGCCAGGAACACTTGGTAGATCAACGGGCGGTCTCGAGGAAGGTCGAATATGACCAGCAGCACTAGAGGGAACGTGAGCACGGGCATGATGGCGTAGTAGAATATTGTGTCTGGCAGGACCGTTGGCCGAGGGACGACGATGACGGCGAGGGTCCAGTTGAGGATGTAGAAACATGCCGACCAGATGGCTAGGCTCTGCGCACAGTTGGCGGCCGTCGTATGCGTACAGAGTAATCAGCACGCACCTTTCTCAGAAACCAGTTCTCCTTCTTGTAGTGCTCCTCCGACTTTTTGTCCAAGAACTCAGTGTAGAAGAACCCCCAGAGGAATGGCCACAGTCTCCAGCGTAGCCATATCAGCGGCGTGCACCGTCCCCAGAACCCATCCGCATGTATCGCCAGACTCTCCCTGTCGGTGCTCGTCCCTCCCATCACGTTGCTCCCTGTTCCCCTCTCCGGCGTGCCTCCATGTTCTGAATGTGTCGCGCTCGTACTCTTCAGCTCGTCGGCCCACTCCCTGTCCACCACGACCTCGTCCACCGGCTCGTCCACATCCTCCACGCGGGTCGGTCGATGATACGCACTACTTTCTCCCGCCGTGCTCTCCTCGAATGCCGACGATGACGAGGGTGCGGTCCCGTTCGCCATCTTGCGCAAGAAGCGGTCCCAGTGCACACGCAAATTCTTCTTGATCCCGCTGTCGATTCTCGTCTTCTTCGTCTTTCGCGACGAGACCGAAGGTGCTTGCTGCTGCACGGGTGATGGCAGACCTGATTCGTTGGCGTCGCCATCTCCCACTACTGTCCGCGTTGTCACTGTTGCGTTTGGCGGTGTCTTCTCCATGCTATACTGAGAGTATGTGCGACCATTGGAAGAGTTCAGCTTCGTGGAGGAACCTGTTTCGCTGGCGAGGGACGTACGTGAACGGCGATAGGGCATGCTCAACCAAGCAGCGCAGTCGGCGAGGTCGTCGTCGTCGAAGCCGCACTGTACGTTGGATAGCTCGTTGCCACTATACGCCTCGAGGTCGTCGTCGTCGTTGGTGGCTCAGAAAACACACCCTCAGCAGAATGGCCCTGAGACCTTTTTGGGCGGTTGTCGGCTCGTAATCAAAATTATTAACTCACACGTGTCCTTCCACGCTTCGGGTGTTTTAAGTGTAGACTTGATCCAGGCCTTGGATCTGCGATTCCTGCTTTCATTACGCCTGCTAGAGAAGATGATAGTGGGTTTAAGAGCTGCGAGCAACTCATACGACATACTCGAGCTGAGAAAGATGAATTAAATAGGTGAGGATAACTGCCTAATTAAGTAGTCAATCTTGATCGAGATTCGAACTCTATTTTGGCGAAGGAAGCCCCAGCAAATAGCCCAAAACGGCAGTTGCGCGATCAAACCCGCCATCAAAGTATTGACGTAACCGGGATCAGGCACAGGAGAGTGTTATTTAACTACATATATATTCCCATATATAGGTAATTCAAAATTAATGATTGTCATAATACCCCTCTGACATTCCTCTCGTACCTTTCACTTCAACTCCCATCTTCGTCGTTCTTCGGTTGTTGTTGCTGCTCGTCGAGACATCTCACGGTGAACTCTAGGTAAGCTAAGATGATTGTACAGTCATCCCACGGCTCATTCAGGAATTGAAGGCGACCCGCCTAAGGGATCCATCCTCACTTTTGGAGTCGGTCATGCATGCGGGGCGGTCCAACGACAAGTACGGCAACTCGACAACATCGACTACCTGGCCACAGTCCGACAAGCGAGTATCAGCTTCAACACCAAGCGAGATTCTTCCCGCGCCTGTCCTTCAATCCCAACCCGACTCAGCCGCTCAGAAGAGAACGAGATTCAAAGAATCCACAGCAGACTGGTTTCGAGCGGGATGGCAACGAGTTAGCGGTCGGTTTGGCGCAGATCAGATCCTCGCAGCTTCAGAGGCGGACAATGAAACGGACGAAGTTACGGAAGGGGATCATTATGGTGCCTGGTGGGGCTCGAGCAAGAGGGGTATGGCGCTGGCCCAGGCAGAGGAAATAGACGAAGTTGTGGTAGAGCGTGAGTGGGGGGATGAACTGAAGTCTTGCAATACGTCGGAACATGGAGGAGAGAAGGCGCACAACACACCGACGGCAGGTGGTCCTATTACACTGTCCCCCGTGGCGGAGCGAGACACAGAGTCGACACACTCACGGAGCACTGCCTCAGCATGCAAGACGTTTGGTTACCTTCGGCACCGAGCTTGGCCAGCTATCTACGGGTTCTTTGACACTCGATTCTCGAGCGAGCAGTCTGAGGAACAGTATAGAAGGGAAAACTGGTATTTTCGCAAGGTGCGCTCCGACTTTCATTCCTTGTGCCAAGCCATGCCACTAGTACTGATTAAACCGTCAATAGCCCATTGCTGTCTTCTGCGCAACTTTTTATATCATCAACTGGGTCGTCTCCATCGCATTCATTCCCCATCCTATACTCCTAGCCGACAAGATATTCATATGGGGTCTCGCGCCTGTGTTCACCTTCCCCATCCTCCCCATGGTCGTTTTCGACCTACCCCGGAACCACCGGATTATTTATCAAGTGTTTCTGTCCATATCTACCTGGATGTGGGCCATATACTTGATCTGCGTTATGTTCACATGTGGTTTCTACACATCACACAAGGGTGATTGTGGTACAAAGGATTTCCTGGGACTTCTGTAGTGAGTGTATATCCTGGTCTTTTCTTCCTTCTACGCTGATATCCGTCTCGTTAAGCTACGCCATCGGACCTCCCGTCGTGGCGTTATTTGGGATGTACTTAGACCGTTTCCCCGCCTTCATCGGTACTATGACATTTATGAGCTTGTAAGTCACGTCTTCATTGCTGCTCCAGTCCACTGACGGGTCACATTGTTATAGGGCATGGGGAATGATTGTTCCTGAGAGACATACGTGGACACGAAGTGCGTCATAACAATGCGTTGAACGTGTGGTCAACGACTGACCTCATTCGTACTGTGCAGATGTGATCAACTTTCTCATATTCCATCTGTTTCTCCTGTATCTCCACTACCAACGTGAGAACGTGAGTATATCCATACATTGCCATCAATGCCCATTATTTTGTTAACGACGAACGTTACAGGGCGAGCGGAGACTTTACACGCTACGCGAACAACTCAAGGTTCAGTTTCGCGCCACGCAGAAAGCACAAGTCAACGAACGCAAGGCTGCCGACTCCAAACGCCGTCTTACATCCTACGTGTTCCATGAGGTCCGGGTTCCACTCAATACAGCACTTCTCGCGGTCCAGAACATGGCGGCCTCACGTGACATAGACCGGTCTCAAGATATCGAGTTCACTGCGCTTGAAGGCAGCTTGAGCATGATGTCCAAAGTACTGAATGACGTATTAGACTTCAATAGGATGGACAGCGGGCGATTCGAGAGCGTGGCGAAGCCGTATGCCTTCCATCAAATCATGAAGTCGTTGTTCGTGCCGCTCAGGTTAGCCACGGACGCAAGAGGCCTAGAGTTCAGCATCGAGTTGGATGAGAACATAGACGAAATTACAAGGAGGGCTTTGTATCAGGCGAGAGGTTACAGCGAGGAAGAGATTGAGACGGCCTTGACGCAACCTTCCGATGAGGATGCGGTGGTTGTGGGTGATGAGACGAGGCTAAGGCAAATTGTTACGAATCTTGCCAGGTGAGTGTAATTCCGCACCGGGTGTTTCGCTCGACTAAAAGAACTTGTATTTAGCAATGCCTGTAAGTTCACACCGGCGGGCGGTAAACTGAGCATTACTACAAAGCTTGTTCTTCCTAATCGGCACCTATCACATCGCACGGATTCTGAGACTCTTACGAACACTGAGTACTCGAAGGATGCAAAGGATGACACTACTCATGACTTGGAAGCGAAGATACCCACACCAAGTGAGTATCCAGTGTCCTTTCCATCCAAGCGATACTGACTCGTTTTCTAGATATACCTCTTATTCAATTGTCTTCCACTCATCTCGAACGACACAATTCTATTCATACGAAACAATCACCCTTGGAATGGATCGTTGTGAGGATCGAGGTTACGGATACCGGAACTGGTATCCGTCCGAAGGATATGGTGGACAGCAAATTGTTTTGTGCGTGATTTTACTCTCTTCCTCGCGCTCTGTGTTCTGATGCATCTGTGTCCATTAGCGGCTTTCACACAAACTGAACTTGGCCGCCAACAAGGTGGCAAAGGAACCGGTCTAGGTCTGGCTCTTGTGCGTCAAATAGTGAAGCTTACTGGAGGTAGACTTGGCGTCCAGTCAAGGCTTGGGAATGGTTCGACGTTCTGGGTAGAGCTGCGTGAGTGAAGCTATTGTTTCGTGTTTCCTGACTATGTCTGACCCCTCACGGGATTAGCCCTCGGCGTGGGCGCGAAAGCTGCTGCTTGGATGAATACCCCTCAATTCACGCCACAAACAACCACGCCCCGACAAGAAGCAGACCTGTTCTCTCCAGGCACCATCATTGACCCTTCTCCTCGTAGGGATCTGTCCTCATCTCTCGCCCTACGCAAACATATATCTCATCAAACGAAGGCCATGCATTCCATTATGGAACAACGTGCGTCTATATTGTTATTCTATCGTTTACCAAGTGCTGATATTTTGGCCTATAGAGGGTCTGGTGGAGATATCAACCAAACATGAAGACGAGGGGAAGATCTTGACGCGCACTATTGGTGACTCCTCGACAGGCACAGATCCAACGCCCACCGTACCGCTTACTACCCCAGAGTCGTCTCCAACAGTCACGTCAGCCACGCCGCCCATAGCCTCTAGACTATCTTCCGACAGGACTATCCGGCCCAATTTTGTTGAACTGCCTTCGCGCCGTTCGTTTGGATTTGGTTTCGACGAACCGCTCTCAGAGAGCTCGCCGGGGCACACCCCGTCCGATAGTCATTCGTCCGTAAATGGATGGGACACGGGAATACGGGTGCTTGTGGTCGATGATGATCCGCTCACGCGTAAGCTTATGGCTCGCATGCTCACTCGGCTGGGTTGTAGAGTGTCTACTGCCGAGAATGGTGGCATAGCTCTGGACCTTATTCTGACCGGGCACTCATCTGCGAGACCCACACCGTCCTCGGAGAACCACGGTAGCACTGGTCTATCGTTGGACATTCCGACACCTGGATCGGGAATGTCTTACATCGACGAACAAAAGTATGCCGTCGTCTTCCTGGACAACCAAATGCCAGTCCTATCCGGTATAGAAACGGTAGCGAAGTTGCGAGAGATAGGACGGAAAGACTTCGTTGTCGGAGTGACAGGTGAGCAATCGTGTACTGAACGCCGAAGAGGATGCCGATGTTCACTCTTCTGCTCCAGGGAATGCGCTTCTGGATGACCAACAAGAGTTTTATGGAGCCGGTGTTGATCAGTATGTCTCTCCCTACCTTGTGCTTTAGCTCTCACTAAGCTTCGATTGTTAGTGTGCTCACGAAACCGGTCCAAGAGAAAGCCCTCAAGTCTATGCTAACTCTCGCCGATGAGCGACGAAAACAAAGGCGGCTCTCGGCAGAATCACAGGGGCTTACTGCACCACCGTAACATTCACCTTCACTTCTGGACTTTCATCTCTCTCTATTTATCTCTGCTATCTACGATCATGGTCTTAGTTTTGGTTTCACCGCGCTCTCGGCTTGTTGTCTTCTATTTCGCATTTGCATCGCACTTCTCGTCAACATCAGTCATATCCCCCTCATCTATCGCATTATTGTCTATCGCATTTATGAACTTGTACCAACAGCTATCTACCGTAGATGTTCCCTGTATCTGTACAGTTGAAACAGTTAATACGCAGTACTAGTATAACCTGTAGTCTACGGCTCTAATTACATCCCTGCATTCGTACTCACAAGGCAGCATAGGGCATGCGCCCGTTTGGAGAGCCACCATTTGTGTCCTTACTTCTCCTTGCTGCGGGACGGTCATCAAGCAAGAAAAATCGTTATCTTTTGCTACTTGTTGCGTTGACTTTGAAGACATGCGATACAAAAAATGACTTATCCTGCGATACAGGGGAACTTTGGGCGCCCATATCATGTGATCGCGCTGCATTGAATGTTCGTGTCGCGCTCATCGCGTTCAGCCACGACGACCGACGTAGTCGGCACAGCGACGACGCCCCGAAACCCACTGACAAGGCCTTGAGCGTATGTGGACTTGGAACTGATGGCAGCAACGCCGAAGAAACTTGTGCATTGGGCACTCGACCTCGCCAAATCCCCGAGTGTTAGCTCTCCGGGCTCAGAGAGCTCAACCAATTCTTGTTCATCTAGTCTTCCTTATATCAATTCTCAGCTAATTGCCCATGGATATACGCATCAACCTGGTATTTCACTGGAGGGAACCAGCAAGGATGACGCGGAAAGAGTGGTTAAATGTTTGTTGTCAATGTTGAGCCAGCGTATGGTAAGTCAACAACTTGTGTTATCTGGCTCATTATTCATTCCATACAGGACGACATATCCAGGACCGAGGACCTGTCAACAAAGATACGGACTTTGTCCTACGATCATGAACGGCTCATGTCAATGTATCGTACGGCTACGGAGACGGCCGCCAATGCGGAAAGAGAGATGAACCTGCACAAGTCTCGTCTTGCGTATGAAAACATCTCCAACATACTCGCTACCAGATCACTTATTGTTTCACAGTTCGGCGAACCGTACACTGCAGTCCACCGAGACAGCACACAAGCAGACGACTCTTGAGCTCCAACGCACACGGACCGCGCTGCAGGCCATACGCACAACCCACCAAACCGAGATTAAGAAACTCGAGAAAGAGAAGGACAAAATTCTCGAACGGTGGAACAAACTCGCGGATACACAACTAAACGGCAACCTCCACAAATCCGGTCCTGCAGCTGGGTTCTATTGTGCCAACGCCGAGGTCGTAGGAGCTTCTGACGTGCAACTTCGTGGAAAGGGTACAGATCTACTAGAAGTGGCGCTGGAACAGGCTGCTCGAGCCCGACATGACCTCTTGGAAGAGAACGAGAGGTTGAAGGGGATCATCATGAGTACAGCTAACGAGTTGCAGCGGACGATGTATACTGCGCAGTGTTATACTAGCCCCGGACGACCAGACGAGGTGCGTATTTTCTATGCCTTGCATACGCGCCTAAGAACCCTTAGACTCACGAGATGACGATGTCTCATTAGCCTGTAGTTCTGACCTCTATGGAGCTGTTCCCCTTTGCACCAGCAAACGCCGCCTGGGACATCATATCGTCGCTCCTGGACGGCATCAAGCAACAGTTCGAGCCCCTAATGCATCCAGACTCTCTTCCAGGGTCCATACACAACGATCAAGAAAGTAAAGATTCAGACGAACACCGCGCAAGGGCACGGGAAGTTGAGAAGCTGCAAGCGGTGATAGCCAACCTCACCTCAGAGCTGAGTGCGTGCTTTGCATTATTCCCCTTCCCAACGTACAGTTGAATTTATCACTTTTGGTGATACAGATGATGCTCAGACGCAGGCAAAGGACTATGCCACCCAGGCGAAGGAGATGTTCGAGAAGTTTGCTGCGGAGCAGCAGAGAACGAATGCGACCATCCATTCGAAGATTGTAGCAGCCCAGGACGAGGAGAACGAACGTTTGACTCAACGTGAACGTGAACTCGACGAGGAACGTCAGCGGCTTACCGACGCAGTCATCAACTTAGGCAGGGAGAAAGCGGCGCTTGAGGTAACCGTTGTTCTATTCCTACACGAGAGCCTTCAATTGACGTTTACTGTCCGTAGACGGAACGTATACAATTCCTTGAGGAAAGACGAACGTGGCAAATGCACGCTATGATGACTGACATACATTCCCCGTCCACTGTACCTCCTGAAGCTGGCCCATCGACGTCGTTCGCTGAACACATCCCTCCTGAAGCACAGTCCTCGCCCAAACGTTCCCCTGCCCGACAGGCTGCTCGCAAATCACCGCGGAAGTCGAAGAGCAGCGTCTCAGTCGGTGTTAGCGGGGCGAAGAAAGCTACTACGCGTGCACCTCGACGATCATCTGGCGTTCATAAAGCGAAAAGTAAAGGAAAGGAGAAGGCTTCCTCCTCCTCGTCGGTTGCAGCGAAGAAGGTCATACCGTCGTATGAGACGGAAGTGATAGTCCCACGGGGGACACACGCACAGCCATCATTCAAAACCCAGATGACGACCTCCCGACCCCAAGCGCCACCACCAAAGGCGAACGCACTACCCGCCTTCGTCCTTCCCCCTCCGTCTCCTGTTCCTCAGCTTCCTCCTCGAGATTCGATATTCACCGCTAATCCAATGCCTCCATTGCCTAAGCTTAACTTCCCTGAACCCTCACATACACCCGAGGAACCGCTCTTACCTCAGCAACCTCAACCTACGTATGCAGCCGGCTCGAGCTCTTCGACAACAACGAACACGAACCCCGTCCCTCAACCTCAACCTCAACACCCGCCAACTACACCTGGTATTCGACGGCCGTTCCCAATGGCGAAGCCGCTAGCGCCCCACATGGTCCACGCGTACTCACCCGTTAAACCCAGTCCCTTGAGCCGCCTTCTACGGCTTGGGAACTCCCCCGACAGTCCAGACGCACCGCCGCTCGCTGCACCCACATTAGGCACTCTCGCAGAGGCAGAAGATGAGAGTGGAGAGTTCTCTGTTTCTCCGACGCCTGCCCCGAGACTCAGGCATACTCCAGCTCCGGTACAACAACCCCAAATGAGTTTGGCGGCTGAGCTCGGGGTCTCTGAAGATGATGATTCTGTGGAGCTTGATAGTCCGCTCAGGGATAGAGTGAACAGCGTCGAGGACCTGCCACCTAGGCCAACGTCTGCGCTTGGTCGGTATCCCTCTGCCAAGGATAAGGGCAAAGGCAAAGCGAAGGCCCAGCCTCAGCCCTCGAGCTCCTCACGCACTCGCGCTCCTGCTCCCACAGCAGCAACAGAGAAGCCGAGACCCAAGACAAGGTCGTCGACGGGAGCTGCAGCGGGGCCATCGAAACCTAAGGCATCAAGTTCGAAGGTTATCGGAGGAGGCGTTGCGAAGAAGACCACCAGGATGACGACGCGGTCGGCTGCTGCTAGTGTTGGTGGTGCTGGGCCGTCGAACTCGCGATCCGCTACTTCTGCCAAACCGACAATAACGAAGTCGACGACGAGAGGCGGACCGAGGAGGGTGCCGATTGGGAGCTCTCAGGCTGCTGCTTTGCCTACTTGGAAGGGCTGAGCTGTGCTGCAGGTAGGGGACTGTTATATGTAGTGTTGGATCTCAAGTTCTGATGTATATTCTAGGACGTTGTGGAGATTAACTTGAATATTATATTGTACATGTTGTGGTTTGCTATATTGCCATTGAAGAGATATTGGTTTGTAAACGTTGTCATTTATATAGACGCCCATAGCGTCAGTAGCTGCGAGAAGCTGCGAGATCGGCGTACTGCCTTGGACTTGTCTGCTGAGTAACACAACGACCATGTTTTTCATCCAACTACCACCATCTACCTCACCGCGCCATGGCCACTGTAGACTTCAAGGTCTCCTTCAAAGGCCAAACACACACTTTGTCGTTACCTCCTGAGACTGCTTTCGAAGAACTGCAGGCCAGACTGGAAGAGCTTACGTCAGTTCCTCCTCAGAACCAAAAGCTCTTATACAAGGGAAAGAAAGCTTCCATCAATGTTGGGGATACGATAATGGAAGCTGGTATCAAGTCTGGAAGCAAAGTACAGCTACTTGGATCCACCTCTCAAGAATTGGGTGACTTGAGACAAGTAGAGAGCGAGTTTCAGCGACGAGAGCGGATACTTCAAGCAAGGGCATCGGGACCACAAACAAAGGTATGTAGCTTCTATATTGGCTTGTACCTCTAGTTGTTAAATCAAATATTCTAGTTGCGCAGCACGGGCTCGAGTTCGTCTTCCGTGATCCAATACCGCTTCCACAATATCGAACCTCTCGCACACCTACCCAATCCATCCGGCGCCCGCCAATTACTCCAGAAGCTAGCAGATGACCCAGCAATCAAACATATCATGCAGACCCATCAGTTTTCCGTGGGCCTTCTCACTGAACTGGCACCTCACGAGCATCCCCAATTGCTCGGGTTGAACGTCAATGCGGGTCAAGCTATCAAGCTTCGTCTACGGACGGATGCATATGATGGCTTTCGGTTGTACAAAGACGTGCGACGGGTGTTGTGCCACGAACTTACGCATAATGTGTGGGGTGACCATGATAATAACGTGCGTACTATTGTGCTCACTCTATACCAGATGAATTACTGATTGGTGCGTGCATAGTTCAAAGAGCTGAACTCAAAGCTCAACAAAGAAGTCCTGGAGGTCGAGCGTGAGGCAACACATGGGGCCCATACGCTCTCCGAACTCCCCACCTCTACGTACCAACCGTCATCCGAGCAAGAAGCATTTGCGCGCTCGTACGTTCTTGGAGGTCAGGCTGTCGAGGGAAACACAGCCGACGATCGCCGTCAACTGATGCTGCAGGCCGTCATGAAGAGGCTAAAGAAGGAGGAAGAAGAGCTTGAGAACAGTTGTGGAACGTCAGGGTCCTCTGCAACTAACAGTAATAGTTAACGGATGTATCCGAGATCCTCTCTCTCGTTCTTGATACTTGGAATGTATTACAGTAGTTAATTTACAGTGTCCGGATTATGTAACAATACACGTATGTAGTAATATCTATGCTTTCATGAAGCCCGCGAAGTATTCGTTGATATCTTGGACGCCATCGAGGGGAGCGACCATGCTGACATAGCCATCCGGCCTGACCACTACGACAGCACCTTTGAGAGGGTCGATGCCATACGTCTCATACCCTTTGCCACCGCTGCGCTTGAACATATCCTGGTCGTCCGTAAGAACCCTGCAAGATAATTGTGAAAATGAGTATATGCTACTGCACGAAGAACACCTTCCACGTACTTGCTCCAGTGAGACCTGAAGACCTCCGGAAGATCCGTATAACTCAACGTATCCTTCTGCTGAGCACAAATCGCCAGCACGTCAAACACCTTCTCCGGGTTCTTATCCCCATAACGCCTGTAGAAGCTTTCGGGCCCATCGAAATGCCCTGCATACTCCTTTACGCGAGCAGCCTGGGACTCCTGCGTGGTATCTCCAGCGAAGACGATGACCTTGAACCGCGTGTCTGATGGTAGGAGATCCTGGATCTCGTAGGGCCGGCCGTCTGCTACACGGACGAAAACGTAGGGGAGTATACGCTGGCCGATGCTGAGGTTCGAGGCGTGCGATTGGTGGGTTGTGTTTACGAGGGCGGAAGGGGCGTAGTGTACGCCAATGCCGGATGTGAAGAGCCCGAAGGTTTGGAATGCCCTGGATGTGAAGAGCCGTTAGTGGGTGCTTTCGAAATGGGATTGGATATGGAATATGGAAGGCTTACTCTAGGAATTGCTCGTGTGAAACGCCGTCTTGGTTTTCCTCGGTGCGTGGTTTGCCGGAGAACAGGGCGGAGAACTTCTTGTCGAAGTCGATGAGGTCTTGCGCGTATTTCCTCCGCTCAAATTCGTACTGTAGTATCATCACTTTAGTAACTGATCTATATTGCCGATACGAATGGAACCTGGCTTACAGTCTTGAGCAAGGAAATATCTGCCCAGCCGCGGAGGACGTGCGCCAGCTTCCACGCTAAACACAGACGTAAGCTTCAACGGAGCGATCATGCAAGAGAGTTAGCGTACCAAGATTATGGGTGTCATTCATACTTGCGTTCATCCCCTGGCCTGGTAATTCATCATAGAGCGGTCACGAGACTGTCCAGTGCGTCGGAGCGGGAACGACGTACCTGCTTTCGGTGAATGAGTGTGGCATGCATCTCCGGCGATGAACACGCGATCGTGCACCGAGAACTTGGAAGCCACGCGTTGGCCAACTACGTCACGACAGGCACTCGTCAGCAACTTGCTCTCTCCAACTTTCATGCATACTGCATCAGACGGAAGGGACGGGCACTCACTGACGTAGATCGTCCACCAGTCAAACGCGTCTGTGTCCATAGTGTACGGGTGGAACGACTTCTTTGCTACCTGTAAGAGCTTCTCGGGGCCCATTCTATCCTTGTCGACACGTCCGGTCTTTGGGTCGACGACGTCTGCATCTGTGAGCTGGATGTAAAGTCGGATGAGGTCGCCTTCTCGGGGAATGATCATGCAGGAGCCGTTGTTCGAGTGAATGGCGCAGCGGTTACGGACGTCGGGGAAATTGCTCTCTGGGATCATGTCGATGACCCCCCAGATGTAGTCTGCAACGAGAGGTAAAAGGCTGGACGGGAGTTGTATTCAAGCGTATTGAGCGACATACTTGTTTGTTCGCCGTCCATAGTGATCCCGAGAGTTTTGCGCACCCATGAGTGTGCGCCATCGGAGCCGAGGACAAACTTGGCATGCACCACTTCGGTATCCTGGCCTTCTGGCGCGTCCAGATGTTTAAGTACCACCTGATATCGATCACTATACTGTCACACGTGCAGAATCTGAATAGGACTTACTCGAACGGCATTCTTTGTGGGATCAGCAAGTTCACTCGGGTTCTCCGATAACTGTAATGACGTAGGAGTGATAGGTCGTTCGACCTTCACACCCATAGTACCCATGGAGTCGAGGAAGATATTCTCGATGGCTCCTTGGTGCAGAGTGACCTATGGCTTGTCAGCACTAGTAATGAGCGTCAGCTTATTGATATCTTTCTTTACCTCGAAAGGGTACCGAGCGGTGTCTGCGTTAACATCACGAGCTCTTCCCGTGCGTTCAATACCACCTGATGAGCTAGGATTATAGAAAGCCTATGCGCCGACTGTCAGAACCACACTTCTCGAAAACATAGAAATGCATCACGCAGCGCTTACAGCCATATGCATCTGATTTCCTTCGCGGATGAGACGCTCTGCAAGACCATAACTCTGTGGCGGTCCCGTCAGTGTCGCCCCAGAACGACGGGTCGGGTCGACAGCCCACGCACCTGGAACACCTCAATTGTGCGGGGTTGGATACCGTCGGCCTGGCCTGCAGCAACTTTCGCAGGACTAGAAAAGAGTCGTCATTCAGCGGGGGTACTAGTCACGAGAGGCTGGGAAGGATGATGCATACCGTTGATCAATGATTCGCACGTTCACACCAAACTTCGCGAGGGCGTGAGCGCACATGAGGCCAGCTGGCCCTGCCCCAATGATGAGGACATCGACATTTGATTCTGTGGCGGTTGTAGAGGACATGACTGGGGAGAGAGAGGGAAATGGAAATGAATGTTGCGACTTTCGGTATGGTTCTTGCCCCGCTATTTATACGAAAACCGAGCGATAATCTCGGCTGCTCGCTCCTGGCAGCAAGGAACACTGAACCAACCAATGGTCCAGAGCAATTTGACGGAGCACGAAGCGCAAGCGTAATAGAGCTGATGGCAGACGTGCAGCGATGGATAAGCTTATGGTTGGAAAACCTACATAAAAGGAAGGTTGATTAAGGTCATCTGGTCATCCGGTACTGGTTGGCAGAGAAATATGGGGCGGACGAACTCACGATCAATCGCAGATGTCCGCGCCGGGCACGACTTACTGCAAATCTTGCGCGGGTAGTCCTGTAAAAAGATCTAGGTTGATGTGAGCATTTGGTGCAATGAACATAGAAGGACTCGGAGTTCGCACGATGGGCGTGAATACGGCGTGAACGTGGCTGCCTGTCTAGGGTGTTAGCTCGGAGCGCAGGTGGGCGGTCGGTATGCCGCGGCCTTTGCAAGTAAAGAAGCTGCAAAGAAGATGGAGAGCCGTGTAATGCAGTGCGAAAGCACGATGACCACACATCTTCTGTGTCTTGTTTTTATAGGGGAGAAGGCGGCGGTTACTTAGTATCATCCAGTGCGGATGTTCCGGGGTCAGCAGACTGGTGCGGCTCGCTGTGGTGGCGCGATTAGAATAGCCCCAATGCATCGTGAGCCGAGCCATCCAATTCAGCGTGATTTGCTATGCATGTACCAGAGAATGTATGTCAGCGCATGTTGTTCCCAAGTTCGTTGTAAAGACACCGACGTTCAAACGCCGCTCCCCTGATGAATCGGCAGTTTTTAGCTCCGACTGAACTATAGTTAATCATAGCCATTCTCCGCAAAGCCTACCCTTCAACTCATCCCTCAGTCCGATTGATAACAGTACTTACTCGCGTAGAAAGGTCTTCAAGAGATAAGCATTCTCTTCACCGTTTGATCGTCTATCGTTATCGGAGTCATTCTCCTAAATTACCTTTGTGGACGGTCACGACCCTCCTTCGCAATCTTCAAGCACGATGTCGAAAGGGCGTGTTCTAAGCATACAATCTCATGTCGCTTTTGGGTACGTAGGAGGAAAGGCTGCTGTATTTCCTTTACAGTGTCTCGGCTATGACGTTGATGTGAGTATCTACAGATCTGCACACGAGTCAACTTTAACTTTTCTCGATCTGCGCAGGTCGTAAACACCGTCAACTTCTCCAACCATTCAGGTAAAGTGATGTTTACTGTACATCACTAATACAGTAGATGCTAACATATTTGTATAACAGGATATCGTCGATTTGGGGGCTCGAGAGCAAATGCTACCGAACTGTCTTCAATCTTCCAGTATATGGAAGGAAATGGACTGCTCCATCCCGAGAGACTCTTGACAGGTAAGTCTATAATATGTCAAATGCTGGACGTGACTCAGTTTCGTGGTACAGGCTATATACCAGGCGGCGAGGCTCTGTCCGCAGTCACAGATCTTGCTCGCAAATTACGGGAGAGAAATCCCGACCTCATTTACCTGCTAGATCGTAAGGAAAACGTTCGCGCGAAGATTGACTCCACATACTGAATTCATATCTGTAGCTGTGCTAGGAGATTCAGGGAAGCTCTACGTTTCCGCGGACGTCATACCAATATACAGATCTATGCTGCCACTTTCGACGATTATTACTCCGAATTGGTTCGAAGTAGAGTCAGTGGTGCTGTTTTTGTTGTATGGAATCTTTGTTCTGACATTTTTCGAACAGGGTCCTGACGGACGTGCAGTTGACTGATCTTCCTTCGCTACGGAAAGCACTTAAAATCTTGCATACGGAATATCACGTCCCCAACGTCGTGATCAGCTCAATACCGCTGCGTCACTGGCTGAAAGATGCTCTTCCGCCAGATCTCCAACCACCAGCCAAAGAAGATATATCCGACACTGATTATCTTCTGTCAATTGTTTCAAGCACACACGGCGACACGACAGACGGTGCTCCATCTATCGTTCACGCGCGATGCGTGACATGTTTGCCAGGATACTTCTCTGGTGTAGGAGACCTGTTCTCTGCGCTCGTACTAGGGCACTACGAACACTCGAAACGGCCGTCCGCGGAAGACGACTCCATAACTGCCATCGCTCATGCCGTTGCTCAAGCCTTGTCGAAGACCCACGCCATGTTGACTATAACACACGAATATGCCGCTACTCTTCCGGAGGACGAACGGCAGCCGACAGATGAGGAACTTGACAAAAAGGAACCTGATAGAGTTGTGCGGCGAATGAGAGGACGGGAGTTACGGCTGATTCAAGGCCAGGATATCATCAGGAATTCTGAGCCTGTGAAGGAGCCCATGGGTTTATGGGATTCATTCTGGACTGAAAAGTAGACGCAGTAGACCACTGTGTGCACAGGAGATTGAATTACAATATTCGTAGACTCGCTGGTGGTAGTGGCCACGAACATTGCTATTCATAGTAATCCATCACGGACTTATGAGGTGGTCTGGGCCCGCGTGGATGGTGCCTGAGCGCGGTGCTGCTGAATTACAGCATGACAACCAAATTATTACAAAAACCTAATCCCCTTATCGACCACGAAATTGCCGAAAAACCGTTTCTCGTTCCTTACGCTCGAACATCCGTCTTCGCCTGGCCGCCGCTCGTCTTCGTCGAGCCGTTCGCGCTACGCATTCCTTCGGGAACCCCACTTTCTTTTATTATCGACATTCCTTACGTCTCAGACTAAGCAAAACATGATTGAAGACCACCATGCCAGACTCGTTCATCGCAAGAAGAAGAGGAGCCCGACATCCTACGACTGGCCGACCGCCTCTTTAGGGCTGGGAGACATCCCTAGTCCGACTCCTACTCCTGTAGACACGAGCAACAATACACCCAGTACGTCTCAGAGATTGCGTCAACAAGTGGTGAAGTGTTGAACTGTACATCCAGCCCCGACTCAGGAACAGCAGACCAGTGCTACTCCGACCCCGCAGACTAGTGCGACGCCTCAGCAGCAGCCTTCTGCTACGCAAGCTGCTACCTCCAACACGTCCCCCACGCCGGCACCTGCGACTGACACGTCCTCCAGCTCCTCGACTCAAACCTCGAGCTCAGACACCTCTTCTAGCTCCACCTCGAGCAGCTCGTCCTCCAGTTCGGACACTGTAAGGATCTTTTGTCATATAGATACAAACCTGGGCATGTATTCACGTCTGGTTATCCGCTAGGTGACCCAGGCGACGGCGACGGCGACTCCGACTCAAAATGCTGCCAAGGTCCCCACTGTGACCAACACTCACCTGGTGTCAGCCACCCAGCATTTGAGCTCTGCCTCTGCCTCTGCCTCCGCTAGTGCGATTGCAGACGCGACGAAAGCTGGAGCTAGTTCGAACCATACTGGAACTATTATTGGAGTCGTGGTGGCAGTCATTGGTGGGCTCGCTGCGATTTTCTTCCTGGCTACGTTCTTCATGGTATGTCATATGCGCAAAATGAGCAAGATGACATTTATTGAAATTGATTGTGTCGCATTCATAGCGTCGACGTGCCCGTCGCAATGAGGATGAGTTTAGCGCGGAGGTTTTCAAGCGCCAGTCTATGGTCCTCCCCGACGACAACGGTCACAGCAACCCTCGCCCTCCGTCCATGATTCAACAGCACGTGAACCAGGCCCCAGTCAGCTACGGTGGTGACCAGATCTATGGCGATCGTTCTTTCTACGGTGGACAGTCCTCTTTTGCTCCTGGTGAATATGTCAGCATGCCACCGCAAGCCTGGACACCCGATCCTATGACGCCAGGTTCAGCTCAGCCATTCTACCAGCCCATGGGTGAGACTCCCATTGGCTCTCCGATCACTCCTGTTGCGTACGACTCGTTCTATGATTCTCAAGGTCAGCTTGTCAGGCAGCCGTCTGTCGGAGCTGCTGCGATGATGAACCATCCATACGCTGGTGGACCAGGTGTGCGTCAACCTTCTCCTGGACCCTTTGCTGCATACAATCGCACGCCGTCCCCAGGCGCGAACGTCCTGCTCAACCGTCAACCGTCGACCGGACCAGTCGCTGCGATCAATCGTCAGCCAAGTTTGGGTACGAACAACATGATGAACCAGTCGCCCTTCGGCCCCGACGCTGAGGTTGACCACATGGAGTCTCCTATCTCCCCTCCGCCAGCTGCATATGTAACCCGTCAATCGCCGGCTGCAGAGAGCTTCAACACTGGTAACGATGCGCATTATGTCGATCTTAACAGGTCCAGCGTCTCTCCATTCCAGGCTGCGCAGTATGAGGAGATCTCAAGCAAACTCAGGGCCCCGCCACCTCAGCCACTTCCTACCCCAGAAGTCGCTGCGTTCGCAGAGAAAGCACTGGCCAATGATGAACCGGTAGTTCCCAATGTCTCGCAGCCGCTTCCCTTGAACGTCGCCGTGAACAAGTCTCCGGTCCAGGAGCCCGTTCCTCATGTTGAGGCATCCGTGCCAGACGATATCGAACTTCCTCCTCCTTCTCCGGCCTACTCTGGCAAGTCGCGTGTCGACTCGACTCCTCCCACCTTGCCAGAGATCCATCTGAACGAGCGGTCGTTCTCGCCCGTCACTATGGAGTTCCCCATGGCGCCCTCGTCGGTCAACCCGTCTCCGCTCTCTGCGGCCTTTACTCTGCCTTCTCCTCCTATGGAGGCGCATTTCCCCACCACCCCCACCGCCGCCAACCCTGATACCCCGACAGTCCTTGGTGCACGCCACGTCAGGCAGGAACCTCAGGGAAAGCGACCCGATACTGTATACACCCTATACGACGACGATGATGCCTACGCTGGTATCTAAGCCCGTTGTATGCGTGGGATGATACCACTGTGCTCTATCATGGTTACTCATGAGTCCAAAGTCGTTCAACGCTTCGACTCGTTCGAAATATTATTGCAAATAAATAAAACCCACGTAGTTGTGTCTTTTACCTATAGGTGTACCGTTATCTCCTGTCGTCTTTCCTGTCCTATTCAATCTCTGGCTCTGTGTTCCCCCACTTCTCAATCTCTTTCCCCCCTTTGGCTCCGGCTTTGTCGGCAGGCAATGCCCTCAAGTACTGCTTCTTGATACCCCTAGGCTTAGCTTTCCGTGGGTCCTCTTTTGGTGGTGGGAGCAGAACCGCGTTCTCTGGACACTTCCACCCATACTCGGTTTCTCCTCTCGCGATCATATCATCTCTCCGCCGCTCGATGTAGCTTCGGCTACTCGTACGTGCAGGTGGACATGTGCTTCATCCATTCCCCTCTCGCTCCTTGGTAGTGAAATTAGAACTCGATGTCTTTTTGACTATACGTACTGTTCTCGCTCTTTGAATAGTCACCGTTTACTCTCGGTTGAAATTTTCGGTGTTTTGTAGTAGTTGTGTAGTATGTCACATATCATGCATTGCGACATGCCTTTTATTATAGTGAGGAATCATTTAAGTGTGCGCGTTGACTTTGTACAGCCCTGCGAAGGCAATCAGAAAATGCTCACAATTACTACAACTTCCTCTTTCGTATTTGCACGCTGGCGCCGTAGCTTGAAACTCAGAGTGCCGGAGCTAAGCGCCACCCGCTCTCTACTTTCTGAAGGTGTTCTACCTCTCGCACCAACCACCACTTTGGAACTGCTTCTCTCTTACTAACTCGTGTATAACAGGGAA
Organism: Irpex sp. Y119-03; assembly: GCA_037042295.1. Lineage (NCBI taxonomy): Eukaryota > Fungi > Basidiomycota > Agaricomycetes > Polyporales > Irpicaceae > Irpex > Irpex sp. Y119-03. Next base: position 284,843 of record JAXQKB010000949.1, on the reverse strand, counting down.
CGACGGAGGCGTGTTGTAAATTATGGCTACCTTGGAGGTGCGTCACACGTGGCAGTAGTCGTGAAAGAAGCTCACATGGCTTGCAGGAATTTGAGACGACTTTGAAAGAGGTAGTCAATGCAAAACGCCTCTCTGCATCGAAAGTCGAGAAGCTGAACCAACTGGCACTGAAATTAATGGAGGTGCGTGGCCATGTTTGTATTAAGATGCCTGGACTCACGCATGTGCGCCATACGTCCAGCACGACACTCAGCTCGTGTCGACTCTCTACCGGACCCACAAATCTTCCTCAGGGACACACAAGATTAATAGTCTCTACGTCTTTGATGCTCTGGCACGCGCTGCCAGACATCAGGTCGACAAGCATAAACTTGACGTTCACGCGATAGTGGGCAACTGTGCCACTTTTCTGGTCAAGATGGAGGGTGTTCTTGACGGCCTGTTTCAAGACATATTATCTTCTGGTCTCCCTGAGGCAAAGGTTAGTTCTTGATATTCAGATCCGTACTAACTCTATCGCGCCACAAGCTTGTTATATGTTGTATTCGCGTAGTTCACGGCCCTTGCCTTCTCGCTTCAAGGCGAGACTGACGTTGAGGAACTCCTCCGCATCTTCGTCGCGAATTCCGGTATACCACCCCGTAACTGATCTCGTAGTACCTCTTACGCGACGCGACTTACCGTGGCGCGTTATGGTCACATGATTGGCATCTATCACTTATCGGCTTCCAGCTGCTTACGCGATTCTCTTTTCCATCGTGCCACAGGAGAAAACAAAGAAGATTTTGGACATATGGCTCAAGTTCAATACGTTTCCTTCGGCTGTGCTGACGAGTTTGCACAAGCTGGTGAAAGAGCATGATTCGGATAAAGGAAAGGGAAAAGGTGCTTATCACGTTTCGGTTTTGTTCGCTAAGTACTCTTCTATTCGTGGAATTCTACCTTTTGTCATAAATGAAGTCGTAAACGTGAGATGCAAACTGAAATACCACCTTGTCTGTGTCAGAACCCGACAAAACAAGTGCAGCAGTGACGACAGACCCCCGAATACATGCGGCCGCATCAACTACCACGCCGCCACAGGCGCAGGTGCCCGCAACTTCCGCGGCGTCTGAAAAATCCGCCGACTCATTGCAATCGACCTTGCTTGCGTTGCTCAGCCAGGCAGCCAATACTGCGGTGACTCCGTAAGTTCTATAAGCCCAAGTACGATCGTTTCCAGCACTCATTCTAAAATTTTTAGACAAACCGCTCCGAATGTAAACAGCTCTGCGGCAGCAGCGATTCAGGCGGACCCCGTACAATTAGCGCTGTTTCAGCAGTTGGCGCAGGCTGCGAATGCAGGAGGCTCAGCATTGCCTAATCAACGAGTTCCAGTATTACCGATGTCTGTAGTGCCACCGTCCGCTCCTCCCAGTATACCACCTGTAGCATCTCCTGTCGGAGGACCCTCTCAAAACTTGCCTTACCGAGACATCGACCGTCACGGCTATGCTCGTAGAGATACACAAAGTGACAGGTTCAATGGCCCACCCCGCGGTAGAGAGTTCTACTACGATAACCCCAGTCAAAGGGGCGGGTTCAGAGGCAGTCCGCGGGGGCGCGGTCGTGGGCGATGGGATGATCGCGACCGACAATACGATAGAAACAGTGGTCCTGATTGGAGACCGCAATCTCAGCCTGGGAGAAATATGCAGAGTCGCTCACGCAGCCCGGTTGGCAGAAACGGGCGGAATGTGAGACCGTACAGTCCACCTCGGAAGCAGCCGTTCCACCAGCATGCCCCCAGCCCGCCGCTACATACATCATCAGGGAGTGGACCTACAGGCCCTGGACAGGATGAATTCGGTAGAGACATCAGACCTCCTTCCCCGCACGAGGACTCCCCAGCGCCAACCTCTTCACATGGCCCCGACTTATCTCCTTCACGGTCAGCATCGAGTCCTACTGAGGAATCAAGTACCACGTTTCTACCGAGTGCCCAGCACGAAGCAGGCTCGTCGACGTTGATACATCCCCCTATGCCTCCACCTACTATCTCAGCCACATCCTCTACTTCGTCCTCCGCGCCGCCACTGGCAGGAGGCTTGGATTCCTTCGACCTCACTAGCTTTGATCCCACTGCCCCTGCATCGTGGGAAGGTCTTGGAACGGCTTGGAACATCACTCATGGATACCTACCATCCCAGGACGAGCTAATGCAATATGTTATCTCTATGAACTCGGCCGCTACGTTCCCCATTATGAGTCAGTATGAGGATACGCCTCAGAGGCAGTGGTCGGATGGTCACGAAGACGGATGGGGTGGAGGAGGTTCGCGAAGAGGGGGCAGAGGGCAACGGGGTTCATTTGCGCGTGGACATGACTACGGCAACAGCCGAGGAGGTTTCAGGGGGCGGGGAAGACAGTTCGAGCAGGACACGGATGCGTTGACCTTGGCGGGTGGCGATGAACCTACACCTTACAGCGTGCCAACTACCAACTATCCCTATGACCAAGGGCAGAATCTCTATCAGAGTGCCGAAGCCTACGCGGACCAGGCCAACGACTCGAGTGGACCATCGGGGGGAGGGCACATGGAGAGAGTAGGCGACGGATGGGTATGGAAGGGCGCAGCGGGCGTCGCATAAGGAGCGGGTACTTCATATCATGGACAATGTTGTTATAGCATTTTTATTTTCTTGTCGCATTTTCATACCACGGTTTCGGTTCGCTCTACACCTGCTAATTCGTAGCCATAGTCGTCTGCCGCTGACGTCCTTGTGCCGTTAAAATCTCCGTATACGTGTCTCGGTCTTGACAACACGCGAGCAGCGGAATAATCTTGCGCCACGAAGGGGTTCGGCCAATAGATGAGGTAGCATGTGCCGGCTGTGAATATGCCCAGCAAGCTACCCACGATAACATCTTCTTTGTGGTGCCTCTGGAACGTTCACGTTTTGTTCAGTACAACACCGATGTGACCAGATAATGGCTACTGACATAGTCTTCGACGCGAGATACCGCTACCCAGACTGCCCACGCTATGGGGCTTAGTGTCATGAATAGCCTCGCTAATCTGCTACTTGAGAATGTATGGCCAGGAAAAGACTGTCCAAAAAGCCATGCACCGGTGATACCCGCCAAGAATAATGACAAAAATGTCATTCCCGCGAAGACCTCTGAAGAATGGCCAGATGGAAAGGAGCGTCTACCATCCAGGACTTTCTCCAGCTTTCTGAAATCGGTTCTTATTATTACAATATCGGACGGAGAGACTGTTTATACACACCCTGAGCAAGCAGCTAAGGAGTCTTTCCACTTACAGCGGTGCAGGAAGTCCGGCCGTAGTCGCCCTGCCTCACACGTCAATGCGAGTGTCAGTGATGGATATATCATGAATGACGCGACTGACCAACTCTGTTTTTCAATCCTTCAGTAATCAACGCGGTGAATCCACTGTACATAGGACCATAGGACGTTATTCTATAGTCATGGCAGAGACGACGTGGAACTTATTACCTGCCAGAGTACAAGCTCAGAAGCCCGTGGTGAATATGCATGGCCGACGACATCAGCGTGCCCGAAACTATCACAACGATGATAGGCAAACCTAGAGCCATCATCATGTTTGTATTTCCGCTGATTCTGCAAGTAGTCATGCTGTTAACATCGCGGGTAAGAGATGTAACGGCTACAGAGGCCTTACTGGTTAGGTCTGTGTTTATGATTGATGAGGGGGTCGTCCACGTCGAAATCTCTTTCGTAGGGTGGTAAGTGCTTGATCCATAGCGAAATAGTCCAAGCCAACGTTGCAATACCCCTGATGCCAGAGAGAAGTCAGAATACCCGCTGCACTTCGAAATCTGGTCCTAGTCCACCGTATCATGATATGGGATTGAATCTTACCAGTCAAACGCATAAGAGCGGTCGAACCAACTCAGCGCATCGTTACCGAAGGTATTTCTCAGCCTTCTCCTCACCAGCTGAACGACGTTGGCCATCTGCTACGATGGACGCTGTGGACAAGCGAGATACTGGCTCGATGTGGTGGTGATGCAACAGACGCTCGTAAACTTCACACGACTGGTACTCGCCGGAAATCTTCAAAATCTCCGCAGCAAAGAAATACTGGAAGTGAACGGAATGTGATTGCTAGAGTCGTATACAATTAGTACACTATAACTTGAGTGATAAATATGAGTGCTAAATCGTGTTCCCCTCGGGCACAGGTTGAACAGTATTTCCACCGGGAGGTGTTTGGGGAGACAATCGTAGTCCCAGCTGCTCGAGTGTTTGCACATTGACAGCCTGCCTTCGCACGCTAGGCCTCTGAGGGCTGTAAATGTTGCGTAAGAGCCCCAAAGTACGTCGATGCATGTCTAACGAATTCGAGTGACCATGACGACCCAACGAGTTGCCGTGGATGCCTATTGTAGGGCGGAGAAGTTCAATGAGTGGGTCAACGTCGGGTACCAGCGTAGGGTTCCTGTCGACGTATTCCAGCAGAGCAAGGACCAGCGAGGGGCTCGGGCGAGTACTCGGGCCATTCCTGAGATATGCCTCAAGGTCTTTGAGTAACCCGCGCATCTTCTTCAGCACGGAAACTGCCTCGTCGTGGCCAAGCCGTCCTCGCGATTCGGTGCTATATCTGAGGGCCATAGAACAAGCATTGAAGAAGTTGTGGGGCTCATCCTCTTCTTTCTCCTCGCGCGCGTAACAAATGATGCGTTCTATTACTATTATGAAGTCAGAGTTGTTCGATCATACGAATTGAACGGAATAACTCACCTCTCGCGCCGAATACCACATCTTCTGTAGAAGCATTCCGCATCTCGTTGGTCTTGTACATCGTGGCAAATGCAGTTCGAGCGATCTCAAGGTCGCAGGTCAGAAATATCGCAAGTGTCTCGTGTACGCGGTGGTAGATGTGGGAGATCTGAGGGTCATCGAGTTTGAACGGTATTGAGCTACATAAGTTATTGAACATGTTCAACAAGCGAAGAGTGTTCTTCTCTACCGCAGGGTTGATTCTCTCGAGGACGTCTGTGGTAAGAAACAGAAGGGTGGTCATGCCGCGGTCGATAGAATCGTGGTGCTGCCACATTGGTAACTTGGATTGGTCGTCGGCCTTGTGCGCACGGTTTACGAGGATGTCCATCAAGCAATCTATGGCCATTGGGCTCTGCATTTCGCCGACACATGGTCGTATGACCTGCGAAAGCACCTTATCGTCCATTAACATGGCATCCGCCTCCACCAGAAGTCGATGATCCAGGTGTGACGGTTGTTGATCCACATAGTAACGCTCTCTTTGTAGCCACGTACGAGGCTGGCGGTGGCTGAGCTTTCTCGCCAGCCATCGCGCCAGCTGCTGCCGCCAAGAACCTCGTCGCCGCCTTGAGAAGTCGATGTGGATGATAGGCATACCAGTAAGTCGTAGTTCGATCCATTTGCCTTTCACGAGTTTAATGATGATGGAGATGGCAAGACCGACGAACCATTGGCGCAGTAGATATACAGCAAGCGCTTGTGGCGAACGGTGCGGTGAGTCTTTGGCGATCGAGGGAAGTACCGTCGTGACGACGAGAAACGCCAGCGAGAGCGACACGAAGAAGGTAATCACCCCCGCGACGATCGTGTCCAGCTGCCAGAGTAGATCTAGCATGCCGACGAAGAAGAACGCCAGAGCAAATTGGAGCAGAACGGGAAGGAAGCCGATAATTTCGGGGATATGCCACCGAATTAGGCCTGAGTATCGAAACTGCCGTATCCTTGCAGCTTCTCGTGGTGTGCTCGAAGCGCGATTCGTATACTCTCGCAACCACTGCTTCGCCAGAATACCAACCGAGGCCGAGGCAAGGCTAAAGACCAAACTCATGAACCAGAGTATGTTGATCCGGACCGCAAAATCTGAGGGTCGGGACGACTGAGGAGTTGTTGAGGCGATCTGAGTGGCGTTCTCTACAAGATGGTTCGTGACAACTTGTAGCAGAGCAGCTGTCGCTTGTCCCGAGTCTTGCTGTAGAAACTTGTACGACTCAACGATGAACGCTGTCAGCACAGCCGAGAATAAACCAGCCTGAGGATGCTTAATTTAGGTAGGGTAAAGCAGATGGCACATGGACTCACAAATACTAGAAGCGTATCAATGTCCTCTTTCCAACCTTTCACCATCCGCTCGTCGTAGTTCTTCAGCTTCTGTACAAACTTTCTCCAGGGCTTCAGGCCTTTCTTCGTCCGTACAGGAACCATGCCGTAGGAGCTGCCATCAGAGCTGCTGTCGTCGTCGATTGGTACAATGCGATTGGGGGCAAACCGTTGCTGTCGGGGAGAAAGCTCACAGTGATACTATAGCAAGAGAAGATGCTTTACATACCCGTCTCCAAGTACGAGCCGTTCGATGGGAGGACGGGCTTCGTGAATGAGAAAAGAAACTGCTTCGTGCGACATGTGGCGTAGGTTCCGTCGAGTCGAGTTCGAGCTCTTCAGGCTCCTCGACCACAGAATTTCTGTTATATGTCGGCTCCTCTACTTCCCCAGTGCCGTCAATGTATGGAATGTGTCGTTTAGGTCGTGGACGTCGAGGTTGTGGCGAGGGGTGTAGAGTGTCGTCTGCGGTGGGTGAAGACACAATGTCTCCGCCCAATATGGACTATGAGTGTACGTATATACTGTGAGTTAGTTGCTCGACAAGAAGTGTAAAAGCGACCACTCACTACGACCGGAGCTACATCTCCTTCTTCATCGGAACCAACTACTTGGATCTCAATAGGGTCCGAGTCGACACTGCGCGATGCCAGGGATACCCGGTGAGATCTCCTAGAGCTCTTAGAGTGCCTGGAAGACGGCCTGCTCGACGGCGGCGGCGGCATCTTGTGGAGATTGGAGGCGGTGGTGGAGGGACAATCGAGGGAATGTCAACAAGTTGTTCCATCATCATGCATCATTTGTGGTCGTATAGGCACAAATAAGTGTTGGGAAACTGATTAAGCCAGCGCTGTTTGTGCCGCCATCATTATATAGAGTTGTGTTTGTCACCGATAAAGACTGCACTACAGCGCCATCGTTTGGATCAGTAACCTTCTACTGACGATACCCTGCATACGAAGTTCTTTGAGCTGCCCGCCTGCCACTGGGCTGCAGCATCATACTTCATTCGGGCGCAATCCTTGTAGCCAGACTTGTTACTAGAGCCATATTTTTGAGGGAGGTATAAGGGGACATTGGAGTAAGAAGACACTGATAACATGGATGGGCGACAAGAAACCTTACGCTCAGGTCGGGTCCGACTGTAATGGGCGGCAGGAGTTAACCGAGGATTGCTTCATATGGTAACTCGGCGGGTACGTCACCGAGTTCCTTCTGGCCGAGTTTCACTTTGAGTCGAACCACCAGGACTCTCGAAAGAGACCGCTTTCAAGTTACAAGCTTTACCAAGGACCTCTATACTCTACTTCTCTTATCTAAACATACCTTAATACTGCATGCGGATTTCTGTGCCTTCGATCCCGCAAACTGTTCTCTCGGCCACTTCGCCTGCCAGGACAATCACTCCCGCTGCTGCAATAGAGCGAATCACAACATTTCTCTCGCCTGGAAATGTCACGTGTATAACAGGGGCTGGTGTTAGCGTCGATTCTGGTATACGAGCGTACCGTGGACACAACGGTCGTTACTTGAACCCGAATTACAAGTGCGTACTGAGTGATGCGGAGAGGATTGCAGACGGACCTGATGCGAGAGGTCCGAGAGACCAATTTTTGTGAGCATCATACAATTGCTACTCATTGTTTAGTCTCATCGGCTCTGTCACAGTATCAGGAATTAGTAGACAGTACTGCGAAGGGGTTTGCATTTAGGTGCGTTTATCGGAGTGGTTATGACATCGGAGGCTTACTATCGAGGGTGGCGTAACTCAGACAACGATATTGGTATGCCGGGGCGATATTAGTGTTTTATAACGCATACTTATGTGATGAATCAGGCTACGTTCGTATTTGGGCTACAAACCCGTGAGGGATGCCCTCCCGAATACGACACATTATGCGCTCGCCGCTCTGCAATACACGGGCGTGGTCAAGAAATTGATCACCCAAAATGTTGATGGCCTGCACCATAAGGCTCTTGCGGACGTCTGGGACCCTTCAACCATAGAAGAGCGGATATTGGAACTACACGGGACGTTGCATGTAAGTACGCTTTCCACTTCTCAAGCTGCCTTACCGGTAACTTATTGAAGAGTGCGTGTAGAAAGTCCACTGCAGTCATGGGCATACTGTGGATCGGGATACCTTCCAAGATCGACTATCTGCTGCCAATCCTCAATGGAAGGCGTTCGCAGAGGAGCTCGAAGCAACAAATCAGAAACCAAGGACAAATCCCGATGGAGATGTGAGTCGACCGTGCATAATTGTGCGTAAAATGCACTACTATATGAGCTCGACATGCAGGTTGTCCTTGGTGAAGGTGTCCGATATGACACGTTCAAGGTACCGGAGTGTCCGGACTGCCTGTTGCAGGAGGAGCGTAACTCTATAGTAAGTCTATCTTGTGATACGCTTCGCCGAGATTCTGATTATCACACAGCTAAAACCTGACTTAATATTCTTCGGAGAGTCTATCCGTCGCGAAGTCCGGGATCGTTCGTAAGTGGCTGAATGACATTCGTTACGAGAACCCTTGCTTAGTATCCCCTAGTTACGCCGACATTGAGTCCTGCGATAGGCTATTCCTTGTCGGGACGACATTAGCCACATACTCCGCGTTTCGGTACGTCACATCCTGCTAGTAGGTGGTGTAAAGCATCCGACCCTTCATCATGCAGATTATTGAAACACGCGTTGGAGCTAAAGAAGCCTGTGCTGATGCTTAATGTCGGTCCTACTCGAGCTGACTCACTTGAGAACCTTGAGAAGATTGAGCTGCCCAGCGGCTTGATCTTACGTGACGTCGCTCAAAATGTTCTGTAAGTGCGATTATGAGCATGCCTGCTTGGCGAGTAGTGCTACGAGCTGATGTGTGCTATTACGTTTGCAGTGGGACGAAAGGAGCGGAAGCGAATGTACGACGAATGCTAGAGAGCGGCGTCGTTCAGCCACCGCTGGACGACGACGATTAGGTAGCGATAGGCTACCACTCCGCGAATATATCCGTGAGATTGCAACATCTCGAGAAATACAGAAATACGTTACCATCCAGTCGCCTTTGTCAACACAGTAGCAACAAATATGAGCTAACGTTGAATTCAGCTGCTTCGTGTGATTCCAACGTGGTTCTCTCTGTGATATGAAACTGTGATGAGAGCGACTGAACCAGAACGACGTCTGCTCGGGAGTCGGGACATTTTATAGTCGTACTAACTAACTACAACAAGGGCAAACTATATACGTGTAATCTACCTACTAGTCTGATAGTCAAGAAAACAAAGGGGGATTATACAAGAATAATTGTAGAGATACGCTACTGGAACAAGATGTAATAATCAGGTGTGGGAGTTGCCAAGAAAGACACGGACACAAAGAGCTGGGCGATAGTAAGCAGAACACGATACGAGGTGGGGAGCGAGAGAAGCAAATACGACAGGAACTTACAATACAGACAAGATAGGGGATGGAGGAGACGAGAGCACTTCAAGAAGATGTAAAGCAAGGGCAGAACAAACAAGAACAGTACTACAGAAGATGGATGAATCGCTAAGACTTACCAAAACAGGAGAACAATAACAGCAATGAAGAAATCACTCGTACGTGCCACGGACTTGACTATCCTTGAACGAGACATGGTATGGACGAGGGGCATAGCAGGCGTTGTCGCCGTATGGCTCGCCAAGAGTGGGGTACGAGTCTGCAAGGCCGTCAACATCGCGCAGCGTCCATCTCTGAACGCGCTCGAACGCCTGAGAAGAGAGTTCGTATGTCGCGGATGTGAGGGGAATTGAGAATGATGAGAGAGGGGATGCGGGAGGGGGGGATTCTGGCTCTTCGGTGGAGGAGTCTGCTGTTGTCGAAGGTGCCCGAGCTGTTGGTGTGACAAGGCGTATACTAGCAAGGTCCCGTCTCCTGGGTAGCATCGAGGAGAAGGGTGGTTGCGGGGGAACACCAGCCGTTGAGTCTTTCGGTGCAGAGGACTCGGATTCCGCGTCAGCCGTCAAACGCGGTTCCCGACGCTTCGATTGAACCTTGGTCGCGACAGACCAGGTCTGCGCGGGTCGAGAAACCTAAGCAACGGTGGAGTCAGCTGAGCACTGCAGAGAGAAGGGAAACCGTCGAACGTACCTTGGCCTGATTTTCCAGCAGCTCCTCCACCGGTTTCTTGAGACACCTGTCCTTGTGCTGATACCAATGATAGGTGTCGAAGGGGCTTTTTCTTGAGAGCTTAATTTCGGCCCCACAGCGTTTGCACTGTACGAGTTGGGGGCTCAGGATGGTAACAAGACCGTCGGCTTTGAGCCTTTCCTCGCGGGCTTTCTCGCCTGTTATGCGACCGGTGTGTCCCCTAGAAAAAGGGATCAGATTTGGACGAGTGGTGGTGGGCAGGACTTACGATGCGGCACTCGCCGTGCCTTCCCCGCTGGTACGGTTCTCCGGGCCGCCCGCGACGTTGGAAAACCTGGACAATGTGGGGGATTGACCTTGAGAGGAAAGTGAATACGTTTGGTGGCCCATGGTAGTATTAGCGGTCGTGGTCGTTGAGGGGAGAGTTGAGAAGGAAGGGAGAGAGGGGAAACACGGTAATGTTTAGAGAGGCACGACGCCACTCGTGGGCCAGCGACGAGCCCTGGGATTGCCGCCGTCGAACTCACTAAGTGAGTTAGTCGCCGTCAGGGTCGTCCACAAGCGAGATCGTCCGCGAGATTCGCACGACGTATCTCGCCCACTGCGACGGGCATTTGCATTGCCTGTCGGGTATTGCCATTCTCACCGTCAGCAAATGAGTCACATGAAATACTAAATTTACTGACCAGATGTAAGCTAATGGTTGTGACCGTGGATGCCAGCACGCGAAGGCCATCACCGCGAAATTGAGAAGGTGAAGGCCACGGCGTATTGACCAAAAGGGGAAGTATGAGCTTGGTGGCGCAGGTACGGATCACTCCCTATTTCGGCAATATCTTCGGCGCCTGAGCTTGACATCCTGACCGAAACCACCAACTTGGCCATCCATGGCGCAGGTCCTGTACGAGTTTTCTTTCCTGTCTGCTATTCTTTTACTCACGGACAGAACTTCAGACGCCAAGTACCATGGCTTAATTCTCTCACTAGTCGCCACGACGAGCTCGCAGCAGCGGAAGCGTTTGACTTAAGCGAGTCAAGGTCGTCCTCTTTCGAACTCCTGGAGTCGGGCAGACACGCGTCGAGACTGGCCGAACACGTACACTACAAAGACGGAAGCAGCATAGATTGGCAACGAGAAGAGGCCGCCGAACGTGAACGCAAGCGGGCCATACATCACCAACGAGGGGTGCGGGGCGCGTTTGCTCCCGTTTGGGACTCGACACGTATTTGGCTGGTAATTATTGCCACTGGCATAGGTATCGGTGTGGCCGGCGCATGGTTGGATGTATTGGTGAGATGGTGAGTGTATTCTTATGCCTCTCATGATCACAACATCACAACGGCATGTCAGGCTGGGCGACCTACGCGAAGGTCGTTGCGAATATGGCTTTTTCTACAATTCTGTCGCGTGCTGTAGTGGCCTTGACGGTAGGTCGTCACTGTCTTGTTATTTCGACTCACATGATTAACTATGTCCATGCAGCCGGAGAAGTCTGTCAGGAATGGAAGACATGGAGCCAATATTTCCATGTCTCTTCGATATTGGGATCGTCTCTTCTTCAATCTTGGATTTACATATGTCTCTCAGTGAGTCACATTGTACTATCATTGTAAGCCGTTCTGAAGCTCATAACCATTGGCCATAGATTGCATTGGCTGCCAGTGCTTCCGTATTGGTTGTCACGTATGCGCCTTAGTACGTAAGTCCGGCGGCCGCAAAGCTCCATGCTCACATCTCTTCCCTGTTTAGTGCATTTCACACAGGGAGTAAGTGTTCTGGAGTCCTCGTAAATGGCCGTAATTGACAGCTAATTTGCTTTCCATAGTCCCAGAGATCAAGGCTGTAAGTGCATCGGAAAGACATCAAGTTTTTCACTGATCCCAAACTCTGGCCAGATCGTCAGCGGCTATGTATTTGATGCTTTTCTAGGCGGATGGACGCTTCTCATCAAGGCTGTGGGCCTTGCTCTCGCCGTCGCATCCGGTCTTTCACTTGGCAAAGAGGTAAGTGATGTATATTTGCTGTTGTTCGTCATCACACATGTGCTCATGCACGTCGCGCCTAGGGCCCACTGGTACATGTATCATGCTGCATGGCGTATCTCTTCTCCAAGCTCTTCAGACTAAACCCTACTGAGTGTGAGTGCGAACGTAGCTTCGAACTGATTACCCTGCCGCTCACACGCCAGCTCAAGCCCAGAAGCGCAAACTATTGGCCGCAGCTGCCTCTGCCGGCGTTTCCGTCGCATTCGGTAGCCCTCTCGGCGGTGTGCTATTTGGGCTCGAAGAACTGGACACATTCGCCTTTAGCAATGAGAGCGACGTCATGTGGCGTGGTTTTGTGATCAGTGTCATTGCTGCGGTCTCGTTACAGTATGTAGATCCATTTGGCACTTCTAAGTTGGTCCTGTTCCAAGTGTCCGGCGTTACGGACACCTGGAAAGGCTTCGAGTTGGTGAGTCGCATGGTCTCGTAGATTGAGCGGTTTTGAACATCCCATCAACTTCAGATTCCCGCGTGTATCCTGGCCGCTATAGGTGTAAGCCACTTTGATTTGCACGTCCGCTTTTGCTAAGTGTTGAACAGGGAGTGGTTGGTTCGCTTCTCATACGCCTGAACGCAACTGTTGCTGTGTTCAGGCACAATAGCGCTCTACGAGAATGGCCAGTACTAGAAGTTGTCGGCTTCACCGCAATTACAGCTGCAGTCAGCTATCTCGTATGTGACGACTTCCGAGATCTATCTGAGATACTGATGGAGGCTATATAATGAAGGTTATCTTCTGCCGTGTACAATCGTCGGAGCTGGTTGCCAACCTATTCCAAGAATGTGATCCGACAAAGGGTGATTACCATGGACTATGCAAGTGAGTATGGGATGCGCTGTGACATACTAATGCATTCGCTGATCAACTTCGATCACAAGTCCCACTGCAATTTGGCGAAATATCTTCTTGCTCACGCTGACCGCTGCTATAAAAGTATTACTCACCGCTTGGACTTTTGGCATGATGGTGAGTTCGCCTAGCTCTTTACTAGCATGCGGCAGAATATTGACCACAATAGGTTCCTGCAGGTATATTTCTACCGACCATCACTATCGGCGCGTGTCTGGGGCGGGCAATGGGCCTCATAACGTACGTGCCGTCTCATTGTTTTCGCCGCGAAACTAACAAATACGATGTTTCTAGTCAAGGTTTACACCGTGCTTATCCTCACGCCTGGATATTCTCGGCATGTCCGCCCGATCCAACAGTTCAATGTATCTCCCCGGGTTTCTATGCTGTCGTAGGGGCGTCTGCTATGTTGGCAGGGGTCACACGCATGACCGGTAGGTGAAGCCCAACCCTCTTTTGGCGCCTCTCATAACTTACCCTGGACGTTAGTGTCTCTTGTCGTGATCGTGTTCGAACTAACGGGAGCCCTATCCCATGTTCTGCCTATCATGATCTCAGTGGTAGGGTCGAAATGGGTGGCTGATGCTCTCGGCAAGGAGGGTATCTATTCCGTATGGATTGCGATGCGCTCGTACCCGTGGCTCCCGCCCAGCGAGTACCGGGACAAGGGCCAAACCGCTGCAAGTATCATGAAGAGCGCTGACAGACTAGTCATAATACATGACGACCAAGAGGCAAATGACGAAGGTACTATAAGTGGCCTTAAAACATTCGTTGAGCAACATGTGTATCATGGCTTTCCTGTTGTGACGCGAGGAAATGCGCTAGTCGGGTTCGTGGTGCGGGACAAAGTGAAGGCATACCTCGGTATGTGATGAGTTAATCGACATCTCGCAGATGATGTTTAGATCGCCACTAATGTATCGACCCGCAGACTTTCTTAGCACGGAGGCAGAAGCTGAGGATATTTCGAATCGGCAATGGACGTTCACCGCTGCCATCGCTCGACAGAATCCTGAGTTTGTCGATTTATCCCCTCTACTGGACGAGGCTGTGCTTCAGCTACGCAAAGAGGTTCCTCTGCAGCTCGTCGTAGACATGTTCAAGAAAATGGTGCGTGATGAAAGGGAAGTTGACATCCGCCTTCTGCGCTAATAAATGTTTGTTACAGAATCTCCGGCATGTCTTGTTCTCCCACGCTGGCAAGTTAACCGGTCTTGTTACGAAGACAGATATCGTGTGGCTATTGACTGCACATCTTCCGCGGACGGGTGCGCTTTCTGAACCTAGTATGGCGCACTAGACTAGCGCGACTGTAGTTGCGAACTATTTATTTGGTTTTACGACATGTTTCAAGAAGGGTGGTCTATTAAGGAATTTTCAGATGCATGTTCATTGGCCGCAGGTTAGCTTGGGACTATGCCAAGTGTGATTGGCTTGGAAGGTGACAAACGCAAGATTGTACGGAGTCTTTCGTTTCTTTTGCAATGGTCACTGACAGAATCTGTTGTATAAACAGGATCTGACTGACTAGACCAGAAAATTAGGGAATCAGTACACATTCTCTAGAAGAGAGGAGGCGAACACTCACGTACCTGTCCCTGGTGCGCGCCGCACGACGATGGGAGCGCTACTAGTACGATCGACAATTTACACCCCTTATGCTCCCTTACTGCGTCCGGCTTTGGCCCGATCACATACGTTTTATCGGTACAGCTAGATGATTCATGTGCTTAAGGACTCTGCCCATAGCTGGATCGTGAGGTGATCACCCCATGGGACGATGTCGCGATCGTCGACTCTCGTACATATACCACGCGACACGGTGGGTATGTGCAGCGTGGAAGCTCGCAAGAGGAAGCGGTGTAACACCGAGCTTACGGTCACAATCAGCTAAGTCTTGGCTAAGTCGCATCTTCGGACTCTGTCACAAGTGGCTGTGCTAATGGCGATAACAGCGTCCCCGCGCCTCCCGAGCTGTTTTGTGGCTGGTGCCTCTCGCGTTTACCGCCATACCGGCTGAACGCATCGGTACAGAAATAAACTGGAATTCTCTCTCGCCTGGACCTACTGGTACGCTCGAACGGATACAGGTGATCATAGCATGCAGGTATTCATCCGACAAACGAACACATGGCCTCGTCCGCCCTGATCTGAATGCTTCTGCTGATAGACGTTGATGTCGACGGAAACATCACTGTTTCGCAGTGCATATGATACAGCTAAGTTGACATATGTACGGATCAAAATATTTCTCAGGTCCTCGCGGTGCACTGGCAGTGACAGCCCAACAGCGTTGTCTAGTGCCTACTGACAGGATCGCAGCCTGCATTTTCAGCTGGTTCTTGTATTCGTATCATTCTTTGGGGTACTGACCTAGTAAATGGTCTCATTGAGACAACACATTAGGCCTCTACCGCATACTTCGTGTGGTCGCACTGGGTACTGTCTCTGATCTGCTAATTATTTAGCGCCGAGCACATCAATTCCCGTTATGGCAACAAACAATCTCAGGGTCCAGGATCTGCACGCCCGTAGAAACCGCCATCAAGTGTCTGGACGTTTGACAATCTGGTGCGTAGCCTTCGCGGATGTCTCAGAGATATATAAACCACAGCTCCGGCTTGTAGGTTTCCTCACCCTGGCGGTCCCATTCATTTCCATACCCATTCCTTTCCAGCCTTCCTCACAGGCCCTTCCTTCGCCTTCCTATTCGGCCGTCCTCATTTCAACTACTTATTCAAGATGCGCTCCTTTATAGCAGTTTCCTCTCTTTTTACCCTCACTTCTTTGGTGTCTGCTGCCCCTGCGCCCGCACCTTTGTTTGGCATCAGCTTTGGCTCCGGCGACAAAGACAACGGCACACCGACTCCCGTTTCCCAAAGCGACATCACTAGCAAATTGCAACTGCCTGCTTTCTTTGCGAGGGCTGCGTATTGTGATCCCCAAACAGTGTCGGACTTGTCGTGCGGTGCGCCCTGCGATGCGATCAAGAACCTGAAGGTGTTGGCGAGTGGTGGTGATCAAGGTGCTACTCCCCGATGTGAGTTGTTCGACCTCGATCTATCAATCAGACGTCTGAATTGGGCCGTTTTGCAGTCTTCGTCGGCCAACATACCGACTCGCAGTCTGTCATTGTTGCTCATGAGGGCACTGATCCCGAGAAAATCCTCTCGATCGCCAACGACGCCAAGTTCGCTCAAGTAGACATGAACAGCACTCTGTTCCCCAAAGCGGCGTGTAAGTGCTGCTCTATTTCCTGGTCTTGCCCAGCCGCTCATTAAAGTTGTGAACGACAGCGGGCTCGAAAGTGCACGACGGTTTCCAAGAAACACAAGGCCGCACAGCCGATATTGTGTTGTCTACTGTGAAGTCCGCACTGTCATCGTCAGGCTTCAAGCGCGTTCTTGTGACAGGTCAGTACCTCACACCATCAAACTTAAGGTGTTACCCAGCATCCTAACAAAAGTCGCTGATTGTCAATGTTTTCGCATAACCATCAGGTCACTCACTGGGTGCTGCTGTTGCGACCCTTGATGCGACGATGCTGCGTATGCAGCTGGACCCCAGCGTCCAGGTGGACTCTGTCGTCTTTGGTCTCCCTCGTGTCGGTAACCAGGAATTCGCAGACATGGTAGATTCCATGGTATGTTCCCTCCCCCGTGTATCGAAAATGATGGCGAGCCTAACGCGTCCCCGTCTATCTTCTCGTGATCTCTCATTCAGCTTCCTGCGTTCACACATGTAACCAACAACGAGGATCCGGTACCGATTGTCCCCCCTCGCTTCCTTTCGTTCCAGCACCCGCAAGGCGAGCTTCACATCACCGCTGTTGATGACAGCACCGGTGATGCTACCATCGAAGCTTGCCCCGGTCAAGAGAACGATAACTGCTCAGAGGCCAACTCTCTGTTGAGCGCATCAGTTCAGGACCATCTCGGCCCTTACTTCAACGGCATCTCCTTCGGTGGCAGCCAGTGCCCCTCATAAGTAAGGAAATGCCAGTAGGTGTAGGGCCGCAGCCGACATATGTAGAAGTAGAGGGTATTTATCTGAGGAACCTGTAAGTTATGTTGTACATATTTCGTGTTTCTCAGGGTTTTGTTGGGGCATTTTTATGTGCATTACGGGTATGGAATGAATGATGTTACCTCCAATTGCGCGAGTTAGAGATACATGGTCGAGCTGCCTTGCGGCGAAAGGGTTTCCGGTCAACGTGCACTCCTAGGCAATCAAGTCAGGAAATCTGTCTTGGGAAGTGCAAGAGCACCGTGTATAGAAGTAGATAGGATGTGTTAAGAACATGCGTCGATACAATTCCGTCTATGCCTGAGTCTAGTATTACTGAGTCGTCCACAGCCATGAAGTCTTCTATGAGAATAAATATGAGAATCCGCTGCATAATCTATGGGAGGTATCCGATGCTACTCGTATGTCCGTGTCCACGAGGGCGTATCATGTGTATGTGCAATGCTGAGAGAAAACTGCAGATCGTACGGGAAGCCATGAACATGTTGACAAAGAAATAAACCACGTGGCAAAGTGCGAACGGCACAGCAAGGCTCGATGCTCACTGCCCGTTCGCCAATCCATCCATCGCGACCACGTCCTCATCCGCCTCGTCCTTAGCAGATGCCGACAGATCGACATGGAGGGATCTATCGACGGACGTGCACTCAATTTCTTCCAATCCGGGGAAGACGGCGAGGGTCTGGCGGATGAATGAAGACATGTCTGCATCCGGTGCGGGTAATCCTCCAAGCAAGAGAGTGTGCAGAGCCGTCTGGGCAGGTATCTTCTCCTCTTCTGCTTCGGATGGCTTGTGTTCGCTGGTGGCGGTGAGGTCGAGAGGGAGAACAAGCTTGCGGAGGTCACGGCAGTGCTTTGCGAGAGAACGAAGAGAAGCGAAGGTGATCTTCGGTGTGGGGTGCTGTGCGTCGTGTTCGGCAGAGCCGGATAGCGTCCCGAGATCGAGTCGTTGAAGGCGCGGCCACCACGATGCCATCTGTTCTATATCCTTGTCTGTCAAGTCTGGAAGGATCATGGCATCGATGGTGAACCGTTGAAGTGCAGTTAAAGGGCGAAGAGGGCGTAGAGTGTCCAGGGTGAACCGGGTTGAGCGTATAGGGAGCGAATCTAAACTCTCCATCTCCTCGGATTCTAAGATCTGGTCTATGGTGAGGTCCGTGAGGGTATCGGCGGCTCTAGAGATTAATAGGTCGAATGTAGGTTTCCAGGCGGAGGGGTCTTGGTCGAGTTCCTCCGACTCTATATGAAGTGAACGTAAAGTGCATCTAGGTATTATGGAGAGTATAGCGCAAATAAGCGTCCGGGATGCGCGGATTCTAAGTGTTTGTAGAGAAGCGAATGAAGCGTTAGGTGAAAGGGCGAGCGTGAAGTCCTCGGCGTCGATATGGTTCGCGTGTACCGACAACAGTTGCAGATTGGGAAGTGAGGTGAAAGATGCCAGTGTTTCCACAGAGAGGGATCTCCCTGTGGAGAGGACTAACGAGCGTAACGAGCGTAGGGCAGAGAGTGTGTCGGATAAGGAAGGGGACATCCAACCGCGGATACGTAGTTTGTCAAGGGCGGGGGACGAAGATTTCAGATCCCTAAAGGTCGTGGCTAGGCCTTTGCACCTGGCTTCTGCCGCTGAGGTACGTATGACGGGACCTAAGTCTACTTGCACGTCACGTAAGGTGGGGGCTGCGATCAGAGACGCTGGTGCAAAGCAGCCACCTCGCAAGAGACTAGTCGACTGCAGGTATGGCAGGATGACATCGATGCTTCCTACCGCTGCACTGGGTGGTTCCTTTATCGTTATATGTCTGATTCTAGTTTCGTAGGCAGGCCCATTTCGTGTCGTTTGAGGGGTAGGATTGATAGAACACTGGGCGTAGCGAAACACGTTAGCGGCAAAGCTGGGGGATGTATCTCTCGACTCACCTCCCAACTGTCATAAAGATTTAACAAAGGTTCTGCAGATTCCAACCTCCTCCATAACCTATCCAACGACGGGTCTTTCCAGGCTTTGCATGTTCTCGCGAGCTGGGCAAGGGTCCACCGGAGCTCTTTTCGGTCCCAGTCGGAGCAGTGCTCGAGGATGACTTCGAACACTTCATCTATGAGAAGTGCAGGATGCATGTCGAGTATTTGGTCGTTGTTCCGGACAGCGACAAAGCCCGTCAGGAGGAGGGAGGAGATGGTGGTAGGTGGAAGAACTTGGTCAAAAGCAGAAAACAGATCAAGGTACTCGCTGGCAACGGATCAAAAGTTTTCGAAAAGACGCCCTCCGATTGGCTGTGCCTCACTTCCGACCACCGACAGGGTCCTCTACTTTAATACTCAGTTAGAAATATCACGGCGAATATTTGTCTCTATTGCTTTCGCAATATATACAGGTAGTAGTGGAATGCCTCGCCCAACTGGCGTATCTCCAATGTCGTACCCTCTCTCGTCAGATATCGTCGGCGAAAATGCGGCTGTCCAAAAGTAAGGTACACAAAGACGCCACCCGGCCGCAAAAGTCTGATAAATGTAGGTTAGCAGCTGAAAGATCGCGTAGAAGAAAACCTATAGCATACCGGAGAACTTCATCTACTTCGCGAGTACAATTTTGGACGACCTCTTCGGGCGGATCCTGCGATACATTAGTCAGTCATAGTTTTCCGATGAAGGAATGACATCTTATTACCCAAACATCTGCTTTCGCAGTCATCATGGCATCCATTGTACCTTATGTCGAATGAGCTACCGTCAAGGCTCTGCTATTGGTCTATTAGCCTACCTTTATCAATCGCCACATCGAAGGACTCTGACTCGAACGCCATTGATCGAACATCCATCTCGTGCCCTAAGCAGCATTAGCCCACGAATGCAACGATGAGGACACTCTTTACTTACACTGCATCTCTGGGCGAACTTGTTCGTGCTTCTTTTGCATCTTCTCAATAAGAATTCCAGAATACTACTGTTCGTTAGTATGCGCTTCCAGTGTGAACGATCTTGGAGATACATACGTCCACGTTCACAACGTTGTGATAGCCATCATCGTACATCTTACTCCCCCGGTCAGTAAGGATCGGCCTTATCAAAGCTCTTCGCTCACCTCTTCAGAGAGTTTCGAGTTCCCGCATCCAAGCATCAATAAACGTGCATTTTTGCTGGGAATGATATCGCGGAAGATATCTGCGACATCTACATACGACTTAAACCAGTCGAATGAGCTGTCATCTGATTCTCTCCACGAATACCAATGTTTCATTTTATACCGCACTCGATATGAAGTTGTGATGGAACTTACTGGCTGTATCTTTGATCCCTACGTTTGTGCATTAGCTGTGTATTCTTATATCATAGGAATCTTACTCACCAGTATTCCTTTGTTCCATATTGCTCATTTTTCGCTGGAAGAATGTCTGTCATTTTGATGGTCAGTGTACAAGAACACCTGCTGTATCGCGATGCAAGACACTCAAGGGCGGGACACTCAGGTTAGGGTTTATCCCATGTGATAACACGGCGGCGATTACCCCAGACGAGGTCAATTCACGCTGATCAAGGCTTCCACCTCGACCACGACGATGAACAGACCCGAACCACCGTCGGTGCTGCAAACACCAGGATTTGCTCACTATAACCTCGCCTGGTCTCCATTCCACAGCTCACGGCTTGCGGTTGCTTCCTCGGCGAATTATGGATTAGTGGGTAATGGAAGGCTGCATCTCACATCGGTAGGAGTTGCACCGGGTTTACCTCCTGGACAGCCTACTTTAAACTTGGATAAACAGTGAGTGTGTAGAGATTAATGCGAGGAGTAATTTCGGCTGCTTAACTGCGTCCAGGTATGATACCCAGGATGGACTGTACGACGTTGCATGGTCTGAGGTTCATGAGAATCAGCTGGTTACTGGATCTGGAGACGGCTCTATCAAGCTTTGGGATGTCATGATCAATGTAAGTCACCAGTTTGAAAGCGTATATGCCCAGTTTGAACTCATCAGTAATGCAAGCATTCATAGGATCTGCCGATCCGTGCATGGCACGAACATACTCGAGAAGTCTTCTCCGTAGACTGGTCCAATATCAAAAAAGACCAGTTCATATCAGCTTCATGGGATGGCACTGTAAAGCTTGTACGCTTATACTTAGCTTTGTTTCTCTAATTCACCTATTCTGACTATACGGTAGTGGACTCCTGAACGGCCACGATCAATAACATCCATACAAGCCCATTCAGCATGCGTTTACCAAGCTCTATTCTCACCACATCAACCTGACATTATTGCCACGTGTTCGACCGACGGAACTCTGAAGATATTTGACCTCCGCACGCCGAGTTACGCCCCAACAACCAACAGCTTCACCAATCCCACCGCGGCTGCAGCACTGACTGTCCCCGCCTCGGGAACTGAAATTCTTTCCCTTGACTGGAATAAATACAGGCCATTTACTCTTGCCTCTGGTGGTGTTGACAAGCTAATTAAGGCATGGGACTGCCGCATGGTCAAGCTTGCTCCGGATGTAGCATCGCAGCAGGTCCAACAGGTGGGAGGAATCTGTGAGAGTCAGATGGCGGGACACGAGTGGGCGGTGAGGAAGGTGCAATGGAGTCCTCATCGTCCAGATGTAATTGCAAGTGCAAGCTACGATATGACTTGCAGAGTGTATGTGTTCGTTTGTAATCATTCCGTGCTTAATCTGATCGACAATCTCGTATAGGTGGTCAACGAATATGACTGGGGACGGAAGGGGGAACTTATTGTATATTCATGACCCGCATACTGAGTTTGTCGTGGGGTGTGCGTGGTCGCTATATACAGAAGGTGTGCTTGCGAGCTGCAGCTGGGACTGCAGAGTAAACGTTTTCCGGGTGTAATTTACAGGTACGTTTCATAGTTTTTCTGGTAGCTCGGTCATTGACCTGTCCTTTCACGATAGAGATATTTCAGATGTATAAAATACTATCAATTGACCCACATCAGAAGCGCCTTGTCGACTACAAAAAGCGACGGGATCATCCATGAACAATACTGGTATGTGTGGAAACGAGCCTGAGAGCCTGATGCCTCATGTCTACCTACCTCCGTCTATGCATCTAGAATATTTCCCATTCATATGACAGTCGGCGACAATCGAGACCAGGCACGATCGCAAAAACGGCCAACGCCACAACGAAATGAAACTCCACAACCTCGCTCGCTGCAGTAGCCTTCATGCGACCGGTTCGCTCCGTACAGCAGAATGTGTTGGTGAATTTGCAAGTGAGTTCATTAAACGCCACGTGCGTATTCATTTCGACTTCGTATTTGATTTCTTCAACATCTACCAGCACGACGTTCGTTCTACAAATACAATTCCCATTGAAAGCTATCGTCACTGTGGTCCAGTGAACACAACGTGTTACGCATTGCTCGCCGTTGGAAGCCTTCTTTATCTCCGTATGTCGCCTGTAGCGACGTCACTCATTGTGAGTCCTTCGCCCTCGTCATCTATGTCCTGACCTCTAGTGAGAACCTCGGTGCAACATTGGGTGGTTGGGAGCCCCCAGGATGTCCGTTGCGACATTTTTACGCACCTTGCGCTGTGGAGCAGAGTTGCCACCGATTCAAATGGTACAGCACCTCTACGATGTGTACTTGGTGTCCCGAGGTACGCTCGTCATTGTGCAAGGTACACAGGAGGTCTAGGATTATTTCTTCCGGGGCAGGTGTCAGCACTATAAATACGACACTCCTTCAGAGACAAGTTTCTGCAACCCGACAGCAAGATATCCATCCTCGCTCTCACCAGTTCTTCAAGCATCTCAGCAAACATGTTCTCTCGCATCTCCATCTACTCCATGCTTGCACTCTCTCTCCTTGCGGTCGCCACCCCTGCCCCCATCGTAGAGAACGGCGGTAAACCGTCTACCACGGCGAAACCGCCCGCTACTACGACGAAGCCCCCCGCTACCACGGCTAAGCCACCTACGACTACCGCCAAGCCTCCTACCACCACGGCGAAACCACCTACCACTACGGCGAAGCCACCAACTACCACTGCGAACCCGCCCGGTACCACGGCGAAGCCTCCCACCACGACGGTGACTGTGACTGCGCCGGGTGCTTCTGGCACCGCCGCCGCTGGCAGTTGCAACACCGGAGCTATTCAGTGCTGCCAGAGCACCACGACCGTACGCACTACTAAATTTATCCTCGTAATAAATATATCTGACGTATCGGGGCTTGTTTAGGCTAGCTCCTCCTCGGGGAACGCTCTGTTGGGTTTGCTCGGCGTCGTGCTGAGCGACTTGGACGTCCTCCTTGGAGTCAACTGCTCGCCTATCTCAGTCGTTGGCGTTGGTAGCGGCTCTGCGTGCAACGCTCACCCTGTTTGCTGCGAGAATAACTCTTTCGTACGTGCTGTTTCTCGATAAGTCATGTGTCAGCGTGAACTAACGTGTTTGACTATTGGTAGGGCGGTCTCATTTCGATTGGCTGCATCCCTATTGAGCTGTGATTGTTCGGCTCACCGCCTGTTTGAACCGAAGAAGTGGTGGTAAGTGGTTCATATCTTTATCAGCCAGGCGAGTGCTAATGTAAGGTTTCTTCTAGATTGTCGCGATCGTATATACATAACAAACTCGTGTTTACCGCCATTCAACTGATATATACCGACTATCGAATCCTTGTATGATTACTTGACCTCGAGAATGAACATGTTTCTATCCTGCATCGCGGCTAATAGTTCTGTGTCGATGCTTTAGGGCGACCATCGTGCATACTAGACTCGCCGATAGTGGAGCATGAGCGCGAGTGTCACCTAGACGGAACACTATCTCGTCGCTTTCTTGCAAGAAAGAAAGAGGGGCTGTCGGTGAGTGCATTAGAGCGAGATTGGCTCATGCTTCTAGTGCGAAGTTTATCATATGTCTACACGCCTACTTACTTGAGCTTATAATCATCTTCGCAGAGGCAGGCAGGTTATGAAGCTTATGAGGATCGACTTGATGAGTTTTCTCCGGCCGTGAAACCATCATCTGACCTTGGGCTTTGTGGGAAGTGTACAGTACTTTGTGATCAAACGTGTGATATGGCCATAGACGTCACAGCACGGAACATGTCAGTCAGGCACTACTGAACAGAGTACTGCTTCCACTGAAGATTGAAGCTGGAAGACTGAATTACGCTCCAGAACGTGGTAACAGAAAGTATGTCACTTCCGTCAACTTCTCTGCCACCTAGATAGCGTTTCCCTCACGCTTTCGCAAGCACTATTCATAGTACCCTAGAGACCAATCGGATGGTAGACAAAGCGATGCAGTTCATCATGGCCAGAAGACCGCGGACATGCTTCCGCCCGGCGAATGTCGAACAAGTTACGGCTGAGCGCAGTGCAAGGAAATCCATGTGCTTCTTCAGGGACGGAACGCGTATTTTTTATCGGACAAGGCTGATGAAGATTCGCAGGTCGCAGCCACCGCCGCCTGGCAACGGTCTGGGACTGCATTGTCCAGCGAGCGAAAACGTTGTGCGTGCGAGGCCCATGTTGACTTGAGAAGAAGTATTGACTTGTTCATTGAAGACGGGGCTATTGTCCTCGTTGTAGCCTTTCAGCATGTCTTGCTTTGTTCACCCGTTCGTTGCTGTGATATGGGCGTCTACTGCCATATATGGCGGGGGCATGGCTTTCGATAATGATGGCCGCTGGGCTTCGGCCAATAATTGGTTGAGGGACAGGGCTGAACTTGATTTCGGGCCATAAAGGCCTTTGCACCTCTTCTTCACTTTCTCTTCACAACCCTCACCTCCCTCCCTTTCAACGTCCGCGTTCCTTTGCCTGGCCCGTGCTCTGTCCCCTTCCTTCCCTCGGCAGTCAACAAGCCACGCCTCTCCTTTAAATACGCACCCTAGGCTTCTAGATCTGCCCCGCCCACACACACATACCCCCACGACAGTCCACGATGCACGCACTCGCAACTCTCTTCTTTGCCCTCCCCATCACCGCCCTTGCTGGCACTCATGAACCTTGGGCACATCGCCGACGTGCTCAGCACTGGGAAAAGCGCGAACCTGTCACCTTCGCCCGCCGTGGTGTCCAGTACAAGCTATCGGATAACTTCTCGGGTCAAGCGTTGCTCGAGTGAGTACTTACATTGTGCGTCTAAGTGACGCGACGGAAGCTAATCCGTCCCCAGCAACTTCAACTTTTTCAACCAGGCCGACCCCACGCACGGGCTCGTGCAGTACGTCGACGCGCAGACTGCTAAGAATGAGGGTCTTGCCGTCGTGCAGGATGATGGCGTTGTGAAACTCAACGTCGACTCCACCACGCAGCTACAAGCCGGCCAGCCGCGCAAATCGTGTGTACCCTCATCACCTATTTCGTTGATCGATGATCTTACCTCAGCTTATCTGTAAAGTGTCCGCCTTGAGTCCAAGAAGACGTACAACAGTGGTCTGTTTATTGGCGACTTCTTCGCCATGCCCACTGGTTGTGGAACATGGCCGGCGTACTGGACTGTAAACGGCAACGACTGGCCCAACGGCGGCGAGCTGGACATTATCGGTGGGTAGACACGTGTTTTCTCGATCGGCGAGTGGGCGCTAATAACTCATGATTGACAGAGGGTGTCAATTTGAACACTGACAACCAGATCACGGCGCATACGGGACCGACATGCACCCTTAGTGGCGGGCTCATCAACGCCGCAGTCGGCCATCTGGTCAGCCCGACATGTACCTCGTCGGCCGACAACAACAGCGGATGCCCATGGAACCCACAGGGCAACGCTACCTACGGCCACAACTTCAACATGCAGGGCGGCGGTGTCTACGCTCACTTGTGGGACAACACAGGTATCAGCGTCTGGTTCTTCCCTCGCAACGCCATTCCAGGAGACATCACCTCGGGCAACCCAGACCCGTCATCTTGGGGTCAGGCTACCGCCGTTTTCCCGAACAACGACTCCTGCCAGACCACCAAGCACTTCCACGACCACACGATTGTCATCAACACGAGCTTGTGTGGTGACTGGGCCGGCGCTGCGTTCAACAACGGTGGACAGTGCTCTGGCACTTGCGATGCTTGGGTCGCCGATCCCAGCCACTTCAAGTGTAGGTGTTTCAAGTTTCTATGACTGTGAACGAGAGATACTCATCTACGTTTGTTGAAGCAGACGCGCACTGGGCTATTGCCAGCATCAAGGTCTACCAGCCACAGAACTAAGAAGTTCTCTATACCTCTCCCCATACCTATCACCCCTCATCGGTCGTTGATCATCCTTGCCCGCTTCCGCCGCCTTTGACTCCAGGCAGCACTTTCTTCATCGTGATATCCAGGTGTATATCATTCATACCTTGTTTTTTTCTGCTGGCCCCGGTCGGTCGGTCTTAGCTTGGCAAACGGTCGCAGCGCCCTTGAGTAGAGTACATAATCATCTCGTCTTATCGTTACATAGTAGGGTTAGATCTGTGGGTCTTCTGGGCAGGTGTCCCGGGCGCTGTGCATTGTCAGCATTGTTGTTATCGTCTGTCTTCTTGAACGTGTCTCTCTCTACATCTCTCTCCACTACTGTCTTTACTTTATCTCTGTGTCTTGCACTGTGACCGTTAGGATACCACGCAATGGAAGACGAGAGCTGTGCATACAATCGTTAATTATATGTAGAACATATCAATTGGAACTGTTAGATGTCAATCCATCTGGGTGTAGAGATGCCGAGGAGAGCTGATTGAGATTAACCTTCAAAGTTCTGAGCATTGTTGCGGAGGTAAATCACAACTGACACTAAGAGCGACAACTCCGAGATGGGTAGCTCATCAATCGGGTGCATATCACCGTGGATCATGTACATGTCTCACACTAGCAATATGTTCACAGTATAACATTCCTCTATACAACAAGTCAAATATCCAAGTATCAATACAACCCATAGTCCTCATTCTCCTGTTCCTCTTCCAGCAGCTCTTCAGGCGGCCCCCCATGCTCACTCTCCCACCGCTCCTGCCACACCGTCAACCGCTGCATCAACTCCGCCCACTCCTCCTCACTCTCAACCCCATCCAACCACGCCCTCTCACTCTCCTTGCCCTCCGCCTGGACTCTCGCCCACGCGCGACTCAACAACCTTGAATCCCTCCGTCCGCGTCTCCTCCACTCCTCCACATACTTCCTCCCATCATCAGGCAGCTTTCCATGTTCTTTCAGATATTGAACTAACGCGTCCTGGTAATCCTGTGCCTCCGTATCGCCCCCGACCATCTTGTGTCCGACGTAATACGGGTCGAAGCCTTTCGTCCTGCGGAACTCTTCGCGCGTGACAAGGGAGTCGAGCATCGAGGAGCGGGAGGGGAGGAGGGAGGGGTCGGCGATGGCGTGGCTGATAAGCAGGGATTGGGCGATGTCGGAGGGACAGTTGGCGATGAGGATGGGGAGGCCTACGAATGCTAGTGCCGTCGGCGGGTGTTGAGGGGATAGGGAGAAGATGTCTTGATACAATGGGAAGATATATCGGGTGTTTGTCGTGAGACTTTGCGCGGTGGTTGAGTTTGCTGTGGTGTATGGATCGTATTTGAGAGCGGGGGTGCGTAAGGAGGATTTAGAGGGAACGCGGGAGAGGAAGGGCACGAGGGATTGATAGCCTGTGGCGAGGATTATTGAGTCGACTGTGGTGAGGCTCGAGCCGTCTTCGAAGAAGATAGAATCTTTTGTGAAGTGGGAGATTGGAGGCTTGACGATGACGTCTGCTTCGGGTGGTGGTTCGCTGCCTTTACGGAGGGATTGGTAGACCTGTATAATGATATAGAGTCATACCGTCAGATTGTGGCGTTTCGAGTAGAATGTGATACACATACAGTTGTCAATTCGCTGACTTGAATAGCAGCGTCGCGTCCACTGGCACCTCCGCCGACGATGAGCAAAGTGCGGTTAACGTACCGCTCCGGTTCACGATAGAATATAGAATGCTGAATCTCCCTCTTCGGCGTCCCCTCAGGCGTATTCCCCAACCACTCCTCCTCACCGTCCCAATGCGGGATCCGCGGATAATGGTTATGTCCATTACCCACAATAAGATGATCAAAGAACTCATGGACCGTCTCAGGCCCATCCTCCCTAGTACCAATCCGCGCAACCTCAACCTCCCACTTACCCTCCACAGAATTTCCGTGCCATCCCGCCGCGACGACAGTATGATTCACGCGAATATGCCTGGTAATATTATGCCGCACGGCAAAATCGACGTGATACTGCTGCATGTACTCCCATCCAGGGAACAGCGGTGTACCCGGCGGGAACGGGTTTCCCGGGTACGTCATCGTCGGATGCGGGGTGTTGGTGTGTAGACGGGGGTACAAGGGTGTTTCGGGGAGAGCGGGAGGGTGAGGGGGGTTGAGGTCGGGGAGCCAGACTCCGCCGACGGAGCGACGTTGTTCGTAGAGGACGATGTTCCAGGATGAGCGCACTTCTGGGGGGAGGTCGAGGAGGGTTTTGAGGATTGCGAGGCCGGCGCTGCCTCCGCCTACTATGGCGATGGACTTTGTGGTGTTTGAGGAGGAGACGGGGATGGGTGGGCTAGGGGTTTCAATGTCGTTGAGAATGGGAGTGAGGGCAGATGGATACCATGGTCCAAATGAGAACGACAGTAGCGACACAACGAATTGTGGTAGATGCACCATATTTGCCTCTATCGGAATAAACTGATTTCAGTACGAGCTCTCAATGTCGTAGGAGGCAATGAACATACCGTGCCAGCCGTCGAGGTCAAAGGAGGAGATAGCTGCATGATGCAGGGTTAATATGCGTCCAGGACGCGACTATTGAGATCATGTCGCATGAGCGTATTCGTGAGTGATATTGCGCAATTCATAGAAAGTAAATAGGAAGGCGTCTATTCACGTACGGCATCGAACTGTATGGTTTATGGTCGCGCTGTAGGACACATAACCAATGGACAGATGAGCATTGTACGTTGGTTTGTGATAAGTCAGAGAGCCCGGCCGGAGGAGGGAGTCTCGTTGAGCCTGGTTGTTCGGTCGGTGGTCGCGCGATGCCCGTTACAAAGCTCGCAAGCGTTCCGACTAGTGTTGGTAAGCAAACATTGTTTGTAATGTATCTTGAAGAAGGTTACGGTGAGCGGAGAAGAGGCTGATTATCAATGTACGGCGCGGTGACATACCTAAGATGTACCAGAAAAGCGACGAGCAAGTCAACTTGGAATCATCACGAAGATGCGGAAACACTCACAATTCTGTAGAATATTGGCATGGCATCGCGCCTATGCTTACAGGAGGTTACATCACAAACTGCATGTTAATGTTAGTAGTCTGTGCTACATAATACGAGTACCAATGCGAGGTGTGCCGTATTGCATATCTGCTGTGCTGGTCAATTTTGATATTTATCAATGGGCATATTGGGGGAAGGGTAAGTAGGAAGCAGCCTGATGAGGTAATAAACGTCAGATTCTTGAGTAGTGGAACTATCCTGTAGAGTATATATGCCATGATCGAGAACAAGCTGGAAGTTCCGAGTCAATTATTTAAGGTTTTGGACGAACTGCAGGAGTGCGTGACTAAGACCGCGATGAGTCACCCGTGACTAGGCGTGTGCGTGACAGGATTGACATAAAGTAGTGACCGCGCTTCGCGTGACGCCCGACTCTTAACCGACGACCGCCAGCAAAACAATGGCGAAGCCCAAGTCTGGAAAGGCTGGGGACCAAAAATCCATAACTTCCTTCTTTGGAAGGAGTGGCGGGAATACGACTGCGACGAAGGAGAAGAAACCTGCTGCAAAGCCGAAGAAGGTGGTGCAGGTTGTGGACGACGAGGACGAGCCTCAGGACGACGGCGCGTCTGCTGGAGATGCTGGCTCAGATTATGTGCAAGATTCGTCGGGAGAAGAGGCAGAAGAGCCAGTAGAGGACGAGGATGTGTCTGCCTCGGAAGTAAACGCGTCGGACGCGGAGATGGAGGACGAAGAAGAGGAGAAACCCGCAAAGAAAGCTCGAGCGCTGCCAAAGGTCAAGGCCTCAGCCATAGACACCTCCGAGCTTCCACCTATACACGATATTTCGTCTATTTTCCTCGATCTTGTATCTCGCGCCAATGGACTCAAGGACGTCATTCAACAAAAGCTGCAAGGCCGTAAACTACGTGTAGCCACCATGTGCTCTGGTACGGAGTCTCCTCTTCTCGCTCTGGAAGAAACTCGTCGCGCGATAAAATCTCTGTGGGAGCTGGACCTGCAGGTCGAACACGTCTTCTCATGCGAGATCGAGCCTTTCAAGCAGGCTTATATCGAACGCAATTTCAGCCCACCACTACTCTTTAGAGACGTGTGCGAGCTCGGAAGCGCTCATGCGCACACCGCGTATGGCTCACTAGCACCTGTCCCCGGAGACGTCGATCTTCTCGTCGCAGGTACATCTTGTGTCGACTATTCGAACCTGAACAATGAGAAGCAAGACATTGACGGACACGGCGAGTCCGGTCGAACATTCCGCGGTATGCTAGACTGGGTCGACAAACACCGCCCTCCTCTCGTCGTCCTCGAAAACGTCTGCAGCGCCCCCTGGCCAAAGGTCGTCGAATACTTCCGCCAGAAAGGCTACGCCGCGCAGTTCGCCCGCGTCGACACGAAGAACTACTACATCCCCCACACGCGC
This sequence comes from Irpex sp. Y119-03, assembly GCA_037042295.1. Lineage (NCBI taxonomy): Eukaryota > Fungi > Basidiomycota > Agaricomycetes > Polyporales > Irpicaceae > Irpex > Irpex sp. Y119-03. The sequence continues at coordinate 254,041 of JAXQKB010000949.1, read as the reverse complement.
ACACGTGTATACCTCCTGGCCGTGAACATGAAGAACTCGGATATCCCGGAGAAGTGGCTGAGGATGGTGACGGAGATGAGGAGGCCGGCGTCGTCGACGTTGGACGCGTTTCTTTTGCCGTCGGATGATCCGCGGATTCATCAGGCGAGGGAGAAGTTGGTGAGGGAGAGCTTTAATGGTTTGGACAGGAGGACCGGCCGCATGGACTGGGGGCGATGTGAGTCTCGTCATCAGCGTGCCAGACTGGAGGAAGAGCTTGGAAGTTCTCGGCCTCTGACGCATTGGAACAACTGTAAGTGACCCCTACGCACTATTGTTGATCGTTATGTTGAGTGTTTTTGTAGCTGGCTTCTGTAAGCTACCTGACTTTGCATGGAACGACTGGGGTATTGGTCAAGTCGAGCGTGTATGGGATTTGATGGACATCTCTTTGCTACGATCCGCCAAAGAAGGGGTAGACCCTTCGTACAAGACGTGAGCAGTTTCTCAATCGTTATTTTCTTCGCTTACTGACATCATTGTTACAGTGTCGTCTGGAACCTCTCACAAAATGTCGACAGGACGATCGGCTCCAGTAAACCAGGCATCTGCCCGTGCCTGACGCCTTCCATGATACCCTACCTCACCAACCGCGGTGGTCCTATGGTCGGTCTCGAGGCGCTTTCCATGCAAGGTCTCCCCGTCGACGAGCTCCTCCTAACCCGCGAAACCGAAGACCAACTCGCCGACCTGGCAGGTAACGCTATGTCGACTACTGTCGTCGGCACGTGCATCATCGCTGCTCTCATTGTCGGGAAGAAGCTGTTGAAAGAGAGCAACGACACGACGACCTATGAGCAGCATCGTTCTGCCGCTGCTATCCAAGAGGAAGATGATGTAGATGACGTGCTTATGAACATCGACAAGCTCGATATCGGACAGGGACAGTCGCTTGAGGAGCATATCTCTGGTGGCGATAAGCTCAAGCAGAAACCGCTTGATCTCGCTGCTCGTGCGTCACGCTCGCTCTCAGATCTTCTCGTCGACGCTGCACGCTCCGCGCGATTATGTGAGTGCGAGGGTAGGAAGGACGTTACCACCCGTCCACTCAAACAGTGCCAGAACTGTGGTTCGACTACCTGTATTAAGTGCGGTGGCTATCCTGAGCACAAATTCGAGGATCTCAAGTTCGACGATGAGAACCCTCGTCTGCACCCATCCGAGTTCGAGCGCGAGCTCAAGGCTTCACTGCCCATGGCAGTCCTACTCTCCAACATCACCCAAGAATCCCTGGACTCCTACCGCGCCGCTTCAGGCTCGGATATCCCCTCGAGCATATGGAAGAAGTGGTCTGCCGCAGTCGTCCGCGCTGCCTCCTCAGAATTCCACTTCGCCGAGTCAAAACGTCAGGAGATCTGGTCGGTCGTATACCAATCTTCATCCGGTTTTGGCACCCTCGAGCTCCTGCTGCATCCTCAACAGCCAGAATGGCGGTTCTTCGCGAAGCCGGACGATGAAGAGCCTGTGCAGTCGGAGGTGCGGATCAGGTTAGAGAGCGCGCCCGCGGGACGGCTTGTTTGTCGTGAGGCGGGTGAGTTACTCGAGGGGAGCTGGGAGTTCGGGCTGCCGAGTAAGGAGTCGTTCAAGATCTCGGTCGAGGGTGATAAGCTCGTACCTTCGTGGGAAGCTGACCTTGGACTCACGGGCGAGGAGTTCAAGAACAAGAAGGTGCACTCGCAGCTGGCTGTCGTCGTCGACGAAGCGGACAAGGACAAGCTCGAGCGGGATATCTCCGGTACTTACATCCTGCACGAGAAGTGCGGTATGGCGAACGCTTCGTTGCATAAGAAGGTGCCTACAGCTGTGGAGAAGGAGAAGGATCTGCCGCCGGTGTTTTTGTTCTTGGACCCGACGAGGACGGGCAAGGGCGAGGACGACTCGTTTGTGTTTTCGATTACGAGGAAGAGGTGCGAGTATGGGGAGACGAGGCCTGTTATATGTACGGTTGACGCGAGGTGGAGGCAGTCGGATGTGGAGGGGGTGAAGAAGGTGGAGTGTTGGACGCCTTGTAGGTGGGTGAAGGCGGGTGAGGTTACTATCACTGTGAGTGTCTCTGTTGCTAGCGAGATATTTTGGCGAACTCATGTGTTTTGTAGCCTGCGGAGAACCGGAACGCGGTATTTGCTGTACCCTCAGACGTGCTCAAGCTCGATCTGTCCAGCGAGTCCTGCCGAAGCGCCACCGCACTGCTCACCTGCCGCGTCCCTCTCCCCGGAGAAGCCGGCAACGAATGGCCCGTCGGCGCATGGCGGGAAGTCGACAAGGTGCACGAACGGGGCACCTTCAAAGCTCTCGCATGGCTCACCGAGCGAGTCCGCAGCGACAACCATTTCGCGGACTGGCAGGAAGCACACGTACATGGATCTCAGGACGACTGCGAGCGGTGTGCGCCACGTCCTCCAGAGATCAAGTGGGCGAGGAACGATAAGAGGAGGATCGTCGCTGTGGAGGATACCGCGCAGGCTGGTGCGTACGAGCGGGCGTTGAAGCGACGCCCTGCGCCGTTCGTCACACAGCTCAAGCTCGACGAGAGTGGTGTTGGCCATGTTCGGATTGGTATCAATATCGCGTCGTTAATGCATCGTGCGATGTCGAGGCTGCCGAAGGAGGGACGCACAGAGCCTGCGACTGTTGCGTGGAGGCTTAACAGCAATTTCTCGCCGATGGCTACTCTCCAGCTTCCTAAATTCCAGATATTGAGCAACAGGCACGACGACTCGCATAGTCAGCCTCCGTCGTTCAAGATCCCGCTGAGGCCTGAGCAGCTTAGGTCGTTGACGTGGATGCTGCGGCAAGAGGCCGCGGACGCGCCGCCCTTCATGGAAGAGGAGATCTCTGAGGCCATTTTGCACCCTCTCGGCTGGCGAGTCGAAGGTCGTGCGCAACGGCCCAACCGTGTTCGTGGTGGCGTTCTTGCTGACGAAGTCGGTTACGGCAAGACTGCTATCACTTTGGGTTTGATCGACTGCGCTGCTAAGGACGTGCAGAAGGAGTTCTCTAGAGCGGATGAGATTCCTGGTAAAATCGCCGTCAAGGGTACTTTGGTTATCGTCCCGCCGCATCTCACTGGTCAGTGGGAGTCTGAGTGTAAGAAGTTCGCTGGCAAGCGGTTCAAGGTTGTCAACTTGACGACTGCCTCTAACCTCAACTCTACGAGTGTCGAGGACATCACGGAAGCCGATATCATTATCGTCGCTTCTAACCTCTTCCGGAGTGGTGTTTACCTTGAGAACCTTGCGGACTTCGCGGCTGCTGGTGGCTTGCCCGAGAAGCAGGACGGTCGTTACTTTGATGCACGACTCGAGGTTACTCTCAAGGGCCTTGAGAAGCAGGTCGATCTGTTGCGGAAGTCGAGGGGCCCTGAGCAAGTGTTGGCCAAGATAAGGGCGGCTTTGAAGAAGGGTGAGTAATTTGTGATGAAGTCTCTACACCTGAGCTTATGTGTATCTCGACGACTCAGGTCAAGAGGAGGATCAACTCATCGTTCAGACTAAGCGACTGAAGGGGAAGTCGTATCGCGACAAGGCCATGGCTCAGGAATCCGAGGTGAAGAAGCCTCAGCCCCAGAGCACCCGGAGTCCTCAGGCCGCAGTACGCAACGGGCTGAAGATGGAGGTCGTGGTTCCGCCAGCTCGTAGCAAGTTTGCTGCCACTCCCCCACCCAGTTCTCCTTCCGTCAAAGCTGAGACGACTGCCGATGACGACTCTGACGTCCCGGTTCAGCCCAGGAGAGCCTCCGTCAAACGCAAGGTGATCACTCTATCAGACGACGATGACGAACCCGCCCCCTCTATCAAGAAGTCTACGCAGAAGGGAAAGTCTAAGAAGGATGCTTCGTCCGACTATGAAGCATCGTCTGACGAGGACGACGTAATGGAGGTCGACTCGGATGAGGACTCCAAGCCGAAGAAGAAGCTCCCTGCGAAAGGCAAAGGGAAGGCAGCCTCGAAGAAGGGGAAGGCTTCGGCTAGTAGTGGGGTTAGCTCTGAATCTGAAGCTACCGACGGAATGGACATCGACGAGCCTGTCGGTGCCAAGGGCAAAGGCAAGGGCGGGAAGACAGCCAAGAAACGTCGCTCTTCCGACTCGAGCGACGACGAGGACACCAAGCGACCTGCTAAGAAGGCCAAGAAGCCTCGCCGTGGCGAAGCTGATCCTTGGAAGCTCGGGTCATCAGCGGTGAAGAAGGACTATGAGCAGATGAAGGCCCCGCCCCTGGAGATATTCCACTTTGCGCGGAAGGTCGTCGACGAGTATACATACCTCGAAGGACGCACACTCTCGATGATCACGAAGCTCACTGCTGAGCGTCATTGGGTCCTCTCTGGTACCCCGCCGACTGCCGACTTTGGCTCGCTGAAGACGATTTCTGCCTTCCTCAACATTCATCTCGGAGTTAACGACGACGGCGAAGGAGAGTCCGCCAAGAAGCGGAAACGAGAGCAGACAGGTGAGTTCATAATCACGAGTAACGTTTTGAGTTGATGCCAATGTTCGACTAGACGTCGAGAAGTTCCACAGCTTCCGTGAGGTGCATAGTCTCGAATGGCATGCCCATCGTCACGAGCTTGGTCAAGCTTTCCTCAACCAATTTGTTCGACAGGTAAGCGACGGTGATACTACACTAGCAATACGACCCTCATGCTTTCTCTAGAACATTGCTGAGATAGACGAAATTCCGTGCACCCACATGATCGAGAAGATTGTCCTCCCAGCTGCCGAGAGGGCTATTTATCTCGAGCTCGATCATCACTTGAAGGCTCTTGATATGACCGTCAAACGCGGGAAGAAAACTGAGAGCGACCGAGAGAAGAGGATGGCTCTTGTCCTCGGTGAGAGCGCGTACGTTTCTATTTTCTATCTTGGTATGGCTGCGTGTGGCTGACTGTAATTCAAAGTTCTGCGGAGGAGGCCCTGCTCAAACGTTGCGCCCATTTCGATCTCGAAGCGAAGAAGGACAACGCAATGAAGGCCTGCGAGATCATCGTTGCGGAGCGAGAGGCACAAATGGATGATTGCAAAGCTGAATATATACGACTCGTGAAGAAGGCCGTGATTCAGGAGAAGGAGATCGGCAAGATCGCTATTGATGAATCTCTGTTCCAGGAGCACGCCCGAGTCTTGCGCGCGAACCAGACGACAGACGGTGATGCGGAGTCAACCAAGCTGTTAGTCAAGTTGCTGGATGACGCGAAGGTACCCGTTCTTAACGCCCCTCCAAAAGCCAAGGGTGCCCCTCCTGCCCTCACGGAGAAGCAGAAGGCCAAGATCTGGGAGCATCGCGAGTTGACTCACGAGATACGCCGAGTCGCGAAGGAGCTCGTTGGCCGGATGCGCTCATTGCGATACTTCCGTGCAGTCCGTGATTTGCAGAAACCCGAAGAGGAGCGCCCCAGCGTATCCTGCCCTAGGTGCGGCAAGGAAGGTTTACCTTTAGAAGACATCTCCATCAGTTCTACGTGCGGGCACATGGGATGCAACGATTGCGTTAAAGAAGCCGCCACTGGCGAGCACTGCATCTATACGACTTGTAGATGTAATGTTAAGCTTCTTAACATTATCAAGGCGTCCTCCCTAGGTGTCGATGATGTGAGGGACGGCAAGCGCAAGCACTACGGGAAAAAGCTGGAAGAGGTCATAAATCTGATCAAGTGCGTACTGTTCTGTATGACGTCGAGTTCATGGCCCTTAACCATTTCTCATAGAAAACGTATTCCCGCTGATGAGCGTGTGCTTATATTCGTCCAATTCCCGGATCTCATGAAGAAAGTTGGTGAAGCTCTCCACACCAACAAGATCAAGTTCCTCGAGATCAAAGGCTCTGCGTCGGTGAAGTCGAATAACTTGCTCAAGTACCAGAACGATACGTCTGAGCGCGTTCTACTCCTTAACGTTATGGACGAAAGCGCTAGCGGAGCCAATCTTACAGGCGCAAACCACGCAATATTCCTTTCGCCTTTACTCGCGCAAACTCAGGAGCAGTATGTCTCTTGCGAGACCCAGGCCATCGGACGAGTCAGGCGTTACGGCCAAAATAAGCACGTACGCATCTGGCGGTTCCTCAGCTTGGATACGATCGATACCGAAATTATCGAACAGCGGACGGGTCGTGACGTCGACGGGAACCCCGTGCAGATATAGGAAACTTGAAACCGCGTCGCAAAGATGAAAAAGAGGGGTGAAATTTAGTGTTGCTTTGTTGTCGATCATGTTGTGCTTTCGTAGATTTATTGTTTAGTCGCATCTTTGGACCATCTCGCATAGTTATATGACATTGTTTGTAATAGAATTGCATCACTATAATATTTGTTTGTCACTATAAATCCCTTGACCGAAGCCATACTGAGATGCAGCCAATCCGAAGCATGGAAAGAGGAGCTTCGTCCCCTAATGTGCTGTACCCATCTCGGAATGGACTCGGTCAACTTATCCGTACATAGGACGCACCTCGATCGCGGGAGTCCTATATGTTTCACACCTGTTTCAAGTCGCTGCAGGCACGAGCGTGGTGAATTACCATAAAGGGCAAAGAGCCGACGTTGTTCGCCCGCCGCGGATGACCATACATGGCGCGTTGGCCGCCCGATCGGCGTCTCTTATATGCGGAAGCTCTCGTGCATATGCATCCGCACGGCAACCGTGAATGAGACAACGCTGTGCACGACTTGAAAGCTTGAATCGTCCTCTTGAAGCTGTAACGTATAAAATGAGGAGAACATGGACGGCAAAATACGCCACTTACTCTCACTGTCATACCCCAGCTAGTCAACGATGCTCACCTCTACTCGCGCTTCAAAGGTAGCGCTCTTAGCAGCGGCTGCTTACCACGTTGGCAGCGTGTCTTCCCTAACCGTGCCCTTCAAGCGTCAGACGGCTGCCCCCACCACCGACCCTTTCAACTTTAGTGTTTCCAACTTCGTAGGTGACCAGATGGTAATCTATACAGCAAACGTTACAATCGACGGGCAGTCGTTCGAGGTATGCATACAGCTCGCAACTCTCCTATTGGTCGCTCACCGGTACTTTCAGGTTCAGCTCGACACTGGCAGCTCGGACTTGTGGGTTAACACGCAAAACATCACCTTTGCCAACGTGAACAACACCAACCTGAAAACTACCATTCGTTATGAGTGAGTTGCTACGCACCTACGTTCATCAAAGCTATCCAACTGACCGTAGTTCGCAGAGATACTACTGCGGCTAGCGGTGACGTATATTTGGCTGCTGTCCAATTTGGCAACTATACCATCCCACAGCAAGCATTCAGTACGCCATCTCCACTGCGTCTCCTCGATAATAGCTGACCAGGGGTATAGTTAACGCAAATGGAACCAACGCCACTGCCGACAACGACCTTGGTCTTCTGGGACTGTCATCGAGCGCGGTCTCCCGCGTATACAGCAAGCTGAACAACACCGAGTACAACGGGCAGACGGTGATGCACAACCTCTTTGGCGCATATCCCAACATCTCCACGTACATCACTTTCCTGCTTACTCGTTCCAACCTCGGCATCTCGGATGGCGGGATCTTCACCATCGGCGAGACGGATCCCAACTGGACGAAGGTTCTCGACCAGCCACAGATCGAAGTGCTGACAGAGACAGATCAGTGGATCACGTTCATGGGGGGTGTATCGGTGAACGGGAAGAACTACACTGGGCACGGATTCCTGTAGGTCCAAATACTGTTCCCGAAGAAAATGACGTGTACTCACAGCTGTTCAGGTCCCAGATCCCGAAAGACCAAGCTGACGTTCCTGAAGATATCAAGGACAATCTCGTGGCCGTCTTTGACACTGGTACGGCAACTGGTGAGTGTATATAAGAGGACTACGAGAGTACACTCGCTCACCACCCATTCCTTGGTTACTTAGCTCTTGTGCCCCAATACTATTGGGATGCAATCTACAAGGATATACCCGGCCTCAAGAAGGTTGTGGACGGTGTATACGAGTTCCCCTGTGACACGAAGCTCAACGTCACTATGTACTTCAAGTAAGTTGAGTTCACCACGTGTGAAATAACGCAGATCACTCACCTCACGTCAGTGGCACGGAAGTCCCTATCAACCCTCTGGACTTGTCAATGCTGACAACTAACGACAAGAACGAGACAATCTGTGTCAACGCCCTGGGAGCACAGGACTTCGAAACTTCGGTTCATCAGTCGAACGATTTCACTCTTGGTGATGCTTTCCTCCGTAACGTCTACATACTTTACAACTACGGAAACTGGACCTCCACGAACGACGCACCTCCCTACATTCAATTGCTACCCGTAAGTAGCTGCTTGCCCGAAGCAACGCGGTTGATGCTAACCGATCTTCTCCAATAGTCGACGATCCAGTCCAATGCTTGGAACGACTTTGACTCGCTCAATGAAGCTCGCATGAAGCAGTGGGAGCAGCTCGGCGGCCAGTACACTCCGCCCAGCAGAAAGTAAAAGGGAGCCTGTAGTGGTGCGAGAAGGCTGGCGAAGGGCACAAGCGTACCGCGTTCATTCCTGGACCTGATATTTATCTTCATCATACTGCCACTCTCTCCTTTTGTTCCTGTGTTTCTGAGTATTCCTGGACTGGATCGATAAATTATTGCACCATTATGTTTATCTAAGCTTGCACGTAATCATACACGAGAATTGTCATAAAAAGAGTCAGAACATACATCGCGCAGCACTGTTGCCGCCTCGCTTCTACCAGCGTTCCCATCCATCATGCGTTGGGCGTGCAGGTAGCCACAGTTTGCCTTACTTTGACGACATCACATAGCCTGTGGTATCCAGTACCTGTTTACCACATATAGCACACACACCCCGTTTGTATGCACAACCTGATCGCCGTCATCAACAAAGTCAACGCTAGACGAGGGTTACACCCACTCACCGTGGCAGTACTTCGCCTTATTCTGCGTCACCGTCGACTTGCAGTCCTTGCATTTGTTCTGATAAGGCTGAACCGAGGGGGTTAAGTGTGCTGTTTGACTACTGCAAGATATGATAGCTCACCTGGAATCTGTTTTTCGAGCTTCCCGGCCGACTCAACAGCTTATTCTCGCCAACCTTGCGAGAGCCTTCCTTGATGGACTGCGACGATGATTTGAAAGGGTCTGGGGCTGCCAGCTTCGAGGTTTTCTACAGCACGTGGTAAGATATATGTGAAGATACCACATACTTCAAGGAATACTACTCACACTCTCGCATTTCTTACAGACCATGGTTATGTGGTAGTGGTGGTACAAGACAAGGCGCCACAACGTCCGTCTTCAGGCATGACATAATCGAGCGCTGGTGCTATATTAGGCAAAGATACGTTTCCGAGGAGTCCGGGAACTGGATACTTACATATCACTAACCACCACAATCGTTGCCATCCTACGACCTTCAATATTACACAGCATCCTTAGCTCACGCTGAACGTAGTGGGTAGATACCCATGGGCTGCTGCAACTATGTAGCGAGTCGACCCTGCGCGAGGGACTACGGTGAGCATGTGAATTGTCTACCTCTGCATTCACCTTCTTCAAGTGAACCGCGACTGCAACATACAACGCGACAGATTATACGTGTGATGCATTGCTCTCGATCAGTCAATACTCGTAACACAAGTGCAGATTCGACGTATCTTTTACCGGTGGCCGTTGTAACCCCTCCCCATGCACGAGTAGGCGTAACAGAAGAGCGTAGATCTGATTAAAGCTTACCGTCAGATACTCGTGAGTTCGGAATCAGTGGGGAAAACGAGTTAAGAGTCTCTCACGAATCAATCATGCCAGCGAGCTCTAACACGAATACGAAGAATATCGACGCTTCATTGAAACGACGATGGGCTATACAGTGATCACGCGAGTAAAACTCCAGTCAGGTAGTTTGGCCTACGCAGGTTCGCTGAGATCTAGCGAAGTCAACGGGTGTCTACATACTCGGACTTTCCGAAACGCTTGGCCAGAGGCTTCCCGCAGGAAGCTATGCAACGGATACGTGTCTTATCCTTCCTTACACCGAGCTGTAAGCTCCAACACACAAGAAAGTTGCACACCGGAGTGACGAGGACTCCTTGGCATCCCAGGAGACAGAGGAGTACGAGCATAGCACAACAAACGACGATAATATTGAGCGAACGGAGGACGATGGGTTCAATACCACCTGTGCTGGTTATTTCTTGGCAAGGTTTTGTCCTCGTCAGTTGTGCACAACGGAAGGGTCGTCTACGCTTGGCTTCTAACATTGCCCTGATCTCAGCGCAGCTGCAGCTTCTTCACAGCATCGGTAACGGATGTCGATGATTTCTGGCGAATGGCAACTTCTTCGAGCTTCTATCCATTGACAGCAAGGCACATGTCCCTTTGCGCCAAGCCGTAAACTGCATCCACAATGCCTTCTCCGTCCGTTTCTTGGCGTATCACCCCGCGCCCGCGCCTTTTTTGACGTTTTCAGGTAGTGGGTGCTGTGGGTCCACTTCTTGCCTAACTCAGGGTATTCCACTAGAAAACGCTACCAGCTCACCTCCAGCGGCCATTGGTAACAAACGCCTACTCTACTACATCGTGGTCGATTCACAGGAAGTGTCGAGCATAGGTATAAAAGGTCTCTTATTCCTTAGTAAACAGCATCGGCATTCGACCGCTCTTCCTCTCATCCCCTCTGCGAATTCAGCTTCCCTGTACCACTTTTCTTCTCCCAGCCCCATCCGAGCTCTACGATGCCTAGCATGAAACTCACTTCTGCTCTCCTCGCTGTTGCTTGCCTTGCAGCTTCCTCCTTCGCAGCTCCCGCAGGAAGCGCCTCCATCTCTGCATCAGCTGCCACCCAGACTGCGCCATACGCCAGCGAGAACTCGAACAAGCAGCTATGGAGCCCCAACCAGAATGTCGCCCCGGTACCCATTCGTGGCACTCTTGGAGCGACTATCCTCGGTCCACAGAACTTGGCCACTGATTTGCAGAATGCGGATCTACTTGCCCCACCCTCGACCGACTCTGGCACTGTGTGAGTAACCTAACGCAGTATACATCATGAAAGACATTGAACTAAATTTGCCTCCATACATGCAGTGGTAACGCCAAGTGGCCATTCAGTCTGAGCCACAACCGTCTCCAGACCGGCGGTTGGGCCAGGCAGCAAAATGGTACGTCACTCAAGTCTCCCACACACGTCTTAGGTACTGACGGTATTCACAGTCAAGGTCATGCCAATCGCTACCGAGATGGCTGCCGTGAATATGCGTCTTGAGGCCGGTTCCCTTCGGTGAGTGATAATTCTACAAAGCTGAGATCAATTTTGCTCACAAGACCAATAGTGAGCTCCACTGGCATAAGACCGCTGAGGTATATATATTTTGGTACCCATCATATGCGCAAAACTAACTCTATCAATCTGTAGTGGGCATATGTCCTCAAAGGTAATATGAGCGTTTCCACTGTCAATCAAGCTGGTGAAAGCTACTATGACACTATCGTAAGAAGCTTCTCACACCCCGGGTACACAATAGATCTGACATGGTGGTATAGGGGCCTGGTGACCTCTGGTACTTCCCCCCTGGTGTTCCTCACGTCCTTCAAGCCACCAATGACCTCCCGGAGGGCTCTGAATTCCTTCTGGTACGTCTTGCGTGATTCTCTTCTTTTTGCCACCCCTAATTTGGCTCTCGGCCTCCAGGTCTTCGACGACGGTGATTTCAGCGAAGACTCAACCTTTTCGGTAGGCCACAATGACCTCCCTTTATCACGATTATCAAACTAACGTCTGCCTTACAGCTGACCGATTGGCTTAACCACACTCCCAAGTCCGTCTTGGCAAAGAACTTCGGAGTAGACGAGTCTGCCTTCGATAGGATCCCTGGAAAGGAGCTGTACATCTTCCCCGCTGGTAAGAAGACATTGTCTGGGTATGCTTCTCAGTACTAACCATGTGGCTCTTAGATGTCCTTGGAGCGAACTACAAAGCACCCGCTGGCGCCGCTGGAACCGCAAAGTCACCCTACACTTACAAGGCCTCTCAAATCAAGGCCACATCGTTGGCTGGTGGCTCCGCCAAGATCATTGATTCCACTACCTTCAACATCTCCAAGACTATTGCCGCCGCCGAAGTTACTGTTGAGCCCGGACACATTCGGTACACGTCTTATGTTACAATGGGTTGCAAAATCGGTAAACTGACAATCGAACAGTGAGCTGCACTGGCATCCTGATTCGGATGAGTGGAGCTACTTCCTGTACGTCCTCAATGCGCTATACGTGTGTGAACGACAGCGCTGACGATGGCTCTAGCGAGGGAAACGCCCGTGTCACTCTTTTCGCATCCAGTGCCAACGCCAGGACGTTCAACTACCAGGCGAGTGTTCTAACGACCGACGTACTCTCTTGATACTCATATTCCGACTACAGGCCGGTGATGTTGGATATGTCCCCGCTTCTTACGGCCACTACGTCGAGAACACCGGAAATACCACCCTTCGCTTCCTTGAAGTCTTCAAGTCTGGTGAGTACCCTCTCCGATCACTGCATTCTGCTTCTTAGCGGCTTGCCTCTAGACAAATTCGAGGATATCAGCTTGGGCCAGGTTCGTGATCCACCTTCCTGATAATCTTTAATATGAAACTAACACACCACGCAGTGGCTCGCCCTCTCTCCTCCGGAGCTCGTCAAGGATCACCTCCAACTCGATGACGCGACGATCGCTCGCCTGAATACTACCAAGGGTACCGTTGTCTAACTGATTTATATTCGCCCATCCACCTCCATTCCGTCACCTGTTAAGAATATCACGATGCTCACGATCTAGACGATTTTTGACGATAGATGTACAATTACTATATCCTTTCTGTATTACATTATATTTTATGGTAAATAACTCTGCGTCTGATATCGCCAAGCAAATGTGGGCCTGATTTTCATCACAGTATCATCTATCGAGACTTGAGTAAACAGATATGTACCTGTGAGTCGCGCTCGTGCATTCGTAAGACCATCCAAGCAGCAAATGAGCCATAAGGTCCGCCAGTCATCGATAGACCCAAGTTTCCAAGTCTCTCGGGTTTATTACGCCAGGTGACACGGCTGTGTATGGTCACGGGAGTCTACAATCTCCAGATCACCAATCTGGACCTACGGAAGGCATTAGTTGTACCATAACGTATGGGGATAACAACATGACCCGGTTAGTAAATAGAGCATGAGTTATCTAGGTTCTTCGATTGCTGCCTTACAATACTTACCAGTCGGATGTCTTCCGTTTCATTTTCACGGCCGCAGTAAACAATGAAAATATGATAAATCATCATTACTTGAGATCTTTCCGGTCCGTGATAGGCTAGGCACTCTCGATTGGGGCGGGCTTCAATACGTGCTCTTGCCAGTGATTGGTCACCCCACAGCCACCCTACAGCTACGGCGCACGGATTTCCTGTCAATTACAGTCCTATTTAGCACTCATGTTTCTCATCGACGATATCATCACCTCGTATATCCTCACCTCTATGATATCTGCGCTCGCAACTCCAGAGGAGGACACGCCTCGAAACGCGTCTCCGATTGAACTCTCTACATCGTCGCGTTTCCCTCCAGCGATGTCTGCAGATTGCTCGTTCGTGGCTTCAAGTTCCGAACCATCGACGAGTCTCCGACTCCTGAGAGCCTCACCCGGGTTTGTCACAACGGACCTGAATTGCATAGGTGACCAGTAACTGGGAAGCGGATTGTTCGTGCTCCCAGGCATTGGCACTTCTGCATCACCCGCTTGCCGGAGGTTTATCATATATCGGCACACGACGATGGAGCTACACCTGAATGAGGTCAATTTTGTGAGCACACATTCAAAAAGTGAGAGAAGTCAACGAACGGTACAAAGAACGAGCTACCGGTAGCCACCGAAAGGTAAGACGGCTACACCATGCCAGCCTTGAGATGCAGTGCGCTGCAGTTGTGAATAGTGACTGAACGTACGACGACATTGTATAGGACTTGAAGGATATTGAGCACCAGAAGAACCCTGTATGTTCCAGTGATCATCACATTAGTAGCTCATTCAAAATTAACCCAAGAGGAGAGGTATACTCACAAAAAGAACAGAATACCTATCGTAACGTATGGTACCTTAGCTACATGTACCCGTTGATATGGAAGGCATGCTCACCGTAACGAAGCACAACCTCGCTTAAAGATGTCTTTGAAGCTAACAATTTCCGAGCTTTCACAGCATGACTTGTAACGCGCCACGTTACCCAAAGAGCAACCACGTCTGCCACAATAACTGCGATTCGAGTAGCCAATGCCACTACGGTTTAAATGAGTTTCAGTAAAATCTGTGACCCTTGCACAATGCTCAGGCTTACGTCTATGACCTATGGTCAATAACGAAGCTAATCAACATAATATAGAGGAAAAACGTGCCTGAATATAATGGCGGGGGATATAGGATCGTAGGTTTGGCAAACATCATATCCCGGGAGAGAGGTAAGAATGATAGGGATTTCCTTGATGTATATCGCCTAATATGCAAGCAAAGATATCGGAGATATTAGTATCAGCGGTGCTATAATGCGACGAACCGACCATGTTCGTGAAAACAGGGACAGCACTGCCTACAAGGGCAAAGCCAGCAAGCCACTGGTTCCGGGAAGACATCGCATATACACGCCAACCCGTGAATACTGATGATGACGCTGCCGTCAGTACGTTCTACATGGCGTTATGACAAAAGCACTGACATGCTGAGGATAAATACTGCAGAAGTAGAAAACTATGGATCAAGTGGGTTGTCCACACACAACTTCAGAGTGGGCGGCATCAGCGTTCGCTGAGTTGAGAAATATGGTTTATTGCGTACCTCTGCATAGCTGCTCGTCAGCCACATGGCATATTGATAAGGGAGAAATTACGTACTGGATGAGTGTTTCCTGGTATTAGCTCCAAAATCATGGCGAAAAGCATTGCATATCGATTCACGGCGAAAATTGCGGTTGTGAAAGACAGCGGCTTGGCCCAAATCTGTTCAATCTCTTGGCTGAGTGTGACAAGCCATTCATAGCAATACATGACTGTTCAGATATGTGTTTATGGTGAGATGAATATTCCAGACGTACGCGCACTGAGCTGTCTTACCTGATGATGCTGTCAGAAGCCAAGACTCAGTTGTGCTGTTTGAAGAAAGAAGATAAATTATCAGTTAAGTAGTGCTCGCATGCAGTATACCGCGATTTGACGTACAGCGAACGATATGCAGATATGACAATCGCTGCGTCATTAGCTTGAAGAGGGTTTGACATAATACTCAGTATGAGTTGTGCGATGAACAAGAGTATGTGTAAGTTCTATGCTCCTCTCAGTGCGCGACGACTGTGCTTTATATACCATCCATCATTCTTCACGAAAGCACGCCCGTCTTCGCTTAGGAAACTGGAATGCATATTTCCGGGTCCTGGCTGAGTGGCATCGGTCAACTTTCAGGTACTGCAAGCCCACCCATGTAGAATCACCAAACTTACACCGCTTTCAACTGTCCGCCGGTTGACGGAGGCGTAGTGGATGATAATTGAATGTCCTGATTGTTATTGTACTCTGAGTCAGGACCTGTCAGGCCGACCCCTGGAATACCTGTTGCTCAGTGGCAGCTTCGGTCACAGAGCCGAGTTTCTCATGACAGATAGCCTCTTCTCTAATATCGTACTTCCATCCTGACAAAATGCATATGCCAGTGATAAGTATGTGATACAGCGTTAACCGCAGGAACTTACATTGACATTCCGGATACCTAACCCGGGCTAGTACTACTTAGTCCTTACTGTATTATCACTCGATATCTTGAGCTTCTCTACCGAGTCTCCTCTGAGTAGAGCTCGACTAGTGCATTTGTGCCGTACGAACGATGGGCTCGGGCGCAAGCCACAAGAGCGTAAGAGCTTGAGTGTCCCAGAGCTCGATCGAGGTAGAGTAAGTGAGCTCAACCTGCGGGTCCAGCGCTCAGGCCTCAGGTTTCAGAATCCGTATCTAAACCAGACGTGAGATCCGTGATTCCTCTGCAGCTGGAACTTACGCACCGATCTGGGACTGGGCTTTCCAGCTGTTCCAATAACGACAGCCTGAGGCCAACGCGCAAGCAACGCGGTTATACGCCGGGACTAGTGGTAGAGTTCGGAGCGCCCGCAGCCTCGGCATCAATACATCCGAGTCATGCTCATTGCTCATTCAAGTTCGACATCCGCTACGTACTTTCTATTCTGAAATACGAGGTTTATTAGAGGCTGGTCACGAGCCTAAGGTACTTACAGTTTTCTTAAAAAAAATTATTTCATGTCAATAGCATGACAGCCAAGCCTACAGGGACGAGGGTACAACTTGAACAGGAAACGGCAGAACAAACTGTACTACCGCTACGAGGATGACTTGAAGACGCGACACGCGGAGGGCTACGTTAGTGGATGTGCCATACAGAATGTACTCAAGCTACCAAGGTGCATCACGTTACTTACAGTCGCCGTGAAGTTATTGATATCTTACACCGTCTAACATCATCTCAAGATCTGAAGCAGTACAAGAGGCTTTTTCTTGAGATTTAGAAGAGGCCACAAAGAGAGGAGGCAGTGTTACTGTATGAGACATGACCATGGTGCCCCAGTGTGCCGAACGTTGATCGGATGTTGATCGACGATCTGTCGTTATTGGAACAGCTTCGGGCCATAGGACCTTACCCAAAATACCACGCTTGTAAGGCCGTGTGAAACCTGTATATCAAGATGACCGTCTCATTGTACGTTTTTAGGAGATAATCCCCAAGTAGTAGCACGGTGATGCATGCGCTTGCCGGGGCCAACATGTGCCCTTTCCAACTTTCCATGTCTCTCATGTCATCGCTGCAAGGAAGCTACTACTTACACCGAAATGGTCAAGGCGTCCCTATCAAGGGCTTATATTGAGGCAGGGTTCGAATATTGACCGATCACGGTGAGTAGATTGTCCACGAGTCCCCACGATACTTCAGATGGAGATCCTGGCACATGCACGAGATCACTATCATATGGTTCTTATAACTATGTCTCTTGCAGAAGAAGTTTGCTCTTGTGGAGATCTAGAGCTTATGAGAATATTCGTCGTCTGAGGTCATGATTATAAAGGGACTCCTGTGTGGGTGACTGGTGGATCGGCAAGCTCACCATCTCACTCGCTGATACAGGTGTCTTTTATCTCACCATGAGCGATAGTACTAGTAACACACGGAAATTCGTGGCCTCCGCATTGGGGCATGTCGGTACACAGAACAAACATGTTAACTCTAGCGGCGACGCCGGCCTTCAGGACTATCAGGTAAATGCCTGCTTCCCCCCGATTTTGCCCAACATCAAGTTATTGACCCTTTGAGCGCATCATCTCTCGTCCCTCACCATACTTCACTGCTCATTTTTGTCCCATAGTGGTTTTTTTGGCCACCTCGTTTCCCGGACGCTCGTTTTGACGCATTCGCGACTCATTTGTGCTTAGGGTGGAAGAAGCAGCCTGAGGAACCGCATCCCAGACCGGCCAACCTCTTGACACGAGACCCTGACATGGCCAAGGTAGTCTCCCAGCTGAAGGACTGGCAGAGTAAACACGCTCAGCCTCCGAGTCCGGAGGCTCAGGAGTTCGTGCATGACGGACTGGAGATACATATCAGGAGCTGTACGAAGGAGGTCGAACGTGTCACGGAATATGGAACAGAGTTCGACTTCGAGTCTAAGACCGAAATTAGCGTTGTCCGCAGCGATATGAGTGGACCGATTAATTCGAGGCCTGGTGGACTCTGGATAGCTCAACCAATGCGTATGCTAGTGGCAGAAAAATCGTCGACGGGAGAATATGAGATATCCTCCCGAGAACTAGGCAGCGAGGATGAGTTGAAGCAGATACTTCACGAAAGTGACGGAGGTATCGTGTTAGCCAGATGGAGGGTCAGGGCCGCTACAGGTAGCAACAGCGACAAAGATAGTGACACGTGAGTAAATATGATTATGACTATCCTGACTCAATCAGAGGATATTTACCGACCTCAAATTGAAGAACGCCCCTTGTCATCCAACCCAACCTTAACTCTGCGGATGGTCCGCTGTTTTTAAGTATTGATGAAGTAGACGTGAGTCACAGACCTGTATCCGAGACGACTGTAACATTTATTCACTTTTGTTCAAAAGAAAACGAAACTCGTACTGAAGAAAGTGAAGACCGAAGACGTGAACCTTGACACATCTCACCAGTGGATGTTGACGCCATACACACTGTCCCTGGTTTCCTCGTAGCAGCAACGCGTGTCGAGTTTTTTTAGGCTGTTTGTAACGCAGTGTATGACTAGATCGACAAGACTGTATGAAGAGAGTAGCGTCAAAGCGATTATGGGAACACGACGAGTCATGAGTACTTCGCACCAACACTAAGTGACGCCTAGCCGTCGTATAGAGCACTTCTTACTCTCGCATGATTCTGACCTTCTGTGTAGGCAGCGAACGTAACTGATACCAAGGCTCGGGCCCTTATATGTGTCTGGCTTTGAGAGGACAATGTCCGAGTCCTGGGTTTGATGAATACAGCCAAACTTTGGCGGCAAAGACTTCGATCCTAAGCGAAAAATACGTTCGAGTGTGAGGATAGCCTACAGAACATTGAAGATATAAAAGGCGGCGAGCGAGCAGGGTAGCCGTTCCAGACGGCGGTGGACAATACCGTGACTTTATCGCCACAAGTCACTCAGCAACAACGACATCCTATTCAAGGAGTACTCTTACCTGGAAATACACGGGAAGTAAGTACAGTGACAGTACTATGTTGCCGCCTTTAACAAGTCACGGTATAGCCGGACGTCCTGCCAGGCTATGTTATACGGATGGACGTGCTTTGGATGCCGAGCTATGTTATGTATCTCGAGTAACTTGCACCACTGCCATAAATTTGATTGAATGATGTACACAAGCTAGCAACATGTGTTCTATCATAGTTAACTGAAAATTTATCTTCAAGTTGTGTAGCTTCAGTAACGTAGTAGAAACGTACCTGGGTAACTGTTTATTACACCCCTGTGCCTGACCCTGACAGAGGGCTAGGGCTAGTGTATCGCTAGTTTGGCCTTGGAATTTGAAAGCTTGAACCCTTTCTTTTACTCACATTCCGGCGGAAACTGGATACGTATACAGTGATCTTCAGATTCAAGTTGCGCTGAGATCAGGAAAGTGCCGCGACTCGATGGCGCTGAATGGGAAATTTAATCGGAGCAAGCCGGAGCTTCGACCTTGAACGAAGACTCACCAAGTAAGTACGTATACTTACTTGTTTGAGTACTTATACTTATTCGGTTCAAGCCCTACGTTCGGATCCTATTCCGTGAGTACGTTTTACAGCATAAACGTCTAGTGGCGAAGTAGTTTGATTAACGTTTCCTAGAAATTCTACCTGTAATTACATAGGAGATCTTGCGTCGAAGCAGTGCGCTTCAGTCGTAACGCTGTGCTAGTATCAGCAGACTATGCCGGTGGCCCGTGACATAAGCTCAAGATTCGTCTCGCTTTCTCAAGGAATTCGAAAACGAGTTAAGGTTCGGACCCGCAGTCCGTCATGGACTCCAAGGGCCCGCCGTTCTCAGGTCACGGTGCCATTGTGGCGAACTAGATGCAGCAAGGACAAACATCGTGTTTGTATGAAGCCAACCTTGATATGCGTCTGAGACTTCGAGCCGTACCAGACGATCGTGATCGTTTACACCACGCTGGTTTTAGCTGCCGTTACGAAGCACAATCATCTCCCGTGGATCTTGAGCATCAAGGGTCACTCCGTTCATTCCGTTACCTCCACATATGTAGCAGGGGCGGCGACAGCAGGATTCCAGGCAAGTCTTCACCTTTCGAAATACCCATGTCACAAAATCCATACGCCGTCACGGTGTAGCCTGCTGACCAGCAACATTTCTACATTTCCATGTTTCTCATGCCGAGTGACCCTTAGCATCGCCAATTCCGAATCGGTTCGGAGGTATCATGCTCTTAAAGTGCATGTGGTACCTACGGTTGGTCGATAAGATCGAACACTATGCACTATTACGTTAGGAACATGGCCTCACACCCCACGTAAGTAACATATGGTATGTGCGCTCAAACTATATCGATGCATGAAGTCATGGCCCTCATTATGATACGCAGCTGGTCAGCAGACTCTCGATTGGCCTAGTCGTTGCTCAATTCAAGTGTAGCGAGCTTTTAGTTGTGCCATATCATGAAGCGCGCTCACACGAGTAACGTCAATAACATTCGCAGTCAGGTCGACCTAAAGCAACGCAGTATCAACAACGCCCCGCACGAGGGCTAAGGTTTTAAGATATCATTAGTAGCAATGATCCGCTGAGTACTTTCTATGGCCTGACCGGAGTGGCGGCTCAATCATATCCTCCCCGCTCGACGCCCTATTTACCACAATGCTCTTGCGATATTTCTAGATCGCTCACTCCGCTTACACTACCAGTTGCATATTGCTGAGGCTTGAAAGGTCGTCCTTATCACAATGCCTACCTTGAAGAATGTAAAAAGCGGCCTCTGCATGGCAGTCCACTCGAATACGGCCGGTAGGAAGATATTCGTCCTTCAGTCTAAGCTTTGCTCGGTGAGCCTCAGGTTTCTAGTCGCTTACTAATTTACCCATTGATCTACTTAATTCTATTGTTTTCAAGTGGACCTTTAATCCGCGTTTCGACGCAGATAAAGCTGAGCAAACTTGTACCATTACCATCGGGGCCCCAGCCGGTACCACACAAATTACCCAGACAACGCAGACCCCACAGATCAAGGTAACGCCTAACATCGAGGCTTTTGGACAGGCTATTTTAACTAAGGTAGTACAGGGTGTTACTGTTCTCAAAGCTGACCCTGGTATCGGTGTGCACGCTAACGTACTCACCGATTGGGCATCGATGAAAGATGATGATAGCGACGACGTCGAGTTGGGTTTTCTGCAGCTCAGCGGGGATGGTGACAAGCTGCAAACGAGCATTGTCACAATTATAGGACAATGGGATATCCAGGCAGCTGAGGGTCAAGAACAGAAGAAGAAATATGTGTAAGTACCCTCGCACACAGTATAACTGCCCTTATGCATTATTATTATTTTTACCGCGCAATATGATATAGTATCAGCGTGTATGGCCGCAGTGACTGTGTGCTGGGCACCAAAGACGATGATGTAAGTATCTCATCCCTACCAGTGTGGAGAACGACTGATTTCGTTGCCAGGATGCGAAAGCTGTGCTTAAGCAAGGCGGTGACAAGACAGACAGAAGGAACCAATGGTATATTGAGCTGGAGGAAACGTCGACGGTAAGGGCAATGGAACTCCGCACTATTGTCGACTAACCTCATGCTGTTTGCTTAGTCGGAATAGATCACAACGCCACTCGTTCGATGTGCCAGTCAGTACAAGAATTGACTATAAAGCTACAGATCCTGTAAAATACCCAACGAATGTTTATCCCCAAGTACAATATTATCAATCAACCTCGTCTTCGTTTCACCCACGCACACCGCCCCACTCAAAATCACCGGCCGCCCCGTCTTGCCCTTCGCCTCTCACATCGCCTGACTCACATCGTCCCGTATAACGTCAAACGTCTCTGGGTCGTTCATCTCTATGTAGTCCAGCTTGATCTCAACCTTCGGGTACGCATGTGCGAGAGTCTCGGCCTGCTCTTCAATAAGGTCGCGTGCGCGGGCGATGCATTTGCGTTTCGTCAAGGGGGGCCCAGGGGGCGGCTAGTAGTATGTAAAGCGTTCACAGTAGTAGATGGTACATTCTATATGGAGAGAGATTAAATACATGATAAAGGGGAGGAAGGTCAAATGATAGAAAAACCGCGATCGAACACGTTGCAATGACGAGACCTTTCGAAGGTCAACAGATCTACATCCTGTCGCTCTGCAATAATACAGGCATACGGTACTCCTGGGAAACGAAATACGTCAGAAATCATGTCCATAGTAGTCATTGTCATCCTCTTGCAAGGCACGCACCTCTACAATACCCAAAGTGCCAGTTTCTGCATCTGATGTGCTTACGATTCCAGGGCATTCCTCGATATCGTGGTGTCCACCTTGAGTCGGGTTTGCAAAGTCATCGTTGGCCAGATCCAAGTCATCGTCCGCGTCCATGAGCGTATCTCCGAAGTCTCGGGCGAGCACATTAGAACTGAACCTCATGGATTGCAGATGAACCGGGTCCTCGGAGCTTCCAGGTTGCTCTCCCGCTTGGCGCAGGCTTAACATAAACCGACATACAATAATGGAGCCAAATCTAAAGCAGCGTTAGGTCGCATACGCAGGTATTCATACGGTCAAAACGGTGACTAACGGTACGAAGAATGAGCTTGCCAGGGCTAAAGAGAGGAAGGAGGGCTGCAGATCGAGAAATATAAGTGATAATAAAAATTATAGCAAGTTCCACGCACGATGGTATTAGTCAGCACTTGTATGACATTGAGTATCAGTAAAGCCCTAAACCCCTTGGTTGAGATCTCTTGAGCGATGTGGGTGGAGACAATATAGCTCACAGGAAGAAGAATATGCCTATACCGCAGGGGTCTCGATGTGAGATTCGTAGAGATATTTGTATACAATATACTGACCAAAACGGAATAGGGCTTGACTTAAGTTGAATGTATTGCCGAGGAGCGAAGCGGCTCGGACGTTTTTGATGGTCCTACGCCAAGTTACTTGAAGGGCAATGACATCGGCGACAATGAGCGCAATATGTGTGCTCAATGATACTGTAACGGACAGATCAGCTATGAATTACACCGCAAGCATCACGCAGACATTTCTGGATACTTACATCTGATGCACATGGTTATTAAAGTTGTATGTCAGTGTATCGCGCAGTATGTATCTCCAACGCACCTTAAGATTGCGGCATCGGACAGAGGGTCGTGTCCAGCGCATTCAATACGATCCGGGATGACAGGCACAAGTACCGGGACGAGTTTAATATATAACACCTGCAATTCCATCTGTTAGATGAAACGTATATGCGCGTGACGTACTGACCATGTTCGTGAATACGGGGACGGCGCTACACAGGAAAACTAAGCTGGAGATCCACCTGTTCATGCCAGAGATCCCATAAACGCGCAATGCTGTGAATGCTTCCGATACACGCAATCAGCTCAGAGCGCTACAGCACCAAAATGGACAGACTCACCTGCCGAAGCAAGGAATTGCAACAATAGAAAGGCGTGGCTTAGTTGATTCTTCCAAACGCAACTACCGACCTAATCAGTGTTGCCGTTTAGTGCGTAAAGAATATCATTGTTACCTCTGGATAAGTGATGGTTAGTTCTACTATAGAGCAAGCTCAATAGGAGTGCGCACCGAGTGACTTTGAGCGGGCCACACTGATAAAACCATGGAGAATAGCATTGCATATCGGTTCAACACGAAGATCCAGTTGAAGAAGGTCCACTTCTTGGCCCAAATTCGCTCCTTCTCCTCAGCGAGTGTTACAAGCCATTCGTAGCAATACAGCGCTAATCAGCAGAGGTTTCTTAAGGCCTTAAGTTTTATGTCTACATGTAGGGGTAGCTTACCAGTGGATGCCGTCAATATCCAGTCCTGGATCATGCTGGCAAGTTACGGTAAATCAGCGAATGGAGTTTGCACTTTGTAGTGAATCGGCTTACTATGCTCGGTATATGAAGACCACGGCAGTATCGTTAGCTTGAGGGCTTGCCATGCCTTTAGGATGTATAACAGATGAGAATTTGCCCGTATGCTGGCACTATTTCAGCACATCCCATGTCTTCGACTTTATGTACTTCTTGACCCTCACCAAAAGCACAAACGTATACCTTAGGGAGATATCACAATTGTGACGGTTTCCGAATACACTCCTAATCATCAGATATCATGATAGGAGTCTGCTCGAAGCGTCTCATATTACAAGGTCCAAGGATGTGTAAACTGATAATCATGATGTCCAGTAGGCCAGAGACGATCCACAACCTGAGTCACGGTCAGTGTCCCTCTTTCCTGATGATAAGTTGAAAGGTCATTGCCTGGTATGTAGAATACTACGCCCTCGGTGCACACTGCATATGCCAGTTCAATACACATCCGAGTCGAGTTCTTCTGGGTTGTCTGCGATTGGTTCCGGAGTCTCCCGGTGGCCCGATGTCACAATACACAGCGAAGGAGTGACTGTAATGTTAGTAAATAACATGCACCTGAATAATAAGCATAGCCTATGTGAGTACTTCATGTATCGTCTCAAGATAAGTAGAAGTCTGACCAGAGATTTGCGAAACGGATAGTAGATACTATTGATGAGCCCGCTTCTATTCCGAGGTAGTGAGCTGACAATTTGATATTAGCGCTGAGGGCAGACGGGGCGACACGGCCCGGGCCCTTAGTATTACTACTACAGCGGCCAGCCTGCATATTCCTAGGCCTCAAGCAGTGCTATCCTGACGATTAGGTGGGTCTTCACCTCAGTCGAGCCTAGTATATTGTATAAGTTTTACAGCTGCGTGTCTATCCCAGCCTGCATTAATGCACCGGTCAAAAAGACGATGTTCTGCAATGCGGCTCAGCATCAGCAAAATGCCAGCCGTCTTGGACGTCTTGGGCTAAGATACTTAAGACGCCCAAGACGCCCAAGACGCGGTCTTGGTCCAATACATGTCACTCCTTAGGTTAAGATGCGTAAGTCACGTAAGTCACCTAATATCGTCTCTAATTCTTCTCACAATCCTTTCGTAAGTTGATGTTACCTTTGTATTTGAGACTGTCTTATAAGACCTACTCGCGCCTCTACTACTGATCTTGCTGTTTGAAACATACGTATATTACTATAATATCATTCTGCGATTATTCTTCTGTGAGCTCCGTACTACTAACGACGAAAGAGGCCTGTATTACAATAACTACGCCACCGCCAATCCTTGCCGAGGATCAGAAGCCGCCACACATTCACTAGCAGCTTATTATCCATGAGTTCGAGAGTAATAAAAGGATATAAGATTAAAGTCGGCGCACCGTTGTCAAGTACAGACAGATATAAGCATGCCCGAGCCCTAGAACGCACTGTCATCCTCTGGCTCAATTGGATCTGAGCGAAGGTCGTGATAGTCGAAGTTGTCGTCGACATCAACTGCTGGTGGGTCCTCAGGTGGAGCGATGGACTGCTTGCGCTTGCGCCTCCGCTTTTTCTGTGTGCCACCGTTCATGTCTGCGCGAAGCTCTAGCGCTTCTTGCATTATCTTGAGCCATTCCTCGTCCGTGAAGGTCTTCAGGCATTCTTTGAGACGCCACACGCGGATTACCTCTTTCATCTTGCCATCCTCGCCAACCTGCTTACCATCAGCCCAGTTCTCGACAGAGAACCATCCAGCCATGCCAGAGGGCACAGTCTTCTCGCCTTCCCGGTACATGGACAGCCCCCGCTCGGCCTAGAATCGGCAGTACTTAGAGCAATCGAAGTGTATGATATTGAACATAGTACGTACCGCAAGAATGGAGAGTATCATAGCGCCGATGGGAGGCGGACTACAAAGGTCAGCGACATGTGGCTCCAAGTGAATATGACACGACTCAAGGTGAGCCCCAAACGTGTACAAGATAGCGAATGACTTGAACAACCCCTGCAGCAAGCAAACAATTTAACGGAATCACAATAAATTCGTCAAAAATGAGGGCACAACTTACCCGTTTTCTCTTCGTAACCATATCCCACTCCCTCCACCAAAACGGACGATGGACATCGTTCACATCACCCAAGTGGTTCTTGATGTGCTCTGACAACTCGCGCTTCATGATCTCTTCGGAAACTTCCTCCCCCGTTCTCTCAAACTCTTTACGGATGGTTTCCAACGTTTTGCTAACGAAGAAGTCGGCCGCTTCAACTCCGGCCGCTCCGATTTCGTATCGCCATTCGCGGAGTCTACAAAGGATCTAGGACAGACTTGAGCAGTGTACCACTCGCGTTTAATGGTGAGTGACGACTTACGTTTTCGTAGTATGGCTCCCCTTTACTGAGACGAATATCGCTATCAGGGAAAACAGCGTCCACCGCTGGTTGAAGGTGGTCGGCGCTTGGATTGCCAAACGGCTCGAGTTGTAGTGCCGCAAGACGCTTCGCGTTGATGAGTACGGCACCACTGCCTCGGAATTCTGGGCGCACTGCAGCAGGTAAGTCTTCACTAGTGAACTTATGTTTCTCACGGTGTTGTCCCGACTGCTTAACTGAACCGTCACCGCGTTTCTTCAAGGCAACCGTGTCGATTTGCGGCGTGATCCTAATGTTCTGTGCGGACGTCGTAGGTGCGGCTCGAGGAGCACTTTGCGTGGTGTTTGTACCAGGTGCGTTTGGATTTGATCTCTTCGGTGCCCCTGGGATGCCTTCAACTTGGCGCTGATTTTGATAACCCTGAACCCGGGCCTGCTACGTCACAATGCAAAATGGAGGTGAGTACGAGTTGATTATAACACCACGGACTTGGTACCTGAGTATTCGCCAGAGGTGTTTCCTCGGGTGCCACGTGTTCGGAGACTCGACCAAGACGTGTTGAGTTTGAAGCTCTAAGGATTGTAGTCCTCGGAGCCGTAGACGCTGCCGGAGGTCGACTTTGTGGTCTACTTAGAGATGTCCGTGACGCAGCAGGTACCATCGTGGTACTGATATTTGAAGCCGTAGTCAGATGAGGTGAGTCCCAGCTTAAATGAGAAGTCAGTGGTGTATTAACTAATTCTGCGCGCATTTGGAAACTGCCACTCTCAGCTGGGCTGTGTTCAATCTCATCCGCGAAGCTACCGAACCTGACAGAGATCTCATCAGGTTCATCCTCGTTTAGGGTACGTTGATCCTGTGGTGGTGCCACCTCGTCCTCAGCTATACCAAGTACCGCTGTTGTACTTATATTAGTGATTTTTGACTTGAACTGACATATGTACAGACGTACCTTGATTTCGGTTCTGCGCAGCCAAACTTGGTCCCGAGCTGGCTGCTGAGTTCCACGAGTGGTTAATGCCGGTATAGGCTGATGACGATGTGTTCGTGGACAACATGGGGAGTTGCTGGCGTGGCCTCTTCCGAGCCTGCAAGTCGCTGTCAAAGTAAAGAGCCATGAGAGTGGAAAGTCAGACTGGTTTGACACGGTACTCACGAGGCTTCACGCAGGTCCGTATTCTTCTTCCGTTTTCCCATACCTGTCCTTGCAGCCATCACTTGCTCACGGCTGGGTTTGGCAGTCTTCTTCGCACGGCGTGGAGGCTGAACCTGACTCTCAGCGGGCTCAAGTTCCTCCTCACTCTCAAACTCATCCTCTTCGCTGACTGGAGGTTCTGGAACGAAATCTTTGTCTGCCTCGTCATCGAAATCCGCAAACCCTTGCCAATCTTCCTCGCTGAGCCCCAGCGTCTGATCTGCAACCGCAGTGTTGGATTCAACGATGGACGATGGATTAGCCGCATCCGCTGTGGTTTGCAAGATATGGTAAGTCTATTGACATTAGGAATATAAAATACGGACCTTCAATTGAGACAGGACCATCTGATACAGGCGGTTGGCGTGCTGAACGGCGGGGTAGTATTTCTCTCATGGTAGGAGGGTTACGCAGATTTGTCTCTCGTGCAAGGTCTTCGGCAGCCATCTGATCTTCGAGGGCGGCGACACGAGAGATAGCAGCACGTTTGCGAGCCTCTTCTTGTGCTTGTTGGAGCTGCTTCTGAGCTCGTTCGGCTTGGACCGCTTCAGAGGATCGTCGAGGTATCGCTGCAGCGATTGCTCCGGGATGCGCTGTTTTGTTCGAGGCCCGGGTACTAATTGGTGGGGGGAGGGTTCTTCTGCTTGCTGTAGCATGGCTTCCACCCCCGCCACTCCCACGTCCGCGACCCCTTCCACGTCCACGACCCCCTCCATGTCCGTGGCTGCCTCCAGCATCATGCCCTTGACCGGTACTGTCAGAGTTTGGCGGAGGGGAGGTCATTTTTACGTCGATGAAGAGATGAGACTGTGTTGGGAAGGAATAAAACGGAGGTGCGCTCAAAGTTCCTGTGGGCAGAGTGAGCTTGGAAGAGCTGACGCAACCCTCCCGTAGATTCCGAACGTTTCCACCGCCGGGTTGGCACAGTCGCGTCAGAATTGCCGACGCGTTCCACTCACTCTGACCCTAACCCCAGTGTACTACAACTTGAACAATAACTATCATCTTATGCCATGCCTGCTCAACGCCGAAAATTCACTTATCGCGAACGCACCATCCCCTGTGAATTTCCAGGGTGTACAGACAGGTTCTCCACGCATTCAGGCCTCAAGCGACATTTCGACGCACATCTCAGGTTTTCTTCCACTTCCTTTCAGTCCCTCGACCGTCGTACACTGTCAACTTCAAGCTCGGCCAGCCCTTCGAGTCAGAGGCTTCATGAACACGACAACGACAACGCCGGTGAAGACTCTTTTCCGGAGAGTGAGCCGTTCCATGTACCTGTGCAGTCTGCTGCTACCTCTCCAGATTCCTCCGCTTCTCAGTCTCCGCCCAACCCCTCCGCTTCACAGCCTCCGCCCAACCCCTCCGAGTCCCACACACAAAATCGAACATCAGCAAACGACACACCTGCAGCAACAATGCATCCCAATCCCACCGCTCTTCGAGTTTTTAGGCATCCTCATCTCGACGGTACGTTTTTATCCCATCCAACAGGCTCTCTTGAATGCTAATACATATTTCTAACGCAGGCACTCCCTGCGACGCGCATGGAAATTACTTAGAGCCGCATGCACCTCGCCCACCGCCTGTTGCCTTGAATGGCTATGCACCCTTCAAAGACCGGACTGAGTTTGAGCTTGCCGATTTTCTGTTCCGCGAAGCACAGCTGTCAGGGAAGAAACTGGACAAGTTGATGGAGCTCCTTGCCGCATATTATGGTAACGAGAAGCCTCCTCCGTTTGCCAATCATCGGGACCTTTATAATGCTATCGATGTGATCTCTGTGGGGGAAGTTCCATGGCAGTCATTCACCATTTCGTACTCAGGACCAAAACCTTCGCAGAATGTACCACAATGGATGGAAGACGAGTACACCGTGTGGTACCGATGCCCCCGGCTGCTCTTGCTTAATCAGATCGGTAACACGAGCTTTGCCAGTGAGATGGATTGGGCACCGAAGCGTGTTTATCGGCGAGGTCTTAAGCGGGAATACAAAGACTTTATGTCTGGGGATTGGGCGTGGGAGGAGGCGGTACGTGCAGGGTAGATCGTATTATATCAAATTTGATACTTATTGTTGTACAGGACAAGATTGCTCTCGACCCGAAAACTCATGGCGCTGCGTTATGTCCTGTAATCCTAGGCAGCGACAAAACGACGGTATCTGTTGCTACGGGCCAAAATGAATACTATCCTGCATACATTTCGAACGGTATGGTATCAAACTCGGCACGACGGGCTCATCGCGATGCTGTATCGCTGTTTGCCTTTCTTGCAATTCCAAAAAGTAAGTTTTCTCTTCTTTATGCAAGCATGGAATGGAATCACCTCAATATCAACTCAAGCGGATAGGCAGTACGAAAATGACCCACAGTTCCGCAAATTTCGACGCCAGCTATTCCACACTACCCTTCACTATATCTTGCAACCCTTGCGCACGGGAATGGAAACACCAGAAGTCGTCAAATGCGCAGACGGTCATTTCCGCCGAATAGTATGGAGCCTCGGGCCTTACATCGCTGACTATCCAGAACAAGTATTGCTTTCAGGAGTGGTGCAGGGATGGTGCCCCAGGTGCGTCTGCAGATTTATATCAATGGGAAACATCTGTTAATTGCGAGTCTAAACTAGATGTACTGCACCGCCGAGTGACCTTGATGGAGAAGGCTACGGACGACGGTCGCATGTGCATACCCGCGCATTACTTGACGCTCTTGATGCCAAAACACTATGGGATCAATATGGCATCGTTAGCGACATTATTGTAAGTACTTCGGTGGCTCTCTCTCTGACTTTGGTCATTAGCCGCTTACTATAACATAATATGTTGACAGCCATTCACTGTTGGCTTCCCACGAGCCGATATTCACGCTCTCCTGGCACCGGACATTCTGCATCAAGTTATCAAAGGTACCTTTAAGGACCACCTCGTCACATGGGTGGAGGAGTACTTGATCCGCGTGCACGGAAAAGCTGGAGCAGCTGTTATTATGGCAGACATAGACAGAAGGTACGTCTAACATTACTCTTCGATTCCACTTACTCATATGTTATGTTTGAATAGAATCGCTGCAGTTCCTCAATTTCCTGGCCTTCGACGCTTCCCACAAGGCCGAGGCTTCAAGCAGTGGACCGGAGATGACTCGAAAGCCCTGATGAAGGTACGTCGCAGCGGTCGTTTTGTGTATATAATCAAGGGACACGAATGCGATAATGATTGTGACATGGTGGTGTAGGTGTGGCTGCCCGCTATAGCCGGTCATGTGCCAGAGCAGATGGTTCGTGCATTTGCGGCGTTTCTAGAGTTCTGCTATCTCGTGCGGCGGAACGTTATCGACGAAGAGACACTTACTGCAATCGGTGAGGCGTTGGAGAGGTATCATAGCGAGCGAGTCATCTTCGAAAAAGTCGGTGTCCGCACGGACGGATTTTCACTCCCCCGGCAGCACTCCCTCAAGCATTACAAGTATGTTATTCAACAGTTCGGCGCTCCAAACGGCCTCTGCTCGTCTATCACAGAATCAAAGCACATCAAAGCAGTAAAGCAACCGTGGCGCCGTTCCAGCAGGTACAGAGCATTGGGACAGATGCTGACAACGAACTCCCGCATCGATAAGCTCATGGCTGCACGCATCGCCTTCGACACTCACGGGATGCTTGATACTCCTGCTGTTCCAGGTCCGGATCCGTCTCACGTTCTCCCTATGCAGCCTCGATCCGAGGATACAACGCCAGGTGAGGACCCAGACGAAGATGGTGCAGTAGAGGGGAATCTTGAAGCGGAGGTTGTTCTTGCAAAATCACCAGGTACGCCTCGACTATACTTTGCTGTACCCATATGACTAATGGCCCCTTTATTCTAGTGCGCAATGTGCCAAGAGATATCAACGGAATCGCAGCCCATCTCAATGTTCCCCATCTTCCTGAACTTCTCCGTCGCTTTCTCCATGAGCAGTTGTATCCAAATGTTGATCCAACAACCATTCCGGCTCAGGAGCTGCCATTTATTTCGTCGAAGGTGTACCTATATCCGTCTGCAACTGCAACATTCTTTGCGCCAAGTGATTGCTCGGGAGTGCAGGGAATGCGGCGCGAGCGTATACGGGCCGTTGGAGTATGGCATGGAGGTACTGGTCGGCAAGACTGTGCCTTTCTCACTAAGGACCATTCGCTTCCCGGGTTCCGGGGATTATATGTCGTCCGGGTGCACGCCTTCATGTCATTCAAGTGGCGTCACACTACATACCCTTGCGCTCTCGTGAGCTGGTTCCTTCCAATAGGCGATGCGCCATGCCCTGATACTGGCATGTGGAGGGTTAGGCCCGAGTACGAGCGAGGAACTGGTGCGAAGGTGATGTCGGTCGTACATCTCGATACTATGGTTAGGGGGGCGCATTTGATTGGGATGGCCGGTGATGATTTCCTACCTACTAACTTAACATATTCAGACTCTCTTGACTCGTTTCGTGGCTTCTATGTAAACAAATATGCTGATCATCATAGTCACACGATAGCTTTCTGAATGTAAACTACTTACTTTCCGTCATCGAGATTTCGGCGCCTTACTGGAAGGTGGCCTCAACTACCAGTTTGCACAGGTATCACTCATGGAACGGCATTAGAAATAATATGTGTACGTCAGGACAAGTACATAGGTCATTAATTACTACAATACATTGAAACGAACACAGTAGAACCAAATGCAAAAATTCGCTTTTGGCGTGGGAAAATACCTGGCCACAAGCTTGAACTTGCAAGCGCGGTGTGCGCGTCAACTCCTACACTAATGCCACTTGACTCGGACACGTTCACGATGATATATACACTTATTTCAACCACGATCGCAGTTCCAAATCCACTCTCCTAATACCATTACCCAAGACATTGTAAGTTCTAAGTCTAATTCTAATACGATCGAAAGTCTAACTTGTAACCAAATACGCCTGCTATATTGCTGATGAGGCTTTCTCAGCCTGAGGAAACTTAATCGTGAGAGTAGGTTCACTGCCAACTCTTCAGATTCAGGAAATTCACCGTTTCAAAAGGGCACAAATGCGCCTGTTTTGAAGTCAAATCAAGTACAACAACTTGAAGGAGTAGCAATGCGGCATCCGTGCGTGGCCAGCTCAGACAAACGTCTGGGAATCACAGCCCGGGCCACGAGCAGACGACCACGCCGGCGGGTCAAACCAACCATAACATCGGCTCCAGCTGCCAGTGGGACGCTTGAGAGTCGGATGGTTACTCACGCACCCTGAGCATCGAAAGATGGCTCAACTCAACTAGACACGCGCGAACCGCAGCCGGCCTCACAGCAAGTGACGGCAGAATTCGAGGCAAGTGTTGACATTCCATGATAGGAGTATCATGTACCGCATCTGTGGCCAGCTGACCTAACAATCTTTCCATATTTCCATGTTTCCCATACAGATAGTGTCAGGCGATACAGTACATTGAAATTCGGGCGGTCCCGAAAGTGTGCACTAGACCATGACACTCATCGTCGAAAACAAAACGCAACGTAGAGAACCTTATAAGATGGTATGTGCACCCCGCTGTGTACAAAATCATAATTTCACTCATATAATTCCGTATACTAGTTTCTACACTGGCAGACTCTAACCTCGTGGATCGGATCAGAGTTACACATTATGGGATCTGCGCAAACAAGACAAATGAACTCGCAGTAGGATCGACATCATGCAAACATACTATTGATTGGTTTATCCGAGAGGCTTCGAAAGATCCCCGACTCAGTGGGTATCTTACGGCTCTACCAAGGCTGCGGTCACACACTGGCAGCAGCTTCCCCACTCGGCATCATATATGTTACAAACGATCGTCCCCTTACAGCTCGACATATAAAGCGACTCGTGTGAGCGATTAATCCCCAGGCCGTTCAGTGCTATCTACGAAAGTCGGCTAGGTCCTCTCCAACACTATGCCAACCTTGAAAAACGTGAAACGAAACCTTTATATGGGACTCAACGAAGTGTGGTCATCAATAGTTCTGAAGTCAGGCGCAGACTTAGTGAGTCTCCTCGCTACTTTGCCTTTGAACCAGTTACCGAGTACTTCTCTTGGCTTCTCGACATCTAGTGGGTCTTTGATCCATCTTTTGACAAAGATGAGATGGAAAAGACCTGTTCTATAACAATTACACTGCCAGTGAAAGAGCAACCTAAGACAAACCCGTCCGAGTCCTCAATCGTTCTGAAGTCAGGCGCAGACTCAGTGAGTCTTCTCGTTACTTCACCTTTGAACAAGATACCGAGTACTTCTCTTGGCTTCTCGACATCTAGTACGTCTTTGATCCATCTTTTGACAAAGACGAGACGGAAAAGACATATTCTATAACAATACTACTGGAAAAGCGGCTTGGGCCAATTTTGTCGTCGACGTTTGTGCTCTCGGGAGGACCCCCGGGCCACCGCCTCTATAATTCCGGCAATGGTCAAAATC
This sequence comes from Irpex sp. Y119-03, assembly GCA_037042295.1. Lineage (NCBI taxonomy): Eukaryota > Fungi > Basidiomycota > Agaricomycetes > Polyporales > Irpicaceae > Irpex > Irpex sp. Y119-03. The sequence goes on along the minus strand of JAXQKB010000949.1, from coordinate 220,352 downwards.
TACCACCAATCTGGGGGTTAATAACAGCACAGGTACTGTCGGACCAGAAAGACAGTGCTGACACCGAGGCGTACATCGTAAAGCTATCTTCGAAAGAGGAAATAAATGCGAGCAACGACAACGACAATATAACGAAATGGAAGATTACGATGGTGGACTCATCAGAAACAGAGAAGAAATACGCGTGAGTACCCTCATTGGCAGGCTTATGGACAGATAGACTGCTCTCGAATACAATCTCACCCAGAAATTTGATTCAACAGTATCAAAGTAGACGGCCACACTGAATGGATGTTGGGGGCTGCCAGCGATGATGAGAAGGTGGAGTAACATCGGTCGCCCCTGTCCAGAGCATGCCTAATCCCCGTCTCCAGGACACGACAGTCGTTCTGAGTAAAGATTGTGCAGATGCCAAATTTCACTGGCATATCAAATAAATTTAAGTGGTGAGGGATGCTACTCTGCGGTGACGCATAATTATCGACTAACCTTAGGCTACTTGTCCAGTAGAGATAGTTCGAAGGGATACGACAGGAAACTGGAGGGAATCACTGGACCGTGTCGCAGTAGGTCATTGCATTGTACGGTCATATTTGTCTTTCGCCCGCTCGTTTCTACACAACCCTCTCGAATATCATACATAACCCACTGGCACGCTAGAGTAACGCTGATCCGTACCGAAGAATCTTTCACAGTACCAAGCAACTTCAAGGCCTCTGGTGTAGCCGGGATAAGGCGATCACATCCTCATCTCTCCGAGACGCTATTCTGAGAAGACAACCAGAAACACAATCGAATCTGTTGTTGCCCGTCCGATTATTTCGATATGCTACACCCAAACGTCGTTTAGGTGCCTATGGGGTTTCCAATATACCCAATGACTGTTTATCTCCAAGTATAATATTATCAATCAACCTCGTTTTCGTCTCACCCACCCACATCGCCCCACTCAAAATCACCGGCCGCCCCTCCCTGCCCTCCGCCTCCCACACCGTTCGACTCACATCGTCCGGTATAACGTCAAACGTCTCCGGGTCGTTCATCTCTATATAGTCCAGCTTGATCTCAACCTTGGGGTACGCATGCGCGAGTGTCTCGGCCTGCTCTTCAATAAGGTCGCGGGCGCGGGCGATGCATTTGCGTTTTGTCAAGGGAGAAGAGGTGGGGTGTGCCCAGGCGGTGCGGACGGCTTGGAGGGCGGCGTGGAGGGTGGGTGCGGCGTAGTTTCGTTCGTAGGATGTGAGGTAGGCGTTTCGGGAGGAGAGCGCGAGGTGGGTGAATGGATCACTAAAGGTCAAATAGCTCATAAGTATTACCACAAAAAAAGACAGAGGACGAGGTTGTGACGCTTACCGAGTTGTAGGGACGATGAATAGATTTTCAGGTGACGGATGGGACATGAGTAAGTCCCTGGTGAGCCTTTTCAACAAAAGAGCCTGCTGAATATCCTTCTGTCCAAAGTACGTCCGCGTAGGCTCAATAATATTGAATAACTTAGTCACTACCGTCGCCACGCCTCTGAAGAACGTCGGACGCGTCGTACCCTCCATCTGGTGGCTAAAACCCTTCACCTCGACGAAGGTACCCTTTTGCGATGTTACATCCTGGGAGATACCTGACGGGTACATATCCTGAACTGACGGGAGGAAGACTGCATTGGGTGTTCGCGTGATGGGGAGACCTGAGGAGGAGAGTGGATCGAGTGCGGAGACGGAGAGGGAGCGTAGGACTGTGAGGTCGTGCGGGAGGGTACGTGGGTAGGTCGACAGGTCTTCGTGGGGAGCGAACTGAGCTGGGTTAACAAAGATGGAGACTACGGTAAGGTCGTTGTCTTCCAGCGACTTTCGAACTGTTACGCAAAAAGGGAAAGACGTTAGAAATGGTACGATTATAGTGGATTATTAGTATTACACACCGAGCGACGCGTGTCCTTCATGCAGCGCACCCATAGTAGCCACGTATCCAACAGACTTCTTCTCCTCGTATGCTTTTCTCCGCCATTCTCTGTATGCAGCGACAGATTCAAGGACTTGTATGTCCCCAGCTTCGATAGTCATCGTTCTGCGTCCAATCGATGCTCTGGTAAGAAAGAATGGGACCCGTGTCCTAATGAGCGAAGTCGAGGTACTTAAGAGAGATCTGAGGAGCATAAAATAGGTTTAAAGATGAGAGAGATAACGCGTCGGTTAGGGCGGAGGTGAGGTGGTCATGGTCAAGCGCAAAGAGGGGTGATTATTGCCTGGGTGGACCTACAAACGTAAACATCATCCTTCGGCTTTGAAGCCGAATCGACTTGAAGTGCAACTCCACCACTTATTGGCAAGACACAAGTGTTATAAGTACGTAAGTCATGGCTCAAGGTAGTAATGAAGTCGCTAAAAGCTCAGAAATAGGCCATAAACACCTCAGGTTGCGAGACTCCAGTACTACAGTGGGATAGTAGTACCAGTCCGGCGCCGAAGCCTGACTCCCAGACCGGTACACAGACTCATACTCTGAGCTCGAGGACAGCAAGATGAAGTCACCCACACCAGCTCCAAAGCGTATTCTCTACTCCACCGGGGAACTAGCGGAATTCTCCTCCTCAAAGCAGAATATCCTCGAAAAGCTGGTCTCGACGCGTCCATTCACCCAACAGGTTAGTCCTCTTCCACCAACCATTATTACGCTGACAGTGACGTTGAAGTCTCACTATGCACCTATTTTCAAAGCTAGACGTAGTAATTCCTCTACCCTCCGGAGCAGAACTGCAGAAGGACCTAGAGAAATTGGAGCTCACGTACTATCGACGACACTGGACCCTCTCTGAGTTCATCCAATTCGTGACGGACCACCGTTTCGAGATCGTTTCCATCACAAATGACGATGGTCATGACAGGTCAATATATTCCTTACCTCTCTGCTCAGAAGTAGTGATTGACGTTCTCGATCTCCCACAGGACGCTAGCAACCATCGGCCTCCCCAACCCCACATCCACTGACACCTGGTGCTTCGACGGCGAAACGCTCACTATCTCAGTAGGCGAAGATACATGGCAGCGGTTCAACCTTGGTGAAGGGACGTCGTCGCCTTGGAGGGAGCATCGTGATATCAAATGTGAGTTCCTATCCTCCAAGTTATGAGGAAGCTCTCTGCTAACTCTCTGATGATGCAGACTACAGATTACCGTTAGCAAAAATAACAGACCTCTCACCCAAACTGAAGAGCCCGTTCAAGGCGTGGGACGAACAGAGGGGAGCTTGGGATGTCGTATACTACCTTGGTGCCGGCATAACGCCAACACAAAGCGGCTTGCAAGATGGCGTTGAAGCTCGCATCGTAAAACCTACAGTACGAAGGATACAAAACGTCTATGTTCCGCCGGTTCGACTGCCCCAGTCACCCCCACTCGACAAGGAGGAGTGGGAGCATGAGGTGGAGGGGTTGTTTGAGTGGGTTGGGTTGGCTAGTTTGGGATCTCAGAGGTATCTACTGAGCTGCTTACAGTGAATGACATGTGTGCTGACGCTTAGAGCTTTGGATGATAGGCTACATGCCACAGACAAACCAGATCCTTACATCGCAGTATACGAGCCTCCAGACGGCTCGACACCCGGTGACCTCGTGCATATACGCTGGACCGGACTCATCTCGCAGTCGTTCTTACGTAGCGTGCTTAAGACCGTTGCCGAATCGTGCGTACTTTAGACCTCAGTCCTCACATACAATCTTTCACAATAAACCGCACGCCAGCAGACACGCAGTCCCCCTAGTATCCGTCACAGGCCATGCAGTCTTACAATCTCCAATCACGTACGTCGGGTCGAATACGAAGCGACAGCAGCAGCGTATACTAGGCGGCGATTCGGAGGACACGTGGAGTTTGATTCTCTCTCGAGAAGAGGAGAAGCCTGAGGGTGGAAGTAGTCAGCAGAGAGAGATAGGGACGAGATGGCTATTGGGAGAGTCGATTGGGAAATGGGATTCGCGGCTAGGGTGATCAATGCAGGGTATACATTTTGATAGTGATAGCAGCTAGTCGACGTATGTACACGCGAATTACCCTCGCTGAGATAACTCGACGGCGTTCTTGAACGCTCCGAGGAGCGCTGTGAGTTGGATCTTCTCGTTACCGCCGGCTGCTAGTCGATGCCTACAAATACCACACGACAGCATAGTCAGTACACAGTCAATTTGGGGTGGAGTGGGTTGAGAAAACTGGTGAATGGACGGACGTACTCTGTGGTGGCGAGGAAGTCCAAGAGGTAGATCCGGGCGTGCGGTTTGAACTCGAGCTCTTCGATGTATTCGTATGCCCCGTTTAGTAGGTCTTGTAGTGCGAGGCCGCGTTCCGTCTTTAAGGTGGATATCACTGTTCGAGCAATTTGATAGATGCGCCAGTCAGAAGTGGAATGGACATAAGGTTCGAAGTGAGAATGACTGACTCTTGTATGATGTGGTGAACTCGTCCGAGAACATAGAATTCACGATGGTGGCGACGTCCGCAGGCTGCGGTGTGCCTGTGCAATCATACACTTCCGTCTCTCCTATCAGATCGTATGCTGCGTGACACGCTTGAAGGACATTCAGGGCGCGTCGCATGTCTCCCTTGCACAGTTTCAGCAGTGCCTGGCGTCCATCCTCCGTAAGTTTACAACTAACTCAACACGATCAGCCTTCTATTCCAGGATATCAGCGTCAACGCGAACATCACATACTTCTCGGCCTCAATAACCGTACTCAGCCTCTTTTCCACCTCCGTGATAGGCAGGGGCGAGAACCGGAAACGGGTACACCGACTCTGGATGGCAGGCACGATCTTGTTCACGTAATTGCATATAATGCAGAACCGCACGTTCTTCGTGTACTGCTCGATCACGCGGCGGAGGGCGGCTTGGGCGGCTGTGGTCATCATGTCTGCTTCGTCCAGGATGATGAGTTTGAAGCCCTTTGAGAAGAGGGTGCGGGTTTCGGCAAAGTTTTTGATTTGTTCGCGCACGACGTCTATGCCGCGGTCGTCTGAGGCGTTGAGCTAGAGTGGATGTTTGATTAGAGTATAGTGGGGTTCAACATGGTGGCGCACCTCTAGTATTTGTTTACGAAAGTCTGCGCCGTATATTCGTCGTGCCACTGCGAGAATAGTTGACGTCTTTCCCGTACCCGGTGGTCCATAGAATAGTAAATGCGGTAGCCTATTCTTTTCAATAAACTTCTCAACTAGTTATCTTTGTCAGGTCAAGTAAGGATTGTTAGTTGACTACAAACCACATACTTGTGCTCGTAATGTCCTTGTGTGAGACCACGTCGTCGAGCGTGACAGGTCTGTATTTCTCAACCCTAGCAGTCACACTTAGAACATGTCCCAGTTATGCCAATGAAGTTACTTACCATGGCAAGTTCTCTGCCTCTGCCGCTGCATCTGCCTGTTCCACCGCCTTGGCCTTTCCCTTTCCCTTCGCTGTTGGCCACTTTGGGGCTTCCTCCTCCATCACAACATCTTCTGAATCCATCTTGAACGAAGTATTTATTCTGTAAATTTGGTTTGTTGTGTCGATAAATGAGAGAACGCGTCGAGGTCGTCCAAGTCACGATCGCGTGTAGCTTACGCGTGACGAAGGTAGTCACGCATGTAACACGACGCGTCTCTCGGACGTTCGCGAAGCGGAGCTACGATTTGTCAGCAGTTCTCAAACCTTATTTTTTGATGCGCACGGGCCAACAACACAGCGGGAGTTGCCGAGCTATATAGCTAGGTCTCCTCGCAAAACTTTTTCTCATACGACAGGTTTCGCTTTTGTCGACGACTCCATCGTTCAGCTCGTTGGACAGACAGAAGCATCTGTAAAGTGAGTAACGTTAACGGTTATCGTTTGCACAAAGTTTTGACAGTCGTTGTCTTCTAGGATGCAGATTTTCGTTAAAACGTGAGTTGCGATTAGGAAGAGACTCAGGCTGCAGCGATATTGACCAATGTGTTAGCCTCACGGGTAAGACCATCACCCTCGAGGTGGAGTCCTCCGACTCCATCGAGGCCGTCAAGGGTAAAATCCAGGACAAGGAGGGGTACGTTTGACTTCGCATACAATCGCTCTCGTCCTTATCTCATGTAATCTCTCGCTCAGTATCCCTCCGGACCAGCAGCGTCTCATCTTCGCCGGCAAGCAGCTCGAGGATGGCCGCACCTTGAGCGACTACAACATCCAGAAGGAGTCCACCCTCCACTTGGTACTCCGTCTGCGTGGTGGTGCCAAGAAGAGGAAGAAAAAGAACTACACCGTGCGTATTCGCCTTTGACTTATCCAAAAGTACGACGACTGACAGTTCGCCATCGCCTACAGACCCCCAAGAAGATTAAGCACAAGCGCAAGAAGGTCAAGATGTCCATCTTGAAGTACTACAAGGTCGACTCCGACGGCAAGATCAAGCGTCTCCGTCGTGAGTGCCCCACCGCTGAGTGCGGTGCCGGTATCTTCGTACGTTTTCTCCCTGTCATTTTCATGCAAGCAAGTTGCTTATGCACAACATTATAGATGGCCTTCCACAAGGACCGCCAGTACTGCGGCAAGTGCGGCTTGACCTACACCTTTGCTCCTGGCACCAAGCCCCCGGCGGTCTAAGTGCAACGAGTTTGTAGCCTTATGCCCGCATGTATACTCAGATGTAGCCAATTGATCATAGTCTCATGCTAAAAACTCTCTGACGGCGTAGCGATCCCGACCATGAATGTTGTTTCTGCCTCTCAACGATCCAGATATCCGCTAAGTACTGAGACTATTCGTTCCTGTCTATCTAACGATATACGTTCCCATAGCTGACCTGCTCGGACGTTGTAAGGCTATCAAATTCCTATCAGCGGCCAAGAGCTGCCGTACTTAGACTCGTGTGCCTGGTTCGTACGCGTCACTTCGGCACTGTTTGTGGAATATGCAGAATGGATACATCATATAACTCCCTCGACAACGCTGCGGTGTTCGCCACACCCCCTCTACCTCGACGCACCAGACATGTCCTCAAAACGCAACATCGTCGTCCTCGGGGGCTCCTTCGCAGGTGTCTCCGCCGCCCACACCATCCTCAAACATGTCATCCCCTCCCTCCCAGACCCCTCCGCCTACCGCGTCGTCCTCATCTCTTCCTCCACACACACATTCCTCCGTCCCGCAGCCCCTCGCGCCATGCTCGACGAAAAGTTCTTCGACCAATCTAAACTGTTCATCCCCCTCGCCGACTGCTTCGCCAAATACCCCTCTGAAACTATCGAGCTCGTGCATGGACGTGCTACTCAGCTGGATACCACCGCCCGCACCGTCACCTACACCCTCTCATCCCCCTCTACCTCCACCTTCAACTCTGATGAAGAGACAAAAACGGTCGAGTACTACGCGTTGGTCATCGCGACCGGCTCCTCTACCCCCTCTCCCTTGCACGGCTTCAACGCAGGCACACACACAGACCTCAAAGCCCACTGGGCCTCCTTCCGCACCGCCCTCAAATCCGCCAAGTCGATCGTCATCGCCGGCGGAGGCACAACCGGCGTCGAGACCGCAGGCGAACTAGGCGAATACCTCAACGGACGTCCGGGGTGGTTATGCAAGGTCGACCCAAAGGTCAATATCACACTTGTTGCGTCGACACCGCAGGTCCTGCCGTATTTGAGACCGAAGATCGCGGGGAAGGCGGAGAGGTTGTTGAGAGATGTTGGAGTGAATGTTATCAAGAATACTCGCGTCGCTGGTGTCTCGCCGCCTGATGCTGGTTCTAGTGCAAATGTTACTGGGAAGGCGACGCTCACGCTCGACAACAATGGTACTACGCAGACAATTGAGGCGGATTTGTACATCCCCTCGACGGGGTACACGCCCAACTCGTCGTTCCTACCCGCCGCGTTGAAAGACAAGAGAGGGTACGTACTCACGTCGAACACGCTGCGAGTCGAAGGAGCAGGGGAGAGGGTGTACGCACTGGGGGACGTCGCGACGTACGCCCGGCCGTCGATCTACTTCCTCGAGACCGTCATCCCCGTCTTCACGTCCAACATCACGCGCGATCTCCTTTTGTCCGTCGGTAAGAGTGACACTGACAAGGGAGTGCCGAGGGGGTGGTGTTCGTGGAGGATATGAAGGAGACGCAGTTGGTGCCGATTGGGACGAGCAAAGGGGTGGGTGCGTTTGGGGGGTGGCAGCTCCCGAGTAGTGTGGTGTGGGCGATTAAGGGGAGGGATTATTGGATGGGGATGATGGGTGGATTGTGGTCGGGGGAGAAATGGGCGAAGGTGGCTCCTTGATGTGTACAGTAGTTGCGTGAGTACTGGGTGGTGGGTATGTATTTGTGGGCGTGGATAGATACCGGACTGCAGGTTTTCTTCGAGTTAGCTCTTGGGTGTGGTAGATTGTTGTGGTGCTGCCAGTGGCAGTATGTGCATGTGTGTTGCATAATCTTTGAGCTTATAGAATATGTTTGTTCACATTACCGTTCCTTCACCCGAAGTAATGTGGATCGTTGAGCCGACATCCTCCTGGCCATAGCCGATCCTGAAACCACTCAGTCATCGCTCGTTCAGACAGCCAAAGAAGGTCCTCGAAAATCCCCAATAAGAGAGAATCAATTAACGCTAATGAGGAAAATTACTGTTTCCTATAAGTACAAAAGACAGCAGCTTGTGTATGTATGTATGTTGATGATGGACCAATCTATGTGAATGCAGGACGAAAAAGCAACTAAATAGTATGAAGCGACGACGAGAAAAACTCCAGAGGGACCCATAGTCAACGAACGCTTAAGCCGCAGCGGTAGCAGAAACAGCCTCCTTCGGCTTGCGCACATACTGTCTCCTGTACTTGCCATCGACAGCCTCAACATAGTACCCACCCGGCCAGATGTTATCCACCGAGCCCGAGGGCGTCCAGGTCTTCGACAAATGATGATGCTCCCTCAACTTCAACGAGTCGACGTACTCCTGGCACGGCACGACCTTCATCGCCGCCAACCGGTTCACAAGATCGAGCTTCTCCTTGATCTCGGACGTATCGCCCTTGACCTTGATGGTGAAGAAACTGGAAGCGAGACCGGAGCCATAGGCGAACATCGAGATGCGCTTGCCCTTGAACTCGGCGGGGTCGACGGAGGAGACGAGCGAGGCGAGGCCACCATACAGCGAGCCGGTGTACATGTTCCCGCACCGTCTGCTGCACTTCATCCCGAGCTCGACGTGCGAGTCAAAGTGCGGCTGGGCGAGTTTGATGAACGTCTTCTCGAGGGTCTTGTCGAGGAGGGACTCCTTGTAGTCTTGGGCGAGGAGGGCGGAGGCGTTGGGGATGGAAGCGTATTTAGGGTGGGTGGGGTTGGAGAGGAAGTCGTTGTAGACGAGACGGCCGTGGGCTTTCTGGACCATCTTGCCGTAGGGGCTGTGGAAGACGGGGTAATCGACGTCGTCGAGGGAGAAGGGGGGCACGTCGAGGCCGGCTTTCTTGGCCTTGAGGGCGTGCTTCTTGCGGAAGGCGGAGTAGGCAGCGTCGATGGCGGAGGTGTAGGAGGTGATGGAGAGCGGGCCGTCGACTTCAGGGTATTCGGAGTCGAGCTTGGGCTTGTAGAAGTCGTAGGCGTGGACCATGTGCGTGCCGTGGATGGCTATTTGGGTGATTAGAATGGAACTTTGTAGTTAAAGTTACAGTGATACTTACGTTCGAGCACGAGAGGAGCGTTGGGTCCAATGAGCATGGCGCAGGCACCAGCACCGCCGGAAGGTCTGCCAGAGCCCTCAGCGTAGATGGCAATATCACCGCAAACGACAAGGGCGTTGCGGCCGTCCCAGGAGGACGACTCGACCCAGTTCACAGCGTTGAAGAGAGCAGCAGTGGAGCCGTAGCAAGCGTTCTTGGAGTCGACACCCTCGATGTCGGTGTTGCCGTGAGCGGCGAAAAGGTCCATGAGGAAGGTCTTGGAGGCCTTTGAGAGATCGACAGCGGTTTCTGTGCCGACATCAATGCGGCCAATAGACTTGGGGTCGATGTTGTACTTTTCGAGGAGGTTGTGGGTGGCTGTTAGCGTTCAGGGTCGTGTGAGCATTCGAAAAGCGTGTAGACAGAAAACACACGCACCGGTCAAGAGGAAAGTGTTGATGTCCTCCCGGTCGTCGCAGCAGGCCATGAACTTTTGGCCGAGACCAATAGTGTACTTGCCCTTGGCGACGCCGTCGAACTCTTCGAGCTCTTCCTGGGAGATGCACTAAACGCCAGACGTTAGCTTCTAACGTTCCTCGGTCGTTAGGTCCGTCTGTCACTCACCCTCGAAGGGAAGTACATCTCAATTCCAAGGATGCCGACATCCTTGGGACGCGGGGGGACGTCGAAGTCTTGCGCGCTACCGTTGAGAGGGATGGTCATGGTGGGCTCGGTGGCAGTAGTGGTGAGGGCGGGAGAGTCGGTGACTGCGTCGGCGTCGGTGGCAACGACGGTGGAGGTGGTTGTGAAGAAAGGGGGTGAGTTGGCAGAAGAGTTGTTGCTGGAGTTTTGGCAATAAATAGTCGGAAAATAAGATGTGGAACGAGATCTGGTGGCGATTTTTCGTGGATGGTCTGTGGTACGATTGCCGTTAATTGCAAGCCACTGCTCATCAAAATCATCCCTCCCTCTTATTCTTCTGTTTCTTATTGGCTGCCGTGTTCTACTCTCTGCATTCTAAACAACTCGACACCGCAGACGCCTCGCACGACCGCGCTGCTTTTAACATTCTGGTATTCACCTCCATCGAGCCATAATCCTAGCTTTGATCTCGTATAGCATACTCGGGGCTCATGACTATTTACAATTTCATCCCTGCAGCTCCTACCAATAATCCTTCGCTTCGCCGGTCTTTTGTCGCTCTGAGATCGTCTGCAGTGACCGTACAGCTGACCGCGGACGCTGAACAAAAGGGTCCTCCTCGTTTACCGCTTTCAAAATCACGAAGTACCATGAGCGCCCGCGTAACGTCCCATTCAGTCAGTAAGCTCGAGCAAAACCTATGCCACTTTGTCTCGTCTTACTACAATGTAGCGACCATATAAACCCCGGTCCCATGCATGGCTAAACATCAGTCCTCAACCGCATCTGCACGCAATGCTTATGACAAAAAGTCTGGTCGGTGACTTACCGTACGACCTCATACATGCACCGAGCTGGTGTTCGCCAACCAGTGTACACGTGGAATTGCAGGCGATGAGCGAAGTCCTCATGCCATGAGGACTTCGCTCAGTGCCGCCATACATGTCCATCTGTACGTACGTACGTAGATATTAAACCCTCGACAAGTACTCAATACTCATACATCATGATGACCACCTTTGCCTCCGAGTTTGCATGCGGCTTTACGACCCGATGACACTATCCACAGACAAACCTCCGGCTGCAGCACCTCTAAAGAGGCGTGGTAAATGGGGTTTCTATTACTGTTTTGTATGCTATGTAAGGGCTTCTAATTTGTCGTCATCAGGAAGGCCTCGAGCTGTATCTGTATTGAACGTGCATGAGGCATACATGTTGACACGACAATTACCATCTCCTACTGTGAGTGATCATGATGAACAGCCTGCAAGCATTTCATTTCAAGCGGAATCGTACAGTAGTGGCCAAGCCAGATACGTTCTGCTCTGTTCAAATGCAAACCACCGTGGGGCTCTAAGTCGATTGCAGCTGTTTACACCCTGAGTTTGCCGGAAGCAATGGAATGTAGACACGCCACTTTGAATTACGATGCATCAAGAGCTCGAGTATGGTAGCTCTTGTACAGTAAGAATGTAGGGAATATCAACGTCCATCTTAGCTGTAAATGCTTATGGCTATAGTAAGTTCGATATCGATAGTGGTATGGAAGACCGGCACCGCACTATGGACGTGATGTGTGCATAGAGTCCTCCGACTAAGTATTGGCAGTCGAAGCTCGACACTCCCGGTGTCGGGATCGGGAATGACTGCACGAAGGAAATAAGTACAGGATCATACATACTGTACTTCGAATTCATGGTACTTCTGTGCAAGCAACCTGCCTTGATGAATGAACCAGTAATGAATGCTAGTACTCCTCAGGCATGGAGCAGATTCAGACGAACCGTTCTCGACATCGAAACTATTACTCACCAAGCAGCACCGCATCGAACTAATTCACACCGAAATTTACAACAGAGAGATAACAAAGAGAACAAATTAATCGTGGTAACAATACCAGTTTACCCAGTAAGTAAGTACATCGTATGAGTATGTGTAATCGTACCATGCCATGCAACTTGCAACTAGTATACCTCGGCCGTGGATCCGGGACAAACGCACCGCACTGACAAACAGTCGTACAAGCAGGAGAAATTGCAAGAAAAGAAAGAGTCAACGCAGAGAAAGAGCTGATAAAAACCTGGTGCAAGAAAAACCAAGAGGCCTGGATAAGATGGAGGTGAGAGTGGATGGGGAGGAGGGCGCGTAAATAAGAGAATAAAATGGGTGTTGAGCGAGACAGTGATTGATGAGGATGACAAGTAGGATAGGAAGCCGCGTGCGAGGGGAGCAGCTATAATACAGCTTGAGCAGACTAGGATTGACGAAAACTTGCACTGGGATAATTGCACAGAGCGACCGTAGACCTCGCGTGAACGTTATCGTACAAAGCCTTCACCAAACACGCAAAGGCGAGGACAGAGGTGGGCCAATAATACAACGGTCTCGAGCTTGAGATGCTTGAGTGATAGCCATCGCAGAACGAAGTTGTTGGGTTACGCCGAAGAGTTCCATATCGACCCCAGGAATCCTCTCGCCTGCGACACGATCTCCGCCGCACGACCCACCAACCCCTGCTGGTGCTGCCCATCCTCATTCACACTCTCCAAAGGCGAGGCACTACGCTCACGCTCAGGGCTTCTCACCGCCTTCCCTCGCGACGCCGGAGACAGGGAGTGAGTGTGAGAGTTGGAGCGGGTGTGAAGAGGAGGTGGTGGTGGGCGAGTTGAGGTGGGCGAGCTGGGGGTGGCTTGAGCTTCAGACTGCGTAGTTTCAGGCGCAGAGGGACGGGATTTGGGTGGGGTGACTTGGAGGGGGGATGTAGGCGGGTTATGTGTAGGGGAGGATAATGACGGGGACGATACGGGTTGTTGAGGTTGCGATGGTGATGGAAGAGGGGCAGGGGGAGGTAGGGATATGTGATGGGAGAGGGCACGTACGGGTGAGTTGGCAGGCGTCGGCTGTCTCGACCTCGTCTCCTCTTCTTCCGGTATAGGCGAAGGGACAGATCGCTGCGTCTGAGCAGACGCAGAGACGACCGTCGACCGACCTCTCCTGCCTTCCTCCTCAACCACAGACGCAGACGCTCCTTCACCCGAAGCAGGCTTGGCAGTCGCCCCACTAGCCGTCGACGATCCCGACACAGACGACCCAGATACAGACGGCGCTGGCGATGGCGAGGGCACAGGCAATCCACTCTTCTGCTGCAAAACAGGCGAGTACGCCGGAAAGTCATCACTCACAACTCTCGACGGCGACCCCACAAACCCCGGCGGACTCAAACTATCCCCAATCCTCCGTCCAGTCCTGTCCCTCCCGCGCCCTCCCTCCCTCACGCCACTCCCGGTCTTCACCACCACACCCACACTCCTGCCCTCCCGATCCCTCACACCCTTATACGAGCCATACCCCCCACCAACGCCAAGGCCGCTGCCCGTAGGCGAGATAGATCCCAAAGGCGAGTTCGTTCCGCGACTAGACCCCCTTGACCCTGAGCGATCGCACTCGGACGAGGAGTTCCTCGTCGAGCTGCGTCCGCGGCTTTCTGACCTTGAGTCGCTTGCGCCAGAGGACAGCGAGTACGAGCCGGTGGTGGTTGACCCGCTAGTGGGCGAACACCCACCAGTAACAGGCGAGCGGCCTCGTCCACCGCCGATGACGAGTCCTACGTCGCTTGGGGAGAGATATGACGAGCTCTCCGGTGAGGAGTTGCCCTCTGGTACGGCTACGGGGCTGTTACGGATATACGAAACCGCCAAGGGTATATCGTCCACCCTAACATCCGCCTTCCTCGGTACCTCCTGCGGCATCGTCGCCGTCTTGGTCGTAGTCGTGCTTGTCGTAGTGGTCGTAGTGGTGGTGGTGGAACTATCCATATCCACGGGCGACGCCCTCCCACTCGACATCTCCTCCCTCTCCTCCTCCGCCCCCGCCACCTCATTCACCACAATCCTCGGACTTCTCGACATCGGCGTATGTCCCGCGCTGCTCGTCCCTGTCCTCCAATACGGGACTTCGTGCTCGTACATCTGTCCACCCGGGTCGTCTAACCGCTCAGAACCGCTACCTCTCCGGGCGGTACTGCGCGAATGGTGACGACGGTGGAATTCCTCGTGTTCGTGTTGATACGGGCCTCCAAAGTAGTCGTAATCGTCATCGTCATCGCGGACTTCTCGCGTGGACGAGGGAGTATCGTACACGGGAGCTTGCGCGAAGAATTGGTTCAAGTTCCCCGAATGTGATGTCTGGCGAGGGGGGTTGAGCGGGAGGCCGACCATACCAAGAGTAGGTGAGCTGTCCGCCGAGCGGGAGCCACCAAGGTACGGCGAGGGCGCTGCAGGCGCAGACGCAGGCGTGCCAACGCTGAAATACGACTCCCGATGGTGATACACATCTTCAGACCCGATGTTGGGTGTGCCAGGGAGACTGTATATGCTGTTGGACGGCGGGACGTACACGAGCTCGACCTCCTTCTGGCTCCGCATCACGCGATCTTCGCCTATACTCGCCAGATGGTTCCCGACGCCCGTGCTCTTCAGTATCGTCGGTGCTATAGGCGCGATGGTCATATGTTCGCGGTCTACTGAGCCCTGGCGCGTCATTTGTGGTCGACGGGGAGGCTGCTGCTGGGAGCCTGGGGGACTTGTCGTGCGCATGGCTGAGGGTCGGTCCGATCGAGAGGAAGACGACGATCGTGACCGTCTCGACTTGATCTCGAGCACCTCGTCCTCGTCGTCCTCGTCTGAATCCGACTGCATCGCACCGTGGTCGTTGATATAGAACGACGTCGGCGGATGCGACTCATCCTCCTCATTATCGGCTTCCGAGTCGTCCTCGCTGTATCTATTGTTTCCCATCAATGTAGCTCAACCCTAGAGATGAAAGAGAATACTGACCCTTCCTCGTACACTGGATCTGAGTAGAATATAGGTCCAGAATACTTCCTCTTCGGCTTCTCAATCGCTATACATTGCTCCACAAACGTATTAAAGCTGATATGCTTCTTCTTCGCCACCGCACCTCCCGCGCCGTCCACTCCGGCAATAGACGCGCCACTGAGGTCCTGATCGCTGCCTGTCGACGTCGACGTGTTGCTGGACGTCGCGCCCGACGCCGAGCCACTCGTCGTGTCATCGACCACAGCCGGCGAAGGCAGATCAGGCGCGACGATCCGCGGTGGAGACTCCTTGCGGTAGGCGCGTATCCGCGAACTTATGTGTGTGTCCGACTTGGTGTGCAGAAGCGGTGGACGATGATCCTCCTCATCGTCGTCGTGAAGATGGTGGGCGTCATCGTCCATGTCGGAGTCGGAGCCCTCTCCATGGAAGAAGGGGCTGGCGGGAAGGGACAGCAGCTGGGATATGCTGCGTCGCTTAAGGATGGGTTTCTTGGCCGTGGGGCGGGAGGTGCTGATGCTCTGTCGGCGGCCGGCGGGGGAGGGTGGTGGGTTGAGTTGGGGTACTTTCGACCAGTCTGAGCCAGTGTGCAGCGGGCCGTATAGCCACGTAACGTCTGAGTCTTTCAACCTGATTACAAGACGAGTTAGTGATGAGCACTGGCAGTCAAGGCACAGTGATGGAAGTGGAAATGAATTCATATCCAAGGAACAGAGCCCTTGAGTATGCGGGGCGATAGGGCAGGGGGCAACTGATCCGCAGAGCAAGAGAAGAGCAGTACGCACCAGTTGAGAGTCTCAGGACTAATCGTCTTCAGCTTGTTCCGCTGCTTCCACCACGTTCTCCAGCTCGCGTTCTCCAATCTCATTCCATTCGCAATAGCATTCTTCTGCCTCGTCATACTCCGCCATGACCTCCAGACGTCCTCCTCCTTCCATTCGTGAGACAGATAGTCGACTTGGCCTTCTGGCTGAGTTGAGAACGAGGTGTCGTCTGGCACGGCGTGGTTGGTGACCGAGACAAGTAGTACAGGTAGATAGCTCGTGAGCGTCGCCGGCACAGGCATCATGGACGGCGGCTCCTGGGAGCTGAGTGGCAAGGTGGGTGAGGGGGGTGGATGTGCGTCAAAGGCAAAGCCCTCGGTGGGGGTTTGTGGGAGAAAACAAGAGGAAACAAGCAGACTTTGGGCTCGATTTGAGGAGATTGTTGATGAGTCGAGCTGTGCCCGTGGAAGGCTGCTCTCTTCCGCCTAGCCTCTGTTCCTTGTGAGCCCTGAACGAGCGTTAAAACGCGCCGCAAGCTCGGGGGTTCTGGGCTTGAAGAGGATCCTGCCGGGTTCGTGATCGTCGTGGGTCACAGCGAGCACGATGCTGCTGTCGACGTGCGGCGTATATAATCAACTCGGGGGGCGTGGGGGGTCGTCGTTGTCGAGGGAGAAGAAGGTGAGACTGATAATCCTGGGCGGGTGGGGCGCTGGCGTCGGTAACTAATTTCCTCCCAATTTAGGAAATCAACAAATTCAGCGGAAATCATTTTTTCAGGTCCCGCATCCATCCGAGCCCAGGCACCACGTGATTTGCTCTATAAGCCTCCTCATTGGCTGTGCCACCGAGGCCGGGCCTTGTCCAGCGCCGGCTTTCAAACTGATCTCGCATCGGTGATCGCATCTCACCCGTCTCAGATGGCGGCACCGTGCCTTCCGAGCGTCTCGTGCGCTTTGTGGCCAGTCGCCGCCCATCGATTTCGCTGCGTCCGCCCGTCGTACTCCTCCCAAAATTCCACGATCAGTACGCTTTCGTCTGCAAGCAAGTATAATACGTATATCCATGGGCTATGCACGGCTAGCACGGCTTGATTATAATCGCCACCAACGCTCAGCAAACAGCTAACCGCACCCGACGACGGTCGGCACGGATGCACGAACGCAGCCAGCGCGTGCAAATGCAGGGTCCAGTCCTGCAACCACACCTCGGATCTTCTGCTCTGCCTCCGCGTCGCATGAACCGTCCGTGCTGCAACAGCTGCAACATGGCGATGACCGAGCTGCGGCCTCCGCCTACAAACATGGTATCTTCCGTGAATCACCTGCTGGGATCTGCATACTTCGTTCTCTTCGCATCCTTACAGCCTTACGGAACTTGAAACTTCTACACAGGTAAATTATCGGCCTTGATCATGCCATCCCACAACTCGAACAACTTGTTTTTGTTTTTGGGACGAAAACACATGCGCGCGGCCCGTTCTATCCCTTCTATTCATTTTACCCCGCACTTCTTTGGCACTTCTGCGCCAACACGGCTCCCCGATCCCTATGACGTCCCATCTTTCGAGAACTGGGTATTCTGAGGTACGATCCTCCTCAATTTCGTCGTCAAAATCACCTACATCACTCCCACCTGCCTTCGCGAGAACACCAAACGTCGACGATATCAGTATCACTCCCGTCTCCTCTTCCTCCACCGCCCCAGCCTGATGTGAGGTGCAGAACCGCCACCTTACCCAACCCATTCATTCAGTCGTTACGCAAAGGGCAGTCACAGGAGCGCACCTTCTCCCGAACATACCAGCTGCCACACCCGAATATACGATTCCGACCACGGTGGCTCCTTGGCTCTGTTAACTCCAGCCTCCACTTCACCCACCGTACCATCCTCTGATCTCACAAGTACGTTAGCTCGACTCCAGCGTATACCTGTTCTGGAAACTCAGCGTACAGTACAGCTGTAAGTACATACTCTGAGTTCCACAAATGCAAGGTAAAATGCATTACTGCCTCCAGATGTTATTCCCACCCAATACGCCTATTCTCGTCTGTCCACGCCCATGCTCCGCAGTCAGTCTTTGAGCAGTGAGCACTCGATGGATGACTTGGCTTACAGCATCCCGCCGTCTCTTTATCACGATCGCAGCCCCGTGCTAATGACCGTAGCTAGTAAATTGATAGTGATATTGACCGAAATTCACGTATACCTTTTCTAGGACCTTTGTGTACACGCACGTTCATCCCCTGCCACTGCGCGTATGTCACATAGCTGGCCACCGGTACTGCAGAATTTCCCCACACACCTAGTGGCACTTCACCCGAGCCCACCATTCCAGGAAACTCTCCCGAACCGAGTAACGTCTACCTCCCACCTTCAATCTTCCAACATTCCATACATCTACGGTACAGCGCCCTCGGAGCATATCCGTGACTTTCTAACTTTCTGACATAGAGCCGTCCCTGTGCTACGTGCGCATGGTAACGCACCCACCCTAGGCCACATGCGGTAGAGTCGGGGTCGGGTGAGTGTTCCTCTCCAACTTGCTGTACTTAGCTTTGACGACTTTGTATTTGGATCTTGTAGTCTGAGTACTGTGTCCGGGGAAGTTGACAGGCTCGACATGATGATACACGCAAGATGAGTTTCAGATCCCCGCAACCGTCTGTTCGTCTATTCGTCTGATATCTTGGAAATTTGGGATTTCTGGGATACTGCGCCGGTTCACCGTGACAGGCTGCGGCGACGTAGCGTTCCTTGTTCGTCGGTCTCTCGAGGTCTCAGATCTCACAGGCGAACATGCCCACGACCTGTAAGTACTATTGCAATTAGTAATTAGTTTCTGCTGGTAATGGGTCTATCTTACCTCGTTGCCAGTGATATTCCTTCCCACTAGCACGACACTAGCTAGCAACATGTCAATCCCGGAAAGCCCGGACAACTCCTTCCTACCAACGGCCCGCTCATATTTGCCAAGTCAGAACGTGTTCTGTCTCTCCCTGTCATGATCAGAGCAAGTCAGGGCTCCAGCCTGTTCAATTCAGTTGCCCCGCGTACCCCCGCACTAGTCCGTGTTTGGCAGGTGTAGCAGCAGTTCCAACGGGCAATCGAAAGTGTTCCTTAAGCTTGGACGTTGTGGGGAGACGTGACGGCCCTGTACGCTGGCAGGAGAGGAGGGATATTGTCGGTGAGTCGCCGGGCTTGGAGTTGGACGTTCTGATTAATTTGTGGGATGTGTACAGCTGTGCGAGGCCTTGCGATACATGTCGGTGTCGACGAACATCTTGGCATCTCGTTGCGCCCGAACTTCTAGAGCGGTAAGTAAAGTAATACTTCGTCCACAAGGTACACTGACAACGTGGCTGAAGCCTCCAGAATCCTAGCGGTTGTTTACCGGCACTAACACTGAACAGGCTCAGTACGTTTGCAGGAAACCCTGGGTGTTTCAAGTTCGGACGTCGGAACGGACGCAGATGTGTTCTGACGTTGTTCGACATGCCTACACGATTAGATCTCCGTGGGACACCAGCTACGCTGGTGACTGGAAGGACTATACCGTGCTTAGGCTGAAATAGAAGGCACTGTATCCGCGAACAGCTGTGAGAACAGCCTGAGGAGATTTGCGAGAAGATACAACCAATAATCTAATCTGACGCTGACGCTATCATGGCGTGCCCATGGTCATGTACAGTACACGGCCAATATTGAACCGCAACGCAGTAGACGAATCCTCCAATAGACATGCTGAACTTAGGTTTTGTAAATTGTGGTGAGTCCTCGAATATGCACTCCATAAATTTATACTGCGTCATTGCTATATATAAGTCGACGTCTCACTGGAACCCCAATGCACGAATTCCAATATCGTCCGGAGGTAAATGTGGTGTCGTTCAAATTCCATTCAGAATGCATCCGTCCCCTCCAGGCCTAGAGCTCCAAGCTATCATGAGCTCGAGCACCACTCCGAAACTCTCGGGCTCGCCTTTTAATATCGCACTCCCTATGCTACTTCTACCAAAGGGAATAAAAGCTACCAGCTCAGCGCGGAACGTCCATAAATATCACCGGGATAACCATGTGCACTAGGCGGCCTTTCCCCTCACTCGAGTCGAAATACAGCAGCAGCCAACTCGCCAACGTGCTGCCGGCGGGTCGATCTCACGGCCCAAGGTAGGCACTTGTGTTCACCCAACGTGGATCGATTATAGTCTCCTCTCCTCCTCAGACTCTTCCCCTCACCAGCGTTGCATCCCCTTTTCTTTGCATTGGGCATCGGAGCTGCGCAGTGTCGAGGACTCGGCGAGGATGCGTTTCGGAGTGGGGTTCTGCTGAGGAGATATGTTTTGCCTATCCCATCGATGAGGACAAGTTTCATCTTGGGCTCTCGCTATCGTACGAGGTTCGAATCCTACCTGGCAGCTTCCTCAACATCCCGTAGCTTTCCTTTACGATAACCCTCTCGACCCGCATGGACAGTGCGGATACAAGCCAATTTGTAGCAATTAAGGCCCACAGACAAGTACTTACCGACTGCTCGTTAGTTATCATCCTGGCCACCTCGGGCGATCTGGAATTTTAGGATATACATATACTAGACTATACTAGACCGTTGTGATCGAAATCCTCCTCGATCGATCACCCTGTCAGCTGTAATCTGTGCCTGTCTTATACCTGCCTTTTCTGGACATTCTTCTGGTTTGTGGCCTGCGGCGGTGGTTTCGATGTCCGTACTACAATGGCAGGCATTTATATCGGCCAAAACAAAACAATATGGGATGGCCTAGTAAGTGTAAATTATACTAGCAAATGTTTTGCTTGTACACTACTGTGTGAATGTAAGCGAGCACCATCCCAGGTGTTTATATACAGTGTCGGCTGCCAAGACTATTGTGGTGAGGTGAGGGGGGTTGGTAGCTGGTAGCTCAGAGCGTACTAGCGTGGTAGAGCGTAGGATTCAAGTCCCTAAAGGCGTGGGTTCGATTCCCACCTGGCGATCCAAAACTCTTCCCACCTCACCACATCGTCGTTACTTTTTCATTGTATTATCACCGTGACTTAGTTCGTCATTGATGGTTTGACATAGTACGCTATCTGCCACAGGCAGGTAGGCCAGGAGGCTCTTTCAGTTATCATCGATTAAAGGCCTTATCCTTGGCTGTATCGCGAGACACTTGTTCCTCAATGTCGTTGAACAAAGTTCCCAGCAAGAAACTTCATAGTGTTCCGCAACGATACAACAAGCTCTTGAGCGACTAGCAAGTGGTACTGATGTATCAATTAAGTAGAGATCTTGAGTATACTTGTGTCGTTCTATACTGGACACAGGAATCGTGCTCTGTAACCGTAGTGAATCATATACATGTCACTCCCCTGCGGATCCAATAAGCGATTCATTTCAAGACGAACTGTATCTAAATGCAAGTCAGCCTCAAAAGGATGCAGCATAAACAAACTTGGCGCATACCTCAGCTATCTTCTGGTCCAAAACGACCGCCAACCGCTCGTTAAACTCCACAAGCCGCGTGGGTGCGTTCAACCTACACGCACACTGGACCCCCGTCGACGTGCCCAGATGTTTGCTGACGGTATCCTGCGCGATCTTCGTCGCCGAAACACTCGAGCCTCTAGGCCTCGCCAAGAACGCCGCCTTCGTCCTCCCCAAGTGATCCATGAACCAATACGCCGGTGAGTTCGTGTCGGGCTTCGCGCAGTGCTTGCATCCATAGCCGGCCCACGA
Organism: Irpex sp. Y119-03; assembly: GCA_037042295.1. Taxonomy (NCBI): domain Eukaryota; kingdom Fungi; phylum Basidiomycota; class Agaricomycetes; order Polyporales; family Irpicaceae; genus Irpex; species Irpex sp. Y119-03. The sequence goes on along the minus strand of JAXQKB010000949.1, from coordinate 198,738 downwards.
GATATCGCGCATGCCGACCTTGTACGTCCAGTCGGCGAGGATCGGATCAATCACGTCGATACACTTCTGTCTATACACGACTAGTTTGTGGTACATCGACGCTGGGAGGACGTCGAACTCTGGCAGGGATGGTCCGGGGACGATGTGTGCTAGCGTTTGTTTCCCTGCGAGTACGGCTTCGGGCCAGAGAGCGTAAATGCACGCGATTGCGTAGGCGCGATGAGGTTCCTTGTCGATGAATTGGTATCGGAGGATGTATGCTAGCTGGGAGGTGACACCTCTCATGTCGTATTTGTCTGCGACCTGGAACAGGAGGCGTAGGGTGTGTAGGTCCGAGACGCTGCCGTTCAGTGAGGGATAACAGAATTGCAGAACCTGCTCGAGAACAAGGCCGGGTTCAGCGAGAGGGATTGTAGGGAGTTCATCTTCGCCGCTAGTAGTTGTCTGTTGAGGTAAGTCGAACATCGCCTCGAAGACGGAGGAAGCATTCGCCAAGATGGACTTATGTACCCGGAACCGTACTTCATCTGAGGAAGTCAATGTAATATCGGCATTTATCGCGTCGAAGACAGCAGAAGCAGAGGGAGAGGCCATGGTGCGTATTGTGCGATTATGAGGCGCGTCGTACGCGTTCTACAACATCAGAAACAGTATTAGTACTTCTGGTCTCAGTCAGCCCCTCGAAGGCAGCCGCAGCTCGGGACGACTAAAGGCGCGAAGACATTCCAGTCGCATCAGATAGAGACCCCTCTTCAATCTACATCGGGAGATGTAGATGTTCATGCATTCATGCTTCGGCCAGTCTATGCAGTGGGACATAGTAAGCAGGCGGTAAAGAATAATGATCTCGATGATTTACCTTGGCCTACAACCACCTCATAGCATCGCAAACATAACATAGGACTGATAAGTATCGCGTGCAGCGTTCTGTGCACACTACGAAAACGACGATGGTAGATGACGGTAAGAAGCTTACACTGGCAGTGGCAGGCTCACCCTCGTGCGCCGGTGCGCAGTTGACGCGCAAGCGTTATATATGTCTTGAGTCGACTCAGCACAGCTACCTCGTCCCTCAGATTCCCTCCGTCCTATCCTAATATCGTGCCTACCACGACCACATTACCACCCTAAACGACACTCACGACCATTAATGTCTACAGAACCCATCTCGCAAGAAACCAACGTCACCGAGTCTTTGTCCAAGCTTCAAATATCCAACTCGGAAACGCCACAAGCATCGTCAAATCCGTGGCAGGACAATGCAGAACCACCAGCAGGCGACGTACACGTTAATACCTCGACAATCGTTCCTGACGTTTCATTCGATCCCGCGGTTTCCCCAGGATTCGTGGCTACACCCGAGCCACCACCGGAGGCAGAACCGGTAAAGCATGAGATCCTCCAGGAGTTCGACCCATTGGTGAGTACGGAGGAGAAGGCTGCAAAGGAGGCATGGGAGACCTCAGAGTCGCATCCACCACCACCGCCGCCTCCCGAAGAAAGCAAGCCACCACCACCGGTTCCGGCAAAACAAGCAGCACCAGTGGTAGAAGCAGACCCTCCGCGTTCCAACTCTCCAATCCCGTCGTTTCCATCGCTGGCTGCTCTGGCGCGAACGTTTGCATTACCACTTACCGGCGCACGCCCAAGACCGCGATCGTTGGACACAGCGACTGCTGTACCCTCTCCCACTACGATATCTTCGTTCGCGGCTCAGCAGCAGCTTCCGCGGCCTCCTGTGACTCCTCCAAACCAAGCCAGCCAGGACAGTGGTCGGAGCACTCCGATGAGTCGGTCGAGAAGTGATGATCCACCCCAGTTCGACTTCCAGAGGTTCCTGGATCAGATGAAGACGAAGAGTGCAGATCCTGTGGCCAAATATCTTCGCTCGTACGTCAATTGACAGAGACTGTCACTTGTTCATATGCCTCATAACTGTTCCCGTAGATTCTTGAGCAATTTCGCCAAACGGACCTTCACCGTGGGCGACCAAGTGAAGCTCATCAATGATTTCCTCAATGTATGCTACTTGCCTTGCCATAAGCCGAGATTCCCTGTCCTTATCAATCATTTCCGTAGTTCATCTCCGCCAAGATGCGTGAATGTGACGTCTGGAAGAACGCCTCCGATGCAGAATTCGAAAACGCGATGGAAGGCATGGAGAAGCTTGTCATGAACCGACTGTACGACTAGTAAGTATTCCCCTGCCACCCTCCATCTATTGTACGCCTTTATATTTTGGGTCTTGAATAAGGCATTGTCTGTCATTTCCTTTGTACAGCACGTTTACGCCGCAAGTAGCTCGGATGGTCCCTCCCCGGCCTGTGACAGCAGACGATCTGGAACGAGATCATATACTCGAACAGCGGATATTACTCTTCAAGTGGGTTGAGCCCCACCATCTGGACATTCCTGATGGTCATGGACGTGAGGGGTTCCTCATGTTTGCTCAGCAAGGTACGTTCAGAACTTACACACAAAGACAAGCGACTCTAACTTGCATAATAATCTCCTAGAGCTTCTGAAGATCAACCATTACAAAGCACCGCGGGATAAGCTCATCTGCATACTGAACTGCTGCAAGGTCATATTCGGTCCGCCGTCCTACGCTCGAGGGTTTCGTGTTCCGTGAATTTGACTGACCTGGATACGTTCGGCCTGTAGGTTTGATACGGCATCTACAAAAGGAGGAAGGCGCAGACAGCTTCATACCAATATTGATATATGTCGTGTTGAAGGCGAACCCAGAACATTTATTGTCAAATGTCGAGTGAGTGCGCGTGTTTGGCGGTCTACATGAGTATGAAGCTGACGGTGCGGATTACTTGAAGATTTATCAATAGATTCAGGAATCCTGCGAAGCTTCAAAGCGAGGCGGGATACTATCTGTCTAGTCTGGTGCGCTTGACTGGGCCAAGTCTTGTCACAGAATCCTACATTGATTCTCTGATATGACACATAGATGGGTGCTATTTCATTCATCGAGACGATGGATCACACCTCGCTCTCACACATCACTGAGGAAGAGTTTGAGAAGTAACATCTCTTCTTTTGGTACTTGACTTCGGTAAATTGATTGTTATACCGTAGAAACGTTGAGGAATCAATTCAAAGCTTACCAAGCTCCGGATCGCGCACGCCAGATCCCAACGGAGCCATCACACCGTCACATACCTCCTCCTCAACGTCCCTCCCGCAACCTTCCTCCCACACAGGCGAAGAATCCGCAGAACCGCTCGCCCTACCCGCGCCAGCGCAGTCCCAGACACTCTTGAGCGAGGACGCGAAGCGTCTCATCCAGAAAACTGGCGACACCATCTCTAAACCTCTCGCAGCCATCGGCCGAATATTCAACGAAGTGCTCGAAGGCGCAGAAGAATCTCTGACCGCTCTCGGAGGTGGTCAAGACAGCCATCGAGCTTCACCACCGCACACGGGCGATTCTTCGACTTCGACGTTCTCTGCACAGCAACCTCAACCATATAAGCCTCGTGTGCGTAGGATACCCTCGCCCAATCCTATAGCGGGGCTCCCCGCGCCGGATTGGCCACCAGAAGACAACAATGCTCGAGCACGTCAGCAAAGACCGCCTCCTCCTACGGTAGGACCATATACGCATCATTCACTCGCCATGGGCCCCTCACAACCTATCGCACCCCATCCACGCCCCGTACAAAACCTCGTACAGTCAGATCGAGAGTTCCAAGCAGCATTGGCAGCGTCGCGCGCAGCCTCCCCCCTCCCCACGCACTCTCACTCCCACTCAGGCTCATCACTGCTGTCAGCTCACAGCGCAGGAGGAGGAGTCTCTCGAACGCCGACGCCGCATTTGGACATCGCGGGTATGCAGCAGGAGATCGACAGGGTACATGAGAACGCGGCGGCGGCGGCGAGGGAGACGTTGAGGCAGATCTTCCCGGGTATGGATGGGGAGGTTGTGGAGTTGGTGTTGGAGGCGAATGGGGGTGATGTGGGGAAGAGCGTCGAGGCATTGTTGGAGATGAGTGGGGGGAGTTAGTGTGAGGTCGTTTGGTTTATGTTGGGTCGAGACGTACACGTACAGTACTAGAGATGTGTTTGGGACGGAGACGGATGGTTTACATACATATGGGATATTAGTTTTGTTTAATGCATATGCGGTCGAGTTCACGGGTGTAATCGCGTGTTATTGAGTATGTACGCGTGTCCAGCGTTCTGAGATGCTAAGGTAGAGGTACGCTGATCTGTGTCACCTGATCGCTGTGAGAAGTCCTGTCTCAGCTGGGCAAAATGAATGCTAGATCTAATATTGAAGTAGGTGTTTCAGGCAGGAATCGAACCTGCGCCCTTGAAGGTGATAACCCCCACGCTCTACCATGCTGAGCTACCGAAGCTACTTCGATATTAGATGCTGGGAATGGCTCGGCCAGCTATATGAAGAGCTGGCCACAGCATGACGTCATCAACATTCAAAGTAAACGCACTCTCAACAAGCATTATGTCTTTCGATCTAGTTGAATTCACTACTGCTACTGTTTTGCGAACACATTTGCCTATACTGTACATGCATGATTTATATTCGCCTCATTCCATCCGTGACCAGAGTCCTTTCCGCTCATCCCTCTAAGTAATCACAGTCGGCTTCTCCCTGCCCAAGAACTCCTTCAGCTTGCTAATCTCAAGCGCAACCTCGATCAAGCCCTTCAAGCCCTCAGCCGTGGGCGTAGTCAACTCCTTACCCTTATCCTTGCCGACATACCGCTCGACATACAACCGAACAGTCGCGCCCTGACTGCCCGTGCCGCTCAAACGGAAGACGACACGGCTGCCGTCGGAGAACTGGACGATCTGGCCCTGGTTCTTCGACACGCTGCCGTCGACGGGGTCGGTGTAGTCGAAGTTGACGGTTTGGCTGACGGTGAAGGATTGGCCGGTGGACGCGGACTTGTGGGTTGTGTTGATGAGAGTACCCTTGGCGATGTGCTCGTTGAGGTTGTCGACGAGCTTGTGTGCGCCCTCGGACGATACCTCCTCGTAGTCGTAGCGAGAGAAGAAGGAGCGGCCGTACTCGGCGTAGTGCTTCTGGAGGAGCTCGTTGATGCCGATAAGCTCATTGGGGGACTTCTTGTTGGCGTAGGCGATGATGTTCAACCACGCTGAGAGTAAAGGGTTATACACTGTGACAAAAGAGTCTAGCGATATGCTACGTACCAACAATAGCCCAGACACCGTCCTTCTCACGAATGTGGTCCGAGCCGGTACCGAAGGATTCTTCACCGCAGATGGACAACTTGCCAGCGTCCATAAGGTTACCAAAGAACTTCCAGCCTGCGAGATTCATGTTAAAACCTCGCACATACGTACATGCGAACGGATAACTCACCAGTGGGGACCTCATAGCTTGTCAAGCCCTTCTTCTTGGCAACGTACTCGATCTGCTTGCTGGTCGGCATGCTACGAGCCACACCCTTGACTCCACTCTTGAAGTAGGGGATCGCCTCTTCAGCCCAGTCGGCGATGATAGCAACACTGTCACTGGGAGTGACGAATGCGCCCTTGCCGTAGATCATGTTTCGGTCACCGTCACCATCGCTGGCCGCACCGAACGCGATGTTGTTCTTCTCGACGTTCTCGACAAGCTCGTGCGCGTATGTGAGGTTAGGGTCGGGGTGTCCTCCACCAAAGTCGGGAAGAGGAACAACGTTCTGTACAGAGGAAGGAGGGAGACCGAGTGTCTCGACGAAGATCGCCTTGCCGTACGGACCAGTGACACCGTGCATACCGTCGAAGAGGACCTTGAACTTGTCAGAGTTGGTGAGGAGGAAGGACTTGATAAGATCGAAGTCGAAGATGGATTCGAGCAGTTCAAGGTAGTCCTTGACTGAATCGATAATCTCGACCTCGGTAGGACCATACTTCGTGCTGCCGATCTTGGAGAGATCAATGGGAGGCTGCTCGATAACCTTGTAGGAGCTGATTGTCTTCGTCTTCTCAAAGATCTTGTCTGTGACGCTCTCTGGAGCGGGGCCACCATTAGAGACGTTGTATTTGATACCGAAGTCGTTGTTGGGTCCTCCAGGGTTGTGACTAGCGGTGAGAAGGATACCGCCGTACGCCTTGTACTTTCTGATCACATTCGATGCAGCGGGCGTCGAGAGGATACCGTTGTGGCCGATGATGAACTTAGCAACGCCATTCGCAGAACCGATCCTGAGGATAGTCTGTACGGTCTCTGGAGACCAGAAACGGCCATCTCCTCCGATTACGAGTGTCTGCCCCTTGGCCTCGACGGAATCGAAGATGGCTTGGACGAAGTTCTCCGTGTAGTGCTGAGAGGGTATCAGGGTTAATGGCGGAACTCAATGAATCTACGACGCGTACACACCTCCTGCTGGAAGACCTTCACCCTGTAGCGTAGAGTTTGTTCAGCACATCGATTTCAGACGCGTCGTCGTTGCAGCGCACCTCTTCCTCAGTCCCGACGTGCCTGGCTTCTGGCCGTCGTAGGGTTTTGTCTGGATTTCCTTCACTTGGAACGACATGGTGGTGATGAGGGAAGGAAAGAAAGTGCGAGTTGGGCTAGAGGAGCCCCTCGGCTTAAATATCATCTGCAGCGATCTGGATAAGACGATGATCATGACGCATATATCGACAAATTCGGCGCGTGTTCACCATCCTCTCCGTGTCTCGCGGTCGGCGACCATCTGGTCCGCTGTAGAACGTGCTCAGGATCGTCGTCGGCGAGGACGGGCATGAGCATCGCACGTTGAGTGAGGTAATCACGAGTACGGTGGAAGTTGTCAAATCGGAAGTACTTGAGAGATTGCTACACGAGGCTTTCGTATTCAGCCACGTCAGAATCGCCGAAGTACCCCTATCGATTGCTCAAACATCCTACCAAAGTGTATAACGAACCAGAAACAGTCGACGGAGGACAGACGTTGGAAAGTCAGAAGATGTTCTAGGACCCCGGACCACTCCCGCGCGCTAGCGTATGTCCGTAATCAAGTACTCAAAGGTGATATCGATGGTTTCTCAGAAGAAAGCTGAGCGTATGTTTTACGTAGTGAGTATTCCAGAAACAATAGATGTCTGACGAAGAGTACTTCTCAAAGGGTATACAGTTTAGGATACCACTCGTATTCGTGAATATTTAAATCATACTATAGTACTATTGACCCCAAGAGCGCGGTCTCGCATAATATAAGTATGGAGAGTCAGTACGTGTATCGTTGAAAAACATACATATTGAGGAATTCACAGTGAGTTGTGAATCAGGAGTAGAACTTGTAGTATTTGTGATTGTGAGTAATGCGTCCCTCATCATGCGTCACCTATCAACGAGGAGAAGCTGTGTTAAGTACATGGCATTTACTAGGTCAACGCAGAGAAACTTACGTCTCTCGTGCCAGCAATATGCATCTCGCCCGCAGACACGAAGACCAGTTCGGCCTCGTTAACCTGGTCACAGAAAATCTCTGTCACGCGGTATGGTAGGCAAGTGACTACGTCCTTCGTAAATCCCCCACGTATAACAGAAGATTTGAGTACGATGCGGCGACCAGGATCACCAGATACCTCGGCCGCAACTTCCGTCACGGCTTGCGCGAGATCCTTGCCATGCATCTGCGCACGTAGCTCTCTTGACTTTAGTCTTGCGAGATTTCCAATGCAGCATAGATCGCGAGAAATTCCGAGTTCGTTGAAGTCTATCATCGTATTCTGGGAACAGAGGAAGCGATAACCGCTGGTCTGGGATAGGTGATCCTCATCATCGACGAAGCAGCGTGTATGATGTGGTCCCCATTCCTCCCATGTCAGATCTTCGGCGCCGTTGATGACTCTGAACCTGGGTTGAACACAGAGGATGGGATGAGATGGACGATACGACGTCGCATGTTGAGGGCAGGCTGTACAAGGTAGCGTACCAAGACTGTGATTCCTGGGTTTCGCACCGGCCTAAACAGACGTGGAGAGTCGGTGCACCTGTCGTCTTCGATTGGACCTCTGCTCATGGTATACCGGATGTTAGACACGCGCGTGTCCTGGAAAATCGCCGTTGTGGGGAAGCACGATGTCCTAATCAGTTTCAGAATGAATAGAGCTGTTGTTAGGTCACATGGAGAAAAGACTTACCACAAATCCGTGGAGGGAGATTCCCAAGACCGTTACATTCAAAAGGAGTAGAAGGTTGCAACTACAGAGGTATCGCCATAAATGATACGTGTTCCAATGGAGAGGTGCATTGACAACTCTTTATTAGCATCGACTGCTGGTCCTCATCGGTGGCACGTTCGGAGATGCTACAGCGGATGGTCCTCCACTTTGAACGGTCGTCGACAATGGTTGGGTCCAAGCAGTGTACCTTATTATTATTATGCCGCCGCCGATCCAACCAGCTTCCCTCGTTCCAAGGAAACTCTGGTCTCGGGTCCTACGTGCGCGCTGACGATGGTCTCTTCAAGTTCCAAAGCTCCTTCACTGCCCTCAGGGCTGCTGATCGCTCAGAATGAAGCGTTGCGTAGCAATAGCCATTGTTTTCATAGCCGGCAATTTCGAGCTCCATTCTATATTGCACCTCAGGCGTGTGGTCATCTATGGTGCGGAAAGCCCGACAGACCTGCACAACACCATATAAATGTCAGTTGATTAATTTTCGCCAAGTGTACTAGTTATAAAAAGGCTATGACTGACCATGCGGCATCGCAATAGGCTGACTAGTGGTACACATAGGAATATCCTGAGCCACAACTCCGAGTCGATAGGAAGTCGTGGGGCTGCTAATGGCGCACAGTCCTTACTGACCGTTGACAGATCCTGGCGTGACGTACGTCAAAAAATCCTCTTCAGGGCCTGCATGCTCTTCATATGAGATATAGGTTGGGCTTGGAAAGGGACATCGGTGTGGTGCAAAGGCAATGAGAAGTCGAACAGCCTCGCGAAGCCGGCGGCATTCATCATTGCCAAAAGCGGGATACGGTGCAAACAATCACCAACATGGTGCGCCGCGGCTAATGCCGTCGCGTTGGTAGTGCATTCTTCTCTTGTTCTTTAGACTGGTTTGTGGCTCCTGTCAACAAACGACTGTAGCCATAGCACTTGACAAGGTGAGTATGAATAAAGGTTCAGTCTCCTCATAATTAGGCTAACTAGAGCTGTGCCAAGTCCTAGGAAACCGATAAGGTCGCTCGAGTGGCGGTAGCTACCGACGATCCGCGCCTGTCCCTGTAGGGCAGTGCAACCCTTGAACTACTGTTCAAGTGCCGTGACATGGCAGCACCGCCAGATAATGAGATGTCCACTGCCTTTATGCAAGGATATAAACCTTGGGCCCGTAGCTCCTCCTACCACATCCCAGCTTGACCACCATCGTTGCTAACTATGGTTAATTTGTCGTATCGCCAACTCCTCCCTCGTGCGCTAACGCGCAGGTCAAGCTCGTACCAGAAGGACTTGGTCAGTATCGAGGAGAAATTGCGCGGTACTTCCTTCAAAGAAGCTTCTTCGAGAAGAACACCGCCTTCCCTGCCTGTCGAGTTGCTGATCAAGATATTTGAGTATCTGGCCGTGGTTGATTTGCTGCGTTGTCGCTCAGTAAGCCTACTATTCTCATGATTACATGCACAATAAACTGACGTGGTTATAGGTATGTATGCAATTCAAGAGCATAGTCGACAACTCCGTGGAAACGCAGTACATGATTGAGTTGTACGCCGCCGGCTGCGTGGATAACCTGCTGTGCACCAACGAAGCTACCAAAGCCCGTCTGATCGCACTAAGGAAGGAAGCCCAGTTCTGGAGAGACCCTAAAGGGACTTGGCAGCGTACAGATTTTTCGTGGTCGGTGACATACGAAGACATGCGCAACACGAACTGGGACGATAACTTGTGGATTCGCTTCAAGAAGACGTTCTCCGCCGAGGAAGGGAAGTGGAACGCCTTGCAATGTGTTCTGTTTCAACCATTGGAAGGCGGTATTCCTATTGCGGAGCGCTGGGAGTTATCCTTTCCGTTCTCCTTCGTGTGTGTTATGGGAAATCCGTCCGAGTCGATGGTCGTGCTCTTGGATGTGGAGACAGACAGTACCTTATTAAAGGAGAACTACGTGTATGTGACGCTTGGACTCATCCGCTGCGTGCTTCTGACCGATTTCTCTGTTCAGTATCTCAAAAGTGGCTGTGCGAGACGGCACAGTGCTGTCACGAGACACGATTCCCTTCAAATGTGACCTCAGCAGCCACGACGTCGACTGGGCAGAACCCGAGATAAGCGTTAAGGGCAATGGAGTCGCCATCACGAGAATAACGCGTCCAGGCGTAGCAAATGCTTATGCGCACATAACTATTCTAGATCTGGATACATGCGCCAACGTCCACGTAAGCATCACTTTGTTGCAATGACTTTCGCCAATAACACTCTGTGCAGACAGTCACACGAAGCATTGTTAGCTCATGCCTTGTTGCCACTCAACATGTCGACGATAAGACCGTCTTATTGCACATGATGAAATTCGGCGGGTATGAGATAGAGGTTTACGCAGTAATCACTGTGGAACCACAGATCTGCCCTACGCTCAGCTGCCTTGCACCATTCGTCAACTCCATGACTAAACTCTGGCATGCTGCGACCGTCGAGCTTCCGGCTGTTAAACTCAACCTTGTCACCCCCAACAACGGCTTCATCACTGGTACATCCGGAGGAGGACTCATGCCAAGCGTTACCACTCCCGAACGTGCTTTTCTGCGATCCGTGGCGAACCCTCTCATATTCCTCATCCGGTATTACCACAATAGAGTGGGCGAGATTACACGAACCACACACGTCTTCCCACTCTCTTTCATACAATCTCTCGTTAAGGACTTTCGGGATACTATCTGCCACCAAGAGGTGGCGTGGAACCGTTGGGGCCCACAGAACAGTCGGTGCTTTGTGGATCACTCATCCGTCATCACAGGTGCCTATGGCTCTCAGATACTGCTCTCGGATGGGAGCATGCTAGATTTCAACCCACAGCTCATCTCTCACGAGCTGATGCGAGTCGGAAAGACTCCTCTGTTCAAGCCGCGGAAGCGTTTGCTTCTGGGTCGCTCTTCCAAGCGAGACGTGGACCTCCCCGAAGGCGGACGAATTGTGAGGCAACCCACTGTGCTCCGAAAGGGCCCAGTATTCGAGCAAGATGTCGTCACTTGTCTCCCCTACCGCGAGACTCGGCTCGAAGGAGTCCCTTCCACATCTGCGTTGGTGTTTGGCGGGGAGGTCTGGGTGGCATGTACCGCAGAGGTAAGTATTTCATTCCTTAATCATGTCTTATACGTTATGCAGTAATCTGACGCCTAGTGAACATCTATTATAGGTGGATGATGATGGATTCACTAGGCATAATTGCTACACTCTTTCTCCATGATGGTCTATAAGCTGTGAAGGTACGGATGGACATTGTATAACAGGCAAAGCGAGTTGCGGGCACACCAAGCAGAGCGTGTATCATAGAAACAATTGTAATATTATGGGATGTACATTGTATTTTCCGTGTAAAGTACATGGCAACCATAGCACTAGTAAGCACCAGCACCAATGCTTGCGCATCATGTAAGCAAGCCTACCGAATACGGTTGTCCTTGTGAGTTGTTCTCTTTACCATCACTCCTCTTCGCGCTCCTTTTGACTTGTACTATTGTTCGGGCAGCTATGCCTGGCCTGAAAACCCTACAAATCTTGAAGAGGTTTTTCAAACGCACTCCGTGCAGTGGCGCTGAGGACTCGGGGACGTCCTGCAAGACCCCGACGTGGCATGAACAACGGTTGCCAGCTCAGATACCATCCACCACACCCCAGACGAGCACTCACCATCTCCCAACAGAGCTATTGATACAGATCTTCCTTCGTATACCCCTAGTCAGTCTCTTGAATTGCCGTTCAGTAAGTCGAGCCCACATGATTGGGATACACACTCTAACCTTTTGCTTATGCTCACTAGGTTTGTCGCAGTTTTCGCGACATCGTCGACCATGCCCCAGAGCTTCAATTCAAGATAGAGCTTGAAGTGGCTGGTTATGAGCATGATGATCGGCACCATGAGGTTGGAGCCTCTGCGGGACTGGCAGTCCTCCAAAAACGAGAAGACTTTTGGAAGGACGCAATATCCTCTCGGCGTGCATGGGACGCATTGCCAGATGTTCCTTGGGATGAAAGTCATCCAGAGGCTCACAAACGGTACGGCGATGTTTGGGTACGCTGCGGTAACGAGGTCCGAGTTCGGGGTCGTACTAAATGGCAAAGCATCTGCTGTGTCTCCTTCGAGCGGCATGCGGATATTGGTCATGGGCAGCCAGCCATGAAGAACTGGCAGTACACTTTCCCGTTCATGTTCGAATCGTTTTGCGTTGTGGCGGGTCGCAACCTTTTGCTTCTCTTGAACGTGAAGACAAACGTGCACGCTCAACCCTTAGAGTGAGTTCTGCACTGCCGTCGATATGATATTACGGTTTTTGATGAGACAATACTACTTATAGGCTCTGGAAGGTATCGCTGTCAGAGGGCATCGTGATATCGAAACACATTATTACTATCCCGACGTTGGACGAACCAAGAGAATGGAACAGGCCGGTTATAGACTGTTCGGAGAAGGCCATTCATATATTTGCGACGGAAAGGTCTTTGACAACGGACGTACTAGCCGCCACTGGCGGTCCCCGGGCGCCGCTGCAGGCTTATCTGACGCTGCTGAATATTGACACTGCTGAGGAGATCGCCGTAAGCCCTTCCCTCCAAGTTTGAGCCAATCTATCGCACTGACTTATGTCCCCACTTCCGAATGCAGGCCAGGGCGTGGTCCATGAATCCCTTCATGCATCTGACAATCCAATGTGTTTCAGAAACGCGCTACCTCCTTCACATCTGCGACGGCCACGAGTTTCGTATAGACCTATATGTTCTGTGTGCTTCGGGCCAATACACACCCTCGGGAAAGCCTAAATATACCCTGGAACTCTGCAAAATATTCGACTTTCCTCTCATGTCCGGCTCCATGGTGGTATTGGCCAACTGGTTGGTTGTCATCAGCAACGATGGGGAAAATGTACTGGGTAGTACTTCCGAAACACGTCTGTTAACCCGAATGAACCGGCCTCCTCTAATCGTGGTCGTACGATACTATCGATTCTTCAGCTCCCTCGACAACATCCGTCAGCAAGCACGGATCATACATATCGTACCATCCAGTTTCTTCGTTTCCTTTGAAGATCCTAATCCACACGGATACAAAGCACTCAGCTGGGAAGCCTGGGGCCAAGATAATAGTCGCTGCTTCATCGACTCAGAGCCCGGCCAGCCTGGAGTTTGCGGGTATCAAGTTATCCTCAACCCGAACTACATCCTAGACTTCAATCCCCTGCACATTCGGCGAGAGATGCACCTCACCAGACTCGTATCAGAGCAGGACCTTTCGTCAAGTGTCCTGAGGGCTCAGGATAGCGAGGCTTCGGAAGCTGTGGTCGATGACAGTGTCGAATCTAATGAGGGCAGTAGCTTTATCGTGCTTTCACCTACGGTCTATGAACAGAAGGTGTTCAAGGGCCGTGTAGTATCCAAACTGCCATACCGTATCATCAGCACAAGTCAGCCTACTTGGACAGGCCCCACGCCACATCTCATTTTTGCGGGCGAGATTCCCATCATATGGACCAAAGAAGTGAGTCTGTCACGTTTATCTTGCTTTATGACTTGTTCGAACATTCATAACGCTTTCCGTCCCCAGGATGGAATTGATAAATATTACACCTTGTCTGCAACTTAATGATCGCGTCTTAGCTTGTAATTGCGAAGTATTATGTAGTGTCTCTATCCTAGAATTTGTCTATCTGCGACGATCGATGTAATTGGCTCAGCAACAGTGAATGATAAGAACCGTATAACAGAAAGTCTACTCATGTACTGACGTCGCTGCCTATGCCTTTGAACGAAGAGAATGTTCCCAGATAAAGCTCGACATCTGTTTTACCATCTCTGGCGTACACTCGTGTCCAACACCAGGGACTACAACCACTTCTTTGATCCCGTTAGGTCCAACTTTAAGATTCTCAACGAATTCTTCGGAGTGGACCCACGGCACAAGCGGGTCATCGGCACCAGACAACACCAGGACCTTCTTGCCCCAGAACGGGTTCGAACTATCAGATGCGGTATACGGTGCCTGTGCGGGATCGTTCTTTGCGATGTACTGGCGCAAGCTGTCGGGGAAGTGAGGAGGTGCGAGTTCGACATGGGAGTATTTGGCACGCTTCGTCATGAGCTTCATGTAGTCGGGACAGGCAATGATCGGGACGGCAAGACTAATCCGAGACTCTGAGCACATCAGAAATATTATTGCGTCAATAAGGAGAGCGCGCTGTATCGAGCATGTGGACTCACCGTGCGTCAGGCCAATCCAAGTTGCATGTCCGCCCAGGCTTTTTCCCGCGAGAAGCCACTGGCTAATTTGTCTCTCTCCGTTGGGGAAGAGGTATGAAGGAAGAAAATCGATCAGGTAGGAGACATCTAACGCTGTTCCAGCTACGACCATAGACAGTGGGTGAGCCGAGATTGAGATAATACGCGTGATAGCCATAAATATACGTACTCTGGATCGCGTACATGTCGATCCTGTATGAGAATGTTAGCACGAGCACACCTATATCAGTCGAACCTTTGGCTTACGCATGTCTAGGATTATTGCCTTTCTTCCACGCCCCGTTAGCTTTCTCATCAGCGAGTCTTTGACCATGGTTTCGCTGGTCCTATGGCCAAGTATGAGTAACGTTTGGAGTGCAGCAAGCAGGCTATGGGCAGTACTCACGAAGGTCACTATGATCAGGTCTAAAGCCGCCTTGTCATGCTTCCGTTTGTGTTCAATGTGTTTGATCGTATCTTCGGCGACCCATTCGATGGACTTCGCGCTTCCATTGCGTCCGTGTAGGAAGAACAAGATGGCCACAGGGCCTTTCTTTTCCGCGCTTGCCCGTTCAGAGTATACGGTGACAGGCAGACCAGCTACGACGAGACTATGCTTGGCGACTGACATATGCACTGACATGGCTGCTGGGAGGCGAAGTACTAGTGGCGTCGACGTCGTAGAGGCGATGAGGAGCTATCGCCAGATTGACGCAATAATATTGATAGAGTCGCCATCAAAGTAGGATAGCCATCCCAATAAGGGGGGAACAACGCTAGGGGCATGCCTGAATATAGCCATCCGCCAAAGCGGAAGACAGACGAAGCCCTTAGATCTGCATCCTTCACACTCTGGGACAAAGCATGAGGTCTGTATAGCCCGTGAATTGGGGTGATTTACTTACACGTTAAATCTCGGCTTCCTTAAACGAAGATAGAGCCCTCTTGGGTGGAAGCCTGAGAGACATGTCTGGGCGTCTCCAAGTCCCGCAGATCCAAGTGGGATAGCAGGAGCGCATCAATTGATGCGCCGATCATTGTGTGCCGCTAATAACGGTCGTGCGGCAGTGCATGCTTCGCACGTTGTGACCATGCCACGCCGTGCACCGGTTGCTTCGTGTTCATAACATATCCCAATTCATTGACATGACCTAAGGGACATCGCCTCGTTAACTTCTGATATAACTCCGGCCAGCGGTCACGCAAGGCATGCTGAAGTTGTACTGCAACCATGAAGAGCCTCAAACGCATCTTTCGTCGCTCCGCCCGCCAGCGGCCGCTCGCTCAACCTCCCATTCTCGAGAAAGGCGTCGTTCGGGACCATGCGGAGGAACAGGATCGTCGACTTCCATTAGAGCTGCTCTTGCGGGTATTTGAGTTTCTGTCGCCACCAGAGCTTATTAGGTGCCGTTCGGTGAGTATCAACATTTCCGAGATCGACGAGCAACAGATTAACGCGAAGCACAGGTTTGCCAATGGTTCAAGGAGGTTATCGACCAGACGCCAGAGGTCCAATATAGGGTTGAGCTTTACGTGTTTGGCTACGTGGACAACGACGCGTGTACCGACATCGGCACCTCTCAGCGGTTGGACGCGCTCAAGGCGCACACTCAATTTTGGAAGAATCCCCAGTTTTCGTGGAAGCCCCAGGATGTACCTTGGTCACATGGTGACCTGAGGTACAATCACTTCCATGAGAACCTGTGGGTTCGTTCTCTGAACATTGGCTGGACAGAGCATCCATGGAAGTTCAACGCTGTTCAGTGCGTTGTCTTAGAACCGACGAGGGATGGGTCCGCGATCTTGGACACATGGGAACTTCATTTTGCGTTCGCATTCGATTGCTATATGACCTATCCCTCCCGAGGGTATATACTGCTCTTGGACTCGATTCTTACAGCCGATCCACAATACTACATGTAGGTTCGTCTGCTTCTGCGAAACTCTGACACTCACAAGACGACTTCAGCATGCGAAAAGTATCGTTACACACGGGGAGTGTGCTATCTGAAGACATGATTCCGTTGGAGGGGCCGGTACTCGACCGCTGGGCTGGCCCTGTCATGGATGCGGCCGGCGGCGATGTTATTAGCATAATAAGGTCCGCACTCATGTTCAACACAGGCCAGGCACTCCTTCGTGTGACACTCCTGGACTGTCCAACGATGCAAGTGACAGTTGTAAGTACGTTCTCAACTTGCGCTTATCCCCTGTACTGAATAATGTCTCGCGTGCTACGAAGGATACCTCTGTTATCGTCCAGGACGACTCTCTCATTGCTGTCCAGCTGGTGCAAGACGATTGTTTGATATTGCACGTCATGCGAGGTGGTGTATTCGAAACGAAGGTCTTCGCGGTGAAGCATCGGCCGCCACCTGATGAAGACAAATTAGAGCTGTACCTCGTCACCACATTCCGGTTTCCCGAGGTACAGAAGGATTGGGTCTTGCCCATGACTGACATGAACTTCATCGTGGGAGGATCAGGTGGAGGCCTCGTAAGCCGCAATGTTCCCCCACGGCCCTTCGTTCGACAGGTAGATGATCCTCCTCTGCTGATACTACGGTGGTATCAGCGCCCTGACGGTACACAAAGTCGGGTCATCCATGTCGTGCCGCTCTCTGTCTTCACTTCGGTCGTAGCCGCCTTTGTCCCCTCCGGTGAGCCTGTTGACCGTGGCACCGACACTGAGTGGGAAGCTTGGGGTCCGAAGAACACCCGCTGCTTCTTGGATCACAGGTCGTTCCTCCCTGGCAACTATACCTACCAAATTCTGTTCTCCGACTTCTCCCTGCTAGACTTCAATCAAATCGACATCGCTCGTGACCTTCAACGCGCCGCTACAGCACTCTCGACACCTTTCGATACGAAACGGAAGCGGAGGTCGAGCATTATGCAGGCGTTGCGTTCCGCATCGTCGTCAGCGTTACGCTCCAAGGAAGTCATTGAAGACATCGAAATTCCTGGCTACAGTGGACGTATAGTGCTGCAACCCAATACCATCCCTAAGGGCGACATGTTTGAGCGAGACGTAACCACCTGCCTGCCGTATCGTAGGACGAAGCTAGAGTGGGATGGTCCAGAACCCGTATTTGTATACGCGGGTGAGGTCTTGGTGGTGTGCTCTAAAGAGGTGAGCGGTTATCACATACATTGTGTGGGAATGCTGACACCAACGGTCACAGGTACAGGACGATGGGACAACGACACATAAATTTCACACTATGCAGAAGCAACTTGGCTGTACTTATTGACGCTGTTGAATACCAGTGCTTATGCAGGGCGCACACTTTCGCTCTGCTGTCTTTTGGGCTCAAGATATATTGGCGTTTACATACAACAAGTCACCACCGAACCGCCAACATCACCAACAACGCCCATACCGTATAGAAAAGAACAGGCAGACCTTAGGAAGCGTGGCGTAACTCCGCGAAATGCGCTGTGACAACGTCACGACCATCATGATGCAAGACCTCCTAAATATGGTTGAGACTCCGGCAAGCACCCTAGAATTCCAGGGTCCGTGGGTCTCTCAGCCAATGGTATTCAATGCCGACGGCTGCCGGGAGCTCGTTCGGGACTCCATGGCTTATGTAAGGTACAAAAACAGGTAATTTCTAGAGAAATCAATAAAGCTAAACAACCGTGACATAAAAGGGAGGTCATCTCTTCCTCTTTCCCCTCGGTTTCTCTCCCACATCCCTCTTCTCGACTTCATCCCAGTCGTCGACAACGAGCAGCTCGCTCTCCTCTCACTGTACATCATCGCCCGCTCACAGTCCATCATGTCTATGAAGCGCAAGTTGTCAATTGAGTTTGACGACGAGGTCACCTACTCTGTAAGTACCAGCTCATCCCGCCACATATTAGTTCCGGCATGCTGATCATTGAGCTGCGCTCTTGCCATATCTTATCACAGTCTGCGAAGAGACCCAACCTCTTCCAGTTCCCCAGCACCAGCACCGACACCGACGTTGCCATGTCCGACGCTTCGTCGGAGCCCGACCTCCTTACCCCCCTCGAGTTCCCCGACTTCGCCCCGCAATTCCACACTCGTCTCAACTCTACCGCCAGTACTGCGTCGTCGGTCTCGTACAACACCTCACCGCAAAACTCGCCTAGCAGCCCTCGTGAGTCCTCTTCTCGCCGTTGAAGTAGCTTCCAAGTTCACGAATGCTCATAGCAGCCTGCTACCCAGACTTCGTCCTTTACCCACCAGCCGACCAGTCCGCCGCTAACTATAGCCCTAAGTCAGTTGGCCTCATGCAACCCAAGTCTTTCACTCACCATGGGTAAGTGTCAGAGCGGCGCACTCTCTCCGTTGGAAGCGCCTATGTGTGCATCATCTCATCAATACTCATACTTCCTCTTCCAGCCAAAACTGTCACCAAATCCCGAAACTCCGCATGGCCTGCGCCCCCGGTCTCAATGGCTCACGTACGATGTGGGCTCACTGCGAGCAATGCGGTGCCATCGAGATGGTCGACACTGACTAAAGTATACTATTTACCGACAATCCACGAGTTCGCCTCGCCAGCCGATCTACCTGCCTGTCTATCCGTTCTTTCACCCGACCTCTCTCCTTAACCCCTCCGTCCGACTCGTCGACATTCCGCCCCGCCTAAAGGCAAGACAACAGCATACATCGACTGGCCTGTTTCGACTGGTGGTTTCTTTTTATTCGTTTCTATTGACAGCCTCGTATTCTTTTCCAAGAACGTTCTAAAGGCGACTTACCCTGCTTCAACCTGCTTTCCAAAACTCGGCCCCGACAGTCATATAGAGAAGTGAGCAACGTCTGGTGTTATCCCTCTCCGGTTCCGGCATTGGGTCCAGCAGCGGTAAGCCCGTCGGCACGTACGGAAATATCGACAACTCGACCTCGTCTTCCGGCATCACACCGACAACGACAAGTCCATTCACAACTATTACAAATGCTCGACATCCAACAACTTTCGGAGTTCCCGGACAGTGTCTCTATCGTACCTTGCTTTTATTTATTCCTGTCACTCCGCAAACTTCCCCTACATTATCATCCTCTCCCTCGTCCCCTCAATCTTCCCCTATCCCATCCATCATCCTTGTTTTCAGTGCTGTCCCTCCTGATTTTCGTGCATACATGTTTGTGTCTTGTAGTTGTATCATACCTCCCAACGTCAATCGTCGCACGCTGCTTTTCTCGAAAATTCTGTATGAACGTGTCCACGAACTGGAGTTCGAGTGCTAGCACCTGCGAAAATAGTGCGTACGTCGTCGCCGACCGTAACGGTCAATCGTCTCTGGAGCTGGCGCTTGAACATAGCCTGGGAAAACATCGTCATATGTTACCCGCTCAAAAGCTGAGTGAGCCACAGATGTCCACCATGTCCGGCGACCACTCGGTAGATAAACTTTCGCTTTTCGACTTGAACGACAACGACGACGACAGCAATCATGACAGTGTCGAAGACAATTCTTGAACAGATCAAGCAGATAATCCCGCCCTTGAATGGGACGCTGCACAAAGGACAGTCGGGGCGGGTCGGCGTGTTGGGTGGTGCGCTCGAGTAGGTCTGAAGTCCCTTAAATACAGACGAGAGAACATTTAATGATGATGGGATGTTGTGCGTAGTTATACAGGAGCACCGTTCTTTGCGAGCATGTCTGCACAGCGTATGGTATGATACCTTCATTGTTGCATGCTGCTAAGAGAGCTAACGAGAGAACTTGGTTGCAGGGCGCGGATCTATCGCATGTTATATGCTCGCCCACAGCTGCTTCAGCTATCAAGTCATACTCGCCTGACTTGATCGTGCACCCCATACTACGTGAAGACCAGTACGTCGCCTTCCTCATTGTCACATCCACATACTCTTACTGACTTCTCGTCATTTCCCTCACTTACTTCATATGCGCATCTCAGAAATCCATCAGACGTAAAACCGCTTCTTCAATCCCTCCTCAGCCGTCTCCATGTCCTTGTCATCGGCCCAGGACTTGGACGCGAGCCTTATATGCAGCAGTACGCCAAGACGGCTATCCATATAGCCAAAGAGCGAGCGATGTTTCTTGTGCTGGATGCAGACGCGTTGTTACTTGTAGGCGAAGACAAGAACCTCGTCAAGGGGTATAGGAGGGCGGTGTTGACTCCTAACGTGGTGGAGTTCAAACGATTGAGCGAGCAGGTTGTAAGTGTTCTTGCATCTAAAGACCGAGATACGGAGAACTCATGTCACGTTACGTATGCATAGAACGTCGATCCGAAGACTCCAGCAGACAAACGCGCCATGGAGGTCTCTCGTGCCTTTGGCGGTGTGACCATCCTACAGAAGGGCGCAAAAGACATCATTGCTACCAACACAGCCAGCACCTCCAAAGCCGACGCTGAGCAAAGCAAAGTCGACCCTAATGCCAGCGAAGAGAAGACGGAAGAACAGGTGGTGGTTGATGTTCAGGGTGGGTTGAAGAGGTGTGGTGGGCAGGGTGATATTTTGAGTGGAACTGTTGCGACTGCATTGGCGTGGGGGAAGTGTTTTGAGGATGGGGCGTATGGGTAAGTTTCGCGGCGTTCAAGTACAGTTGGTCTGAAGATTCTTATGCGTTGAATGAATGTAGGGATGGATCGATTCCTTCGTCGAGGCTTCCACTGCTTGCTGCTGTCGCAGGATCAATGGTAACGCGTACGGCATCGCGGAGGGCTTTCTCGAAGAATGGTCGAGGTCCGTTTATTTATCTCAAATTCGCTGTTGTCGCTTGACTGATTCTTCCTCTTTACGGTGTAGGCGTAGTCACTCAAGATATGCTACCGGAAGTCGGAGGCGCATTCGTGGAAGTGTTTGGGAGCGAGGGTGAGAAAGGATGGGGAGGCAGTACTGAGGGCAAGCTTTGATTGTGAGCATGTTCATATAACTAGAATAAGTGCTGAATGTATGATTATTTGAGCATGAGGCGTGTATGAAACAGAAAACTAGCTCGGAATCCTTCAAGGGCAGTATAGAATTGAAAGCATAATCAAGGGCATGTAAGGGCCACTTGAAAGCCGCCCTCTGGGTTTGCCCCCATGACACCTCGCGAGTTGCCCATTGTACGTAGGTTCTTGCTAATCTACCTTGTTAGATTGTCGGCCGAGATCCTTGCCTTGCTGCTGGGTATCTGTACAGGATATCTAGATGCTACGCCATGCTTCAAACTTCACAAGCATCGTGCATGATATTTGCCCGATTCAATGGACTCCGACGCTCATGCTCTCACATCGCGGATATAGCAGAACACGCAAACTTGTGAATACCATTCAATCCAACTCTGCCCACATATCTTCCTATCTTGCTTTAAGCTGAAGCATTGTTCTCTATGCCTCACAAGTCCTCTTTAAGGTGTGGCTGATTTTTCTTGGCCAGATAGAGTACGCTGAGAATCAGATTTATTCAGACTGTTGCCCCACATTTCCCCACAGTGCCGCCCCTCGCCGCCCCCGAGTCCCGAGGTCTTGACATCAAAATCCATCAACGCAGTATCAAATTCACCCCGCCAAGACTATTCAGCCCCTCGGCCGGTCCGTCATCCAGTCGTCCTGTTGACCCCACAATTGGCCCACGTCGAGCCACAACGCTAGCAGCTGGTCAATTCGCCACCGAATGATTGGAAGATCCGGAAGGGTCGAATACAGTGCATGCAATTTGTCTGGCTAGGGGGCGAATTTGTCAGGAGGCGTATAGAGTGCGTCGTGCATTGGACGTGCTACTGTATTTCGGCTGTGATGGCATGGGAGAAAGATGAGGATTTCCAGGGCTTCCGTGTCGGATAGTCGAATGATTGCGAAGGTGAGAGAGTTGCATGAAGGCGAAAGCCTCGAGAGGTTCTTTGGCTATATCCGAACACTAGGACTTTATCGTCGGTGAGCTTTATATCAGTACCTTTTGGCGATCTGTATACACGCGACTGCGGAGCTGCAGAGAGCCCTGAGGAAACGAGTGTAAAGGCGAATCATGAATCGTCCGCGGACGCCAATCACCGTGCTAATCGAACTTTCAGCGTCAACGGTGCTTAACAGGTGTACCCCATGACCCCGCTTTCACGAAACCTTGCTCTTTCCGTATCAGCCTTGCATCAGACCTGCGTGCATTGGAACAGGAACAAGAGCTCTCGTAATCATCAGGGTTTGCATAATAGAATCAAAAAGAAAAATGGAGTGGGAACTGCTATAAGTTCGCGTCCCGAGCCCGAGGAATGTTGACTTCCCTTGAGTTGTCCCCTTTCCCTCACCTTGTCAGAGGTCTTCTCCCATTCAGTCTTGCCAGCCGCCATCCCTCTCTCCGCGGTGACACAACATCAAGACAATGTCGAGTGAACTCAAGTCGTCCGCGTCTTCGTCCTCGGACGAGAAAGCTCGCATCGAGCGAGTGGACAACGTCGATGCCGACGTCGAAGGTTCTGTCGATCCTAGGATACACCCTGAAGTCTATAATGCCCACATAGACACGAGCGGAGTGGACGAGAAGAAGCTGATGCGCAAGCTCGACTGGTGGCTTGTGCCATGGCTGTCTTTCTTGTACCTGTTGAGTTTCTTGGATAGAACGAGTATAGGCAATGCCAAGGTTCGTGCCCTCTACTCTCATGGAGGTATTCCTGTGGCTTATTTGAGTTCATTATATCATAGCTGTATGGCATGGAGAAAGACCTTGGTATCAACGACACACAGTACAACATCGCGTTGACAATATTCTTCTTCTCGTACTCCATATTCGAGGTACCCTCCAACGTCTTCCTGAAGCGTCTCCGACCGTCAATATGGCTCTCGCTCCTGATGCTGTTGTGGGGCGTCATGATGGTACGCCCTCTCCATTGCCCTCTCCATTATCCTTCCCCGTTGACTTACATTCTCCGTCAGACCGTGCAAGGTTTGGTACACAATTATGGTGGCCTCCTCGGTAAGTCATTTCCGTGACCCGCAACATTCCGCTCGTTATCTCTTCTTCGCCTCTGTTCTTCTTCATGTTCTCTCGCCCAAAATAACTTTCACTGACCCGGTGCCGAACTTGATCCTCTCACGCAGGTATGCGATGGATGCTCGGTCTTTTCGAAGCGGGTCTCTTTCCTGGAGTCAATTATTATCTCTCTTGGTACGTCTCGTTCTCGCGGATCCTCCATTTCGATATTGATATTGACATGCCGAATTTCTCGGATCCTTCACGAACTGTCTCCGTTCCGTGTTTTATAGCTGGTACAAACGCTCGGAGTTCGGTATGAGGGCGGCGGTGTTCTTCTCTGCGGCTACGGTAAGCCTTTTCTTCAACGTAAATATGTAGAGAGCACACGTGACTTACTGTATTGGTGTCATGTAGGTTAGCGGTATGTAGACTTCACCCTTTATCTAGGATGGAGAAAGTTAACTTTATATCTGTATTGATCTCCAGGCGCCTTCGGTGGTCTCCTCGCAGTACGTCTTTCACCCCATCTAATCTATCCCTGCTTAATCGTTTGTGACAGGCCGCTATCTCAAACATGGGAGGCATCGGTGGAAAACCCGCCTGGGCGTGGATTTTCATCCTCGAAGGCCTTGCCACCGTCCTCGCAGGTGTCGCGTCCTTCTGGATCATTCAAGATTTCCCAGACACAGCCAAGTTCCTCACTGAGGAGGAACGGACGGTCGTTATCAGAAGATTACAGGATGATGACCAGTTCAGCGCGGCAGGCGAGCATTTAAAGCTGAAGTACATCTGGCAAAGCTTGCTCGATTGGAAGACTTGGTTGTGCAGTGAGTTCCCATTACAGTGAAGTTGCTGATGCCACGTATCAAATACTCACATCGTCCTGCCACAGTGTTCCTCTATATGGGTACCGACGGCCCTCTGTATGCGTTCTCCCTCTTCCTGCCGAGTATCATCAATCAGGTATGTAAAACCCACATTACTTGCTCTACTAGAGCAGAACTGACGAACCTTTCCTCCTATAGCTCGGTAAGCCATGTGACGCGGATTATGTGTAGACTGGCCAGAGGCTGACTATCTTTCACAGGCTATACGGCTACTCCGGCTAACCTTCTCACAGTCCCTGTATACGTCCTCGCATGCATCGTGACATGCGTGGTCGGCTTTTACGCTGATAGATATGGCCAGCGTGGGTATATCAACATGTATGTCAAATTCCTTTGTCGTACTACACACACTTACGTGTTTTCGTTCTGCTTGTTCAGCGTATTCTCATGCGTTGGCGCTGCGGGCTACATCATCCTCATTGCGTCGCGAAACGCTGCACTCTCCTACGTAGGAGTATACCTCGCAGCATGCGGCATCTACCCTAATATACCCAACACCATTGCATGGGTGTCGAATAATGTGGAAGGGAGTTATAAGAGGAGCGTGACGCTGGCGATGGTGATCAGTTTCGGGAATATCAACGGGGCTGTCAGTTCGAATGTGGTACGTATGCCAGTGGTTCGACACGAGCATCCGTGTGCTTGACTAATTGATTGCTGTAGTACCGAGGCGTAGACAAACCGTGGTATACTCTTGGGCATGGAATCGTCCTCATGTATATCGGCATAGCCATCATATCTGCTATCGCATACCGCTGGCTATTGAAGAAGGAGAACGACCGCCGTGACCGTGGAGAACGAGACGAAGTGATCGTTGGCGTGAATGAGGACCGGAAGGATTTGGAGGCGAAGAATGGGAAGTTTGAGAGTGTGGTGGAGGCGAAGAGGGAGAAGGGAGATGGATGGAGTGGGTATCGCTACACTCTATAGGATGTGGGTTTTGTGGCTATTGACGGCCACCTTTGTATTAGTAGTCAGTCGACACTCTCAGTCGTGTCATGCATCATTAGCTTTCTCGTTCTACTTCTCGTGGCCATATGGAGTGACTGGTCATCCTTACGCGTAAATACGGCGGAAACATATGAGCGTGTGCGTCTCTGAGAAAATGGCTGACGTTCTCCGTTCTATCTCCTTCATTCCATTATCTGTGGCCAGCCGCTGTGATGGAGGAGTGATCAGACGCGCGTGGTTCAGAGGCAGAGCATTGGTTCGGGGTTAGCCGAACCCTGCCCTGAACCGTTCGCGAATCAATGAGAATGATCCAGGCCAACGAACAAGGCCATCAAACGTCTCTTGGACTTGTACCATAACCATCTCCCATCGAATACCCCCTTCAAAAGCTCGCTGGCAGCACTAGAAGTCTCTCCTTATACCCCCACTGTACAACACTAGACTTCACACACACCTTCCTTCCGACAACTTCAAAAAAGATGGGCCGACCTTTCTTTTCCTCTGCAGCTCAAACCTCTGAGGCTCCAGCTGTTCGCGTTGAGACTGAGCCAGCTCAGCCTGCATGCGAGAGGTGGACCTACTGGAACCCCTTCGACCCCGACTCTGAAGAGTTTTTTTCGGACGCGGAGGATGAGCGTATCCGAACGCTTGATGGACCTGTGGCGGAGGCAGAGAGACCGCACAGGATGATTTTCGAAGACATGAGCAGCAGTTCAAGCGAAAGTGACGGGACCGAGAGCGGCAGAGAGACTCCGGTTCTCGTGGAAGGAGATTATGGTCCTTCAGTCGAAGAGCTCTCACCGGAGGAAGGACGGTTGGCCCGTACGGCCGGTATGCGCATCTTACGTCCAGACGATGAGCGACACACGTACCGGGCCAATCTACCTGTCAGAGCACCGCAGCCGCCACCCTCTTTTAGCTTTGCTTCGAGAACAGCAACTTCGTTTGTTCGTACGCCCTACAGTCGTGAGGAAAGCTCTCCCAGGAGGTCATCATCACCTCAGCCACAGCCGCATCCTATTCCTCGCGCAGAAGTTGCTGCCGAACCTATCGTTGCTCCTCGTCCTGTAACTCCACCTGCGTCTTCTGCACCGATCGCTATCCCGGCGAGACCATCTACGCCTCCGAGCCAGGCTGCGTGGTCTTTCGGTACACCCTCTCCTGCCCCCTCTATCACCCCACGGCTCTACACTTGGCGCACAATACCTGCCGTCGGCTCACCAGGTAGCCCTCTGCCGAACCGTAGCGCACGCATGTCCGTTACGCACATTTCTCCATCAGCTATTACTGTCCAACGCGTCCTAGGATAGACGTGACCACTCGCGGCAGTCATTTCTAGCCCACATCCTACACTTGTCTCTCCTCTGTTTCTATGCTGCTGTTTAAAATGTACCGCGGACTTGCTTCCATCTACACGCTCTCGGTCATATCTGCGACTCAATCTCTTGCTCTTAATTCTTATCCATGATTATACATGCACTGTCTCCATGCCACTCTCCCACCCGTTCCCACTCTTTAGTCCTCTACATACTATCGTGTCATCGTTGCCACAGTTACCTCTGTCCGATGTTCTTCGATTTGCACCCTCTGTTACACATACACTCTCGTCCACTCACGCATATGCTCACTGTCTCCATTATCGCGTATCTAGAGGTTTCCCATTGATTACCGTATCGTGCGCCTCGGTCGAGGTGATCTTGTATTGTTGGATAACATTGTTATTGTTTGCCATCGCTACAACGATACTTGTTGGTGTGAGGGAAGTTTGGGTTGATTGTGTTTGATCGCGATAAATTGCGAGGCCACGATATCTTAAGCGCCCAAATATTGGTCAGACGTAGTGCCACGCTGAATTAGGCAGTCCATGATGTAGAATGCTTTTCTGGTGGCACCGATATGCTCATATCTGAGACGGTACTCAATCTTGACTGAACATGGCGTGAATGTTGTACATGATCGCAGGAATATCTTAAATGCATGTCGAGTATATTTGTATTTTAGCTTTTAACCCGATTGTATTGGCTATCATTTGACTCAGGCTCAGATGCATGAGAGCCTGAGGGAAGTGCAGCCTTCTCCGCAGGTACACGTTGCTCGCCCTGTACGTTATGCATATCATAATTTGAGGCAGATGATACAATTATCTGTGCGTCAAATATATCTTTTGGTCTGCCGCATGTCGTCTTGGCTCCGTACCGTGAAATTGTGTATTGCGTTTACGTCCGAGAACGAAGTGAATGTAAGGCTAATACCAGCGTGTGCAAGCGGAGGTTTCAGAGAGATGCATGCATCGGATGCTTTGAACACGCAACGCTATCAAAAATTGGTCAAGGAGTACTTTCATCTATCACAGGAATGCTGTCTACCTCTCCAGTAGTACGGTATTGACCACGAGATAGCTCACAAGGCCTTCAGGCACTCTCAATGCCATAAAACATCAGATTAAAAAGTGATAATACATAGCGCTCCATCGATGTGACGATAAGGCTTGGGTATAATTCATGCTCATACGTCTGAACACGTTCCAAATACAGATCCTAGGACGCTCACAAGATCGACGTTCGTGGCCAACCTAAGTAGCACGAGTTCTCAAGACCCTTTTCCGAGTGCCTCAGGTTTGATATCGAGGGTATCTGCGAGGGTGATAGTTATCGTTAGCCTCATACGGCCACACCATGCGCGACAGGCAATCTCAGCGAGCGCGGCGCTGCGTAGATCACTCACGATTAGGATGTATAGTGGACCGACTCTATCCTTCCTCTCAATAGCCTTATTGAACTTTCTTCTTAGTTTTAGGGTGACCTGCATTTCCTTCTTGCGCTATCTGTTGAGCATCCCATCGATGTTTCCAGGCCTGCCACTGTTCTTCTGTTCCCCCGTCAGGATATACTGACCAGCCATCTCTTACCCTGAACCATACGAGGATAGGATGGGTGATAATTGACGTTCGTATGCGACCCGGAATGGAAGACGGATAGCTAGTGGGAATGTATTCCACAAGGGCGTAGTAGAATATTCCACAAAGGGCTCCTATGGCCACACCCCAGAGCACTTGACGTGCGGAGTGGTACGTGAGATGATACCTGTGAGAGAGAATATCAGTTTACAGTCGTATATCACTGACCGCAGCCGTAGTCAATGTCAGGACGTACCGAGAATATGCGACTGCAGCGGCCCAGGTGACGATAAAAGCGTAGAGAAGGAAGTCACGGGCACGGTCAAGTAGGCGTGAGCCAGTCGTAATGAAACGATGTCGGAAGGCAAAGTGGCAGATGAGGAAGGTCGCAAAGTATCCCATCCATTGGCTATGCGAGGATGGGAAGCCATATCCTGGTCCGAGGAGCTCTGGTTCACGTGAGATGAAGTTAGCAGTGTGCCAATGCAAAAAAGGAGAGGCTAAAGACTCTGACGGTCGCTGTACAGCTTCTCGCTGGTGAGATGCCACCGTAAGTGCGAGTCATGAAGGTTGAAGCTGCAGAGCAGTGCCACAGCGGAGTCACTTGTGGCCCGTACTCAGCATTGCAAAGTAGGCGCAAATGCCTACATGGTCGTGGACAAGATACTTACCATTAGGACGGTCTTCTTTGATAATGTGCTTGAGTACCCAGTTGAAGGCTTCACAGGCCAGCTGGCCGGCCCACATTTCAACAAAAATAATTTCTCGCGTGTATACTGCCAACACAGCATATGCTGGCTATATCCAGAGATCAGTACTGGCAATAATCTGAAGACTCCACGTGAATTTACGTTGAGAAGAATGGGGCTCAATGTGAGCAGTGCCAATAAATGAGACAAGTGGGAGTTCTCGTCATCTGTCGACGTGTGCACACGACTCAGTTTTGATAGAAGGCATAAACGAGACGACTCATAACTTACAAAGGACGTAGGTGACGTCGAGTACAGTATGCTCTTGTAGCAGTTTGTCCGCCGACATGACTGCTGTTGTCGTGTCTTTCGTTCCCACCACCGGTAGTGACGGTTGTGGCGGACTTTCTACCCAGAGAAGCGCGTGATCCGCCCTTGGGCGGTGTAGGCATAAGCGCTCGCAAACTATTCACCTCCCGACGCATGGTCAGCGTGATTCACTTGTTACCCGCAACACCGCCATTTGGAGGCGATTGACTCGAAGGGCGCTGTCTCGTACCCGACGTGACTCGGCAGTTCTGTGTGGTTGAGGTAAATCATTGCCGATATTCGTCATCCGGCGAGATTAAGCATTCGAGCATTCGAAGTGATTTTCTACAGGACACAGCATTAGAGGAATTGGAGGGGCGCATGGAGTTTTAGTTCAATCGATCCAAGCGATGACAAGCCTCGAGCTCTGACTCGGTGAAGCAGCATAGCACATCAGAGCACATCCACAGAGCCGGAGCCGCAGTCGTCGAACTTGAATCATGACCGAATTGGATAGTAACTCAGGCTTTCGACAAAGAAGCTTTTACATTTCTATAATCTTTTGACCAAGCAGGGCCAACGCCCTCGAATCATATAAAAACCATGCAGTGGCCGCGGTGACTATCCAAGCCGTTTTAAACGTGCTTATCCCCCATCCACATCCCACTCAAGCTTCTGTGGCCAGTGCAGTCATGGATCCCGTTCAGCTCATTCAAGCATCTCTCGTTGGACTACTCCAAGGTGGCCAATCGAATGCCACAGCACCCACAAATTCAACAGAACCGACGACGGGTTCCACTGGCCTACCGCCACTCAACTTCTCATCCATCGTGTCCTTCCTGCTCACCTTCGCCGCCCTGCGCGACTGGTTGAAGCTCATCGTCATCGGAGGTGTCATCGAAACATGTCGTCGCGGTGGCATGAGACTTTGGGCAACCTTCATCGAGTCTTTCTGGCTTACCGCGTGTTTTGATGAGAACGACGTCAGTTACAGTGAGTGAATTCGGCCTATCTGTTGGTTTCATCTGTGATCTAATAACACGACCAAATAACTATAGCCTGGGCACTATACTGGCTATCCAAACAGCCAACATGGAGTAAGGTTTCAATTCCTAGTATCGCACAGACACAGCGCTGACCATAGTGGCATTATCAGGCAAAGCCCGCATCATCGATATTACTACCCGCTCGTTCGGACTCAACTCTCCAGCCATAAGTGTTTACGGAGATGAGGAGAGCGATGAGGGCCGCAACCTTTCATATCTGCCGTCGTTTTCCAAGACCTACACCGTGTGGTTTAAGGGCCATTATATCAGAGTAACACGGTCACAGGTACAGGAAGGAGTCTATAGCACCAAAGAAGTCCTCCACTTCGAGTAAGTCCACTGTTCTTTGATTATCAGATACTGTAGATAACTAACTAGATTCCCAGTATTCTCGCTCGCAATCATGCTGTACTCAATGAACTGCTTCTTGAGGCGAAGAAGATCTACCACGAGGCCCAAGCTCATCTTATCTCGGTCTTCGTTTCTGAAACGTGAGTCAATCAATCTAGCTATCCCAAAAGATGACATTCTCACAACATCGTATAGAGCTGGTAACTGGCGCCATGTCGCTTCTCGTCCCAAGAGGCCTATGAAGTCCATCGTGCTAGACCCTGGAATGAAGGACCTACTGTTGGACGACGCTAAGGATTTCCTGCAAAGTGAAGAGTGGTATGCCGAACGCGGTATTCCCTTCCGTCGTGGCTATCTTTTGGTACGTTTCTACGCCGCAAATTTGTCATTGACATTCATTAACTGACCTGTTCCGTTGTAGTATGGCGCTCCGGGATCGGGCAAGACTTCTATGATACACAGTCTTGCAGGCGAACTCGGCCTCGACGTCTACATTATTTCCTTGTCGCGGGCTGGCCTCGACGATACCTCATTGAGCGCCTTGATCGCTGATCTTCCCAGACGATGCATCGCGCTCATGGAGGACATCGACGCCGCTTTCCACCACGGTCTCACTCGGGATTTGGACGACGAGCAGGATGATAAGGAGGAGGGTGACGAGCACAAGAAACATGACAGCGACCGTGAGAAGGAGAGAGCTTCCGTTTCCTCTCCTCTCAGCCGTGTGACCTTGAGCGGTCTCCTAAACGCGCTCGACGGCGTCGGCGCACAGGAAGGAAGGATCTTGTACGCCACAACGAACAGATACAGCGCCCTCGACCCTGCCCTCTGCCGACCTGGACGTATGGATTTGCATATCGAGTTCAGACTGGCAAGCAAATACCAGGCGCGAGAATTATTCAAATGCTTCTACCTCCCATCACATCAGACAGACGACACTACCAAAGACGAGGACGACTCGGAGGAACCAGTCAAGACTGAGACTGACGATCACGACTCCGCATACGGCAGCGGCTCTTCGACTAACAGCGCTGAGCCCTCCGTTGACGGCGAATCCGAGGAGACTAAGCTCCTACAACTCTATGAGGGTCAAAGACATCGTTCCGCTGGCCCGAAACTGTCTTATCGTCGCGTTGCAGCTCTCGCGGAACGTTTTGCCGACGCGATCCCTGAGCGGGAGTTTTCGATGGCCAGTATACAAGGCTACCTTATGTCCTATAAGGTCCGTCCTATCGAGGCTGTCGAAGCAGTAGCCGACTGGGTCAAGAGGGAGCGTGCAGAGAAGGCTAAGAAAAGCAAGGAGAACAAGCCAAGCTCATGAAGCGATGCCGGAATTCGCTGAAGGGAGAGGTAGCGCGTGCTGGATTGGTCAAGGGCACCATCCCCTTGATGGCACCTCCGACATTGACTCGTCTCGGGAGCCGTAACGAGGAGGGATCTTCTGCGTAATGGCGGCTTAACTGTCTTATTTCCTGCCCTTGCAGACTGGCAGACTGTGTAGGCTCCTGTATAGATCCCGCCGCGCCCGATGCTACCATGTCATGTCGAAGCATACGTGTACAATATAGTAACAAAAATGACATGTATCGCATATCATATATGATACCGTCTCTGTACGACGAAAGCATCAGGACAAGGGGCGAAATCCGTCTGGGAGTGAGTATCACACACCGCCGCAGTCCGAGTCTGCGCTGCATGAGCATTTTAGCGCCAATAATGATTTGCTTATTGTACGCGCGGCAACGAGAACAGGTTGTCCCCGACCACCACCACTACCATACGACAAGCATATAAGAATGATCCAAAGTTTCTATGCACTCTCAGTGGAGTTGATTGTAGAAATTCTAAGCTATCTCAATCACTACGATCTCTTACGGTGCTGCCAGGTACGTGTTGTATGAGTCAAATTCTTCTCAGTGATGTATTGACATTGGCAGCGTTCAATACGGATAGGCTGCAAAGAAAGTCCACAACATCGTCTCGAGTACTTCAGCCTTACAATACAAGATCGAACTGGGATTGACTGGAAACCAAGATGGATCCAGCTCGATCAGCATACCGGAACGCCTCGCACGGTTGCGTTTACTGCAACGCAGTTGGGAAAATCCCAAAGCCACATTTCTGCGCTCTATCATCGTCCCCTCGCAGCCTTGGTCCCATTCTAAATGGCAGAAAGATGTATTCTTTGGTCGTCGTCCAAGTTCCGCGGACAAGACACGGCTGGAGGTCTTCAATATTGGCGCAGCATTTTCTCATAAGGAGCGACTCCAAGACATGACCTTCGATGTTATCTTCGATACATATGCCGTTGACTTTGACCAGGACCTGATTGCCTTGGTGCGAGGTACCCACGCTGATGACACGTAAGTGCGGGTCTCCTTAAGGCTGCAACAACACAACAGAAAGCGGGCTCATGCGTGACATCAGAGGACACAAGATTCCTCCGCGAGTGTATCTACGTTCGTTCAAGGACCAGACACGGCATGATCGAGCTCGATACCCCTTGTTTGACCTGGGGCTCTATGGCATGATGGATATGAGGGTGTCATGGGTGCTGCGTCCGCGGGTTCAAATAGCGGGCGAGTATTTGCTCTTGACGCTGTTCAGGTCTCTACCTGTCGAATCCATTGTTGTCTGGCATTGGCCCACCGGAGAACTCAAGACTGTAAGTCATCAGTGTTCAATGGCTTTGTTCGTTACAGATCTTATACCCTCCCTAGCTTCTTTATTTTACACAGGAAGATGGGTGCGTCAACGCAATGTGCACCGAAAGCGGACATCTCCTGCTCGCAAAACGCCCCGGACAGTCTTCTGGTCGCTTTGGTATATTTGTCTATGCACTTGAGGACGACAGGGCGCGCCTCCTAGCAACTTTCGAATTGCCCCGACTAAGGTGGGACTTTAGAGCTTGGCTTACGGCGTCGTTCTTCCCGCGAGAGCACACTTGTGGTGCCCTAAATGGTGGCTTATCCAGCGCTGAAACCCCCTTCGCACCTGCATCTGTGTTAGTGCAGTTTCAATGGGACCGTCAATTCACCCTCTATACACCTCTTGTCACTTTTCTATCACGGGACGTTCTCGACATTGGTCGTCGTAGTTTTGGCCCTCTATACTTCGCATGGGATAAGTGGGGCCCACACTCGACTCGAGTGTTCACAGAAGGCAACATCAATGCCGATATCTGCGGTTACCGTGCAATTTTCCCCGATCACATTCTCGACTTTTCCCCCGCAGCACTACGTCAAGCTGATTCCGACTCGGAGACAAGGGCGATGATTATTCGGGAGCCAATTACGGTGGCGGGGCCGATGTTCGCGGAGCCCGTGGTCACAAGTCTACCATATCGCAGGATATCGTTTACCCTACCTTCAACGCCAAATGCAAACCGAAATGTTCGCAGCCAGATGTATAGAACCTTCGTCGATGTGGACGGACCGAAGGTGAGTAAAGAAATACTATGGGAACATGAAAACGAGACCAACTTGCTTCGCACAGCTTTTACGCGTAACTTGCGACGACTTCATTCTCGTCCCTTCATCCATAGAAGTGTTTACTTTGATGGAACAAGACACTAATCCCATACGGTCAAACGACGATGTTACCAACAGCTCGCCTATTCTCCGAAATCTTGACAGTATCACTCGATAAGAGTCAGTACTATCGTTACTGCCTCCGTATCAATTATGATAGCCACCGTACGATACGCAGCTGTGTACGGTTGGAATGTGACTGCTAACAGTGCACATGCCAGCAATCAATCTGAACCTTTGTAATTAATTCGACTAGTGAAATTTCTTAGTTCATGTGGTGTCAGACACGATTCCGTAAGTAATGTGGTCCATATGATACAGCGGCGGTAAGTACAGCGAACTTGAATACGAGCGTTTGTAAGTCGAAACGCGCGGGCTTTATTACATGCACTGCCTCCTGCTTTCTACGACATCCACATTTCGTAGACTTCAATCACAGCTCGCCGAATTAGTGTCTCATAGGTAAGTTACATTGACCGCTCACTGTACGTATGCTGTGCACACATGTTCTGATATCCTGACACTTAGAATCAAGGCACGTCTATGTGGACATGCGATCTGTGATTTCAAGGGGCGATGCACGGGTCTGACAGCACATATAACTACCCTTCATACACTGCAGGACTTCTTTCGCCCCTTGTCAACACGTCCATGGCATCCAAGACTAACTCAAGTTTTACGAGCACAGGCGGCGGTGGTAACAATCTGCCTGGTTACGCAGCCACCGAAGAACCTCCGCCAAGCTATGATTACACGCCTCCCAAGCAATACGTTGTTGGAAGGCAATCAGTCACAGAACCGTTCGTTGGAATCGACCAACTCAAAGCACATTTGGCTTTGCTCAGGGCATTCAAGCAGCTGAAGGTAGCGGTAGAGGAAGGCGAGGGAATAAGGCTACCCCCACGAATCCGAGATATACAGGCTGCAGAAGGGGCTCAGTCAGCTCTAAGATGGAGCTATATCGTGTCCCTCGCCGTGGAAAGGTATGTGTCTGTGATACTACAATTTTTATACTGCGTTGTTAATCATCCGCATAGATTTCATCGTTGGCTCAAGGGTGGCGTGAGAGTGAAGAGCGTGGACCATTGGATCAGCGACGAACTCCCACCTCTCGACGTCTTGATGGTCTGGCACGCGTATATGCTTAACCCAGTGTGAGTTATTACATGGTACGAATCCTCGATTTGTCTCTAACTCGCGGGGTTGAAGGTGGTATGCGGAAGACTGCTATCGTATCCCCATTCTGAAAACTCTGCGATCTCTGGAAGATATCATGCTCAAGTCTATTGTACGTACGGAAATATAATGAACTACTGTCACTAGCTCACACACATCGTGGACGCAATTAGGTCAGACTTGGAGACATTAGCAACTTCCGTCCAAGCGAAGGGCGCCTTCAAGCTTGGCAGACATCGACCGGCACTCCCTGGGATATATTTGATGCAGCACATGAGCTGTCAACACAGGCCGTGGAATGTCCGAAGTGCTTAGCGTTCAATACAGTCCGTCAGTGCATCATATCCGTCTTAGCATCTGAAAGAACCTAAATGAGCACCTTAATACAGCGCTGATCGACGCTTCGGGTCAGGGGAAGGGCTACCTGCAACAAACATTCAACCACAAGTGTTACAACTGCAAGTTTCAGATCGATAAGAACTCTCTTGCGCTGCTCAAGTTTGCGCGCAATGTCGCTCTTGACTATAAGAACCCTAACGATTTGCAGAAATGGGACCTAGGAGTGTATCTAGCGTGGGTTGTCAACACCTCGGAACGGTTCTAGTTTACTAACGTAGCTTCAGAGGGACTTTATGGACGCCGTTCAATCCGAAGGATGAGAATCGAGCGCAGGTTATCCAGACTCAGCTGCAGTTGGAGAAGTTCTTCAGGCGGCCTACCATAAATGTCAGCGCACTACACCATATTCTCGCTGTATCTATTGATATTCCCGTTAACAGGCAACCCATCAGCAATGGGTCGTCAGTATATTGCAGAAACTAGACTACCAAATGTCTAACGCTGTACCGGTTGTTGAAAGAATCCGCGGGTACTGACATTATCCTCTGTACTGTTGTAGTTCTGACTATGAATTGGATTCACAGTTATAGACGACCCAAGAGAATTCTCAGTGCATATTTCGATGACAGACCATTTTCAATTGATCTTGTCGGCGCCGTTATTCGTCAGGGATCCTTCGTTGACAAGATGGATCACCTTGGATGGACTACTCCCGGATACTTCGACGAGAAGGAAGATGAAGTGGTACTTGTTCATGCGATCGCTCGCTATCATGCGTATGTAACATCGTTCACCATCTTTCTCGTCGTGCTACTTAAATTATGGACGATATCCCAGATTCCTGGATTTAATGTCTTCCTCCGCCGGCTCCTTCTTTGTCCCAACTCTGGACATTGATCTTGCATGGCATACCCATCAGCTGAATGGCCCAACCTATCATGCCAATTGTTCGCTACATATCGGCCGCTTCATCGACCAGTATGTCTATTAACATTACCAGTGTTTCGTGGCTGTAGCCCGCTAATCATTGGTCCTAAGCGACGATAAAGTTGAAGAAAATCACCTAGCGGAGTCGTTCGATATCACATGTCGGGCGTGGCAGGTGAGCAGGCACCGTCGAATTTATTCCCCACATAATCTTGTTGATACACTGTAATTCCTTAGAAACGGTTTCAACTTCCATACACTTACTGCGGATGTCCATTACCAGGAGATACGGTTGGCCAAAGGCTCACACGTCTGAGACATCGCCTCAGCATTTCCAACTCGGACCCTCAAGGCCTCACACCTCCACATCGACCTGATGCCCTGTCTGCTACCCACGCTAGTGAACACAACTCTATTTTCCTTCCTAGCCAGCATGGAGGGTTCAGCGAAAGTGAGCGTCAAAAGCGTATCCAAAAGCTGAACAAAAGAAAGGACCGAGACGCAAAGCTGGTGAGGGATGGTAAGATTCGTCAGGAGGACTGGAGGCGGGCGGAGGCGCATGATGCAGCATTTTTATATCCGATCCCCTTATATGCGTATGGCCCTCCGTTTGCTGGTTGTGTTTCTCTCGGAGGCCCCGGTATCGGATGGACAGGTGTCGGAGGTGCGGGATGTGCAGCGGTGAGTTGTAGCAAGTCTATTACTTTAGCATTGTTGGCCTAACGTGA
Source organism: Irpex sp. Y119-03 (assembly GCA_037042295.1). Taxonomy (NCBI): domain Eukaryota; kingdom Fungi; phylum Basidiomycota; class Agaricomycetes; order Polyporales; family Irpicaceae; genus Irpex; species Irpex sp. Y119-03. The sequence goes on along the minus strand of JAXQKB010000949.1, from coordinate 161,597 downwards.
ACATTTCTAAGGGAGGGGCTGGTGCATGTGGAGGAGGTATCGGAGGAGCTTGCGGTACGAGTGCGTGCGGCAGCGGAGGATGTGGTGGTGGTTCGGGAGGCGGGGGATGTGGTGGCGGAGGCGGTGGCGGCGGTGGTTGTGGTGGCGGCGGCGGCGGTGGAGGAGGAGGATGTGGTGGAGGAAGCTAAGTATCACTCGATACGCTTTGTGACACGGTTTGGGATATCGCCCCAACTTCGCCGCGCCCTTTAAGAGCTTCTACAAAGGCTCAGCACTGCTGCGATATTAATCGTGCCGAGTACCATATGTTGTAATATTGATCTGCAATAAGCACTGTACAGAAAGTCCTAGTAAGTAGTAAAGGTCTCCCTGTTGATCTGGATTCCTCGTAGGTCAAACTAGGTATACATAGTAGTACTAGTACTGACTGGAAATCAACTTCGAGTTTATGGCTCTCCTGTAAGTGACCCTTTTACGATTGCCTGTAAGCAGCAGAAACAACGTGTACTATCCGCATAGAGGCTCAGGTTCTCTGCCACCCATTACTGTGATGGTCCGTCACCAAGTCTGCCTAAGTCTGCTACCATGTACTCGGTATTGGCATTCGACGCCTGACGCCGACTCGGATGAGCGCCAAGTCGCGAGAGCGGGTTGCTCTCGACCATAACATAATGGTAGGCAGTGATACTACGTCACGGTGTATATGTGTAATGCGTCGGGAACACATTGTATTTTTGCTGTGCTCTCATTAGAGTTAGCTATATAAACCGCCAAGTTCGTCAACCACTGTGGCCTCTTTGTTTCCTGGTACGTGTCACACCGCAGTAAAATCTTATCAACCACGCCCAACTGACATGGTACTTATGTAGATCGTGCAAAGGTCTCGAATGTCGCTTCTAGCTGAACTTGTTGGCGACTGGACCGTATTCAGCTTGATCATCTTGCCAGAACGCCATGCTCAACACGTATTACTAGTACTCAAGCTCCGCCGGACGCCATAGAGCCCTATATCAAACACCAGACGAGTCGCATTCAAAACACGTCCTGCGCGCACGGACTACACCAGCATAGCGATTCGTTTGCGTATGTCCCAACGCGGAACTATCACATTCCCCCTATGCTAGGTGCACGTCCGGAACACTTACGTACAAACGTATGCCACCACTCTATCGGACAAAGTGTTATGGATGTCATCTTGTCGTGGGCTGCTCAACAAGATTGCGCTAATTCCTATTTCAGACGATATGCAGCTCACTGGCAGTGATACGCCACCAGACAGAGTTTGTTCAAACCGAATGGACGCCCAGATGAAGCTCAAGCCAGGTACGGATGGGGGCCACCTCTGGCGCCGTAAATTGTAAGCCATACTTGAATTGACTCCACAGTCATCTAATATATGATGATCATTCAAAACAGGCGACCGAGGTGTACTGGTCCCATATTAAAGACGTGCAGAGTACGTCAAAGCGCATCGCAAGCATGTCCTCCGTCTCTCGTCACATCTCACTCTGCCATGGCTGGCCCCCGGAACTTAGCGACTATCTCATTGATCATGTTTGGGACAGTAAGCCCACCCTCTCCAGTTGCTCCCTCGTATGTCGTACTTGGGTCAGAAGGAGTCGTCACCACCTCTTCCAAGAGGTCAACATTTCCGTCAAACGCAGCCCCAAGCTCGACGTCTTCCTCGCATTCCTAGACTCATCACCGCACCTCTCTTCCTCTATCCGCCGCCTAACCCTCCATGGGACTGTCGCGGATGATAAACTAGGCTATGCTGTCTGGTTCTACGTTTCTTCGGAAACTCTCTTGAACTGCTTGGACAAGCTACCACATCTCGCAGAACTTTCCCTCCGCGGTATACGATTGACAGAGAATATAGGAGTCGGTGGTGGTCCCACAATCGCGACATCATTTCATCATAGACGACCGGTACAACGTCTATTGCTGAGCAATGTCTTCGTGCACCCGGATAGATTGTTCTACATCCTTCACTTCTTCCCTCGATTGCTCTCTCTTGCCGCGGAGGCTATTTATTGGACTTTGGATAACGAACCGCCAAGCTCGGATGTCCATTGCTTGGCCTCGACTCCGCTCCCAATGTTAGAGTCCGTCACCCTCGGAGCGGAGTCCTCTTACCAGATGCCAGTGTACTTCTTTCCGAGGTTGCAACGGAGCATCGACATAACAGCAATGCGGTGCCTTACTTTGCATTTCGACCGCCTGGACACTTGTCCTCAAATAACCAACTTCATGGACTGCGCAGGGCCTCAACTACAGACTTTACGTATCATCATCGGTAAACGTGCGCGCGTTACAGCTGGTTAGTGTTTTATATCTATCGCCAGCATAGGTCACTATATACTGATGATGTGTGATAGTGGATAGCTTTGTTGATTCGCTCAAGTTACAACGATGCTCAGCGCTCGCTGAATTTGGCTTCACGCTGGATGCCACCTACTCGCGATCCAAGGATCCCAGTTCTGCATGGTCGCTTCTACATTCAGTCGTGGTCAAACTTCCGAATAACGTGCGTCGTCTTACCATTGCCCATAGACTCGACCTCGACACATTGCATGTCGGCCTTTGCAACTGGAATTGGTCCGCGTTGGACGCCGAGCTGTCGAATAAAGGCCTATCCAGCGTGGTAATTTATTCCCCAGCCCACAACTCCGATACGAGGATCAATACAACTCGTATGCGTGATGAAACGGGGGCGTGTCATGACCGTATAGAACCGTCGGAGGTGTTCTTCAGGGCTTCACTGCCCATACTTTCGGAATCTCATCTACTCTCGTTCAATCCTTAGGAGTTCCACCATCCCCGTCAGTTACTCTTCTCCACACGCTTCCGCGTCATCGAGCTGATCACTATAATCATACCAGAAAGCGCTGAAATCGTTCTGTTCGGGTCGAACCTCATCGGCACAGAAGAGCTCTCACGAACCTTCGGAGCGTTGGTGGTTCCATCTTTCTCATTGATAAGTACGCATCGCCGTATCGCCGCGTCAGCTAGTGATACAATTGTACAAAGCTTCCCGCTTCGGGAGCGCAATCAAGCGTGCAGCGATATATTGGTTACTGTTGAAAGTTGACGTCGACGTACGGCATTTCAAATTCGAGAGGCTTAGGAAGAAACGGCTCGTCTTCATAAGTAGTCGATCGTGTAGAAGATAGAATCATAAGCGGCAACTGACACTCACACTACTTAGGATGAATTCTAATTCGACGTATTCCGCTGGTCATGGTAGTGTCAATCCTTATACTTATTCATATCGCAGGCCTGTATATGTCAGGAACTTCAGTGATGTCACCATCTATAAATCCTATCTCTTGCCTTCTGATATATCAATGAGATATAACATCGGTTACATACGCTCAGAGAAATCTGTCAATAACTAAGCACTTGATACGTCTATGATGCTATGTGAGTGGTATTGATGTGGGTAGGTTACTGAGTACCGCGGACGCACCGCGATCCATTGCCAGGGCCTCGGCAAAGACTTGTGAACGACGTTCGGGCTCGGACTCGGACTCCCAGAAAACCTGGTTCGACAGATGTCTCATATCGGCTGCTAGGTTTCGTTGACAGCCTGATCCAGCGTAGTCGGATACGTAGTATGAGATAAGAAGAATCTTGTTATAACTCACTGGCCGTGCATGTGTCGTAATTGATACCGTAGAGCACAGAATACCGTCGGGTCATACACCGCCCGGACTGCCGTACGCCCATGCACAATGTCATGTCGACGACTCGTGGAATCGTCGTCGTCGTATTACAGCACTATCGGAGCTTTGGCCTTGATGCACGACAAATGTAAGTACTATCAGCTTCATAACCACTGGGGTCAGCACGTACAGGTGCTTATGCAAAACCAGGCAGCCTGGCTTTGCAATTGGGCACTGCCCCTCTTACCCTGGATATCCTAGAATAAGAAAACGATCGAGACAATCGAAAAATCAATGATCAAGTAGTAGTGTCTGCCCATTCCATGAGTATGGAAGTGGAATCAAGCTAAACAGTGCAAAGAACTTACAAAGAACGAAACGAATTTTCTACCTTGTCGGAACATGTTCGAGAGTGGAAAAATAGTTCGGGTTACGCAGCCTCCTATTCTTGGTCCACACACAGCATAGCACATCTCTGGCACATACTCAGGAGCTATGCATAGAATGGTAATTGATCGGCATCGCTGCCGCATCGGGCAAATGTGTATTGGTTGACGGAAACTCCTAAGACAAGGAACATCCCTAGTACAACTGTAGCGAGTAGAACTACTGGAACGGTGAACTGACCGTATGTGCTAATCTGATGCGCTGCCTCTACCTCCTGAAGTAACAGCAGTACACACTCCCAGTGGCGCTCCAGCAAAGGCCCAGAATGGAGGCGCAGCAAGAAACGCCGGGTCATGATCAACTTGACTTCGTTTGTGGGACGTTCGTGAATCCGGACGCAGCAAAGATGCATCCTTCTTCGCCGATCGCTCTTCGTGTTCCTGCCAAAGCTTCAGCTTCTCCAGCCGTGCCAGACGCGCTTGTGAGTCGAAGCCGCGGGAGTTTGTGGCGAACAAAAAGGCGTTATGTTCACTTGCGTGCGTCGCAGAGAGAGCGTCTGAATGCTCTGGAGGCATGAGATCCAAGGTCGATCCTGATGTTGAACGACTTCTAAAGCGTGTAACGACACTACTCAATCGCCTGATACCAGTTTCCGGTATGGGCGCAGGGCATCCGCAGTGCATGTAGGGAACACCGAATTGTCGCTAGATGAAACGCCATCGTAAGTGGGACGACATGCATAGGTTTGCAATGTACTCGCCTGCCAAGCACGGCATGTTTCGTCGAAAGAATTGGCAAGGCGAACCTCTTCAACCTTATCGTCGCTGGGACCAGGTCAGTCAGCGTCAGACTTCAGTCGGCAACGGAACATCTCCTCACTGATCAATGTAACGACCAACGTATTTGAGACAGTTGTCGGCATACCTTTGGCCCAGAAGTTGGTGAGTGTGCCAGACAAGGTCGATGTCGAGTGTCGGAACAAACAACGTAGAGCTTGACGTCGACAAAAGATCTAGAAAGCTTTGAGGCGATTTAGAAAACGTACTCACTAGGGTGAAGAGGGAACCTACGCATGGTATCGTGCGATCGAATGCTCCAGGACGATGCTATCCTCCTCTGTGCTGAATCGATCCTGCACGGTCCATCCAAGCTGATGCATTTTTTCGATGAAAGAACCCTGTCGTAGTACAGCACCGACAAGTTCGACTGAAAACGGCCGGTCACTGGTGTACGCTGACAGTACATTATTCATCCTAGGGGCAATAAGATTGCTTTCGTTATTTATGAAGCGGGAATACTTACATCTTTGCTTCTTTGGTAGAAAGGTTATGTTGGATCTGCCGACGCATCTCATTCATGGAATACTCCAGCTCTAACATCAATGTGCGTTCCCACACGAAAGTAATCTCTTCGGGGGTTTGAGGCTGTGTGACAATAGCTTGCTACTTTCCACCATAAGTCGCTGTTATCATATGCAGGAACCCACACTCACCACCGCAGCCAGTGAATCAGAGCAGATCTTGAGTGACCATAATCGCTTTTTGACGCTTGAGGCGTTTGCTATATCGGCGGCTCGCTTAGGCGTTCTAAGCGTGCCACTAATCGCAACTTGGTTAGCACGTCGCGGACGAAAGTCTTCAGGAAAAATCAACACCCACGGAAGATACACGCCCAATCTATATTTCTGCAACTCGCTGTCGACCCTATAGTCACGTACCAAATCTCGAACAAGCTTGTGTACCGCAAGGCCCTCTTTCGTAATCAAGCCGCCGCAGTTTGTACATTCGAAAGCAAAATCGTTCTGCATATATCCATGACCCTCATCGTCAACATTTGCTTGATGATAAAGCTATTTTAGTTCAAACCTCCGATGAATTCATAGTCGGACACTTACGAACGGACTGCGTTATCAGGCATTTCGGGCAGACGACACCGCGGTATTCCAACGTGCCATCTCCAGCTGCGTTTAGGGGGTCCCATGAGGTGCCACACGTGTCGCGCCAGGCCTGGCGATGAGCGTCGGAAGGCTCGTACGCGCCAATATCGCCGACGGCCACCTAGCGTCAGCGCATTTAACCTATTGCTGCATAGATGTCGTGTCTGCTGCCGTTCTCACGCACCAGACTGCGTATTAGATAATCATAGACGGATTTTAGTCCGCGAAGGACCTGTAACCTGTCACAATCCTCTGCATACCAGCTTTGTATTCATAAGTGCTGCGAAAGCAAGCAAGTGGTGTGCATGAAAGGACTTACTGAGGATTCAGCATGTATGTATGCCAGACCATCAAGACGTCTAATGGGGGTAATTGATCTTCTACCCACGCCGAAAGATCAGTCCGTTCTATCGTCTGCAACCATTTCAAAAAGCTTGGCAATGCTTCCCGTCAAGTTCGGAAGAGAGCAGACAGAATGACAGTGGGCGCACCGGTCGATGGCCAGCCCTATCATCCATATCCAACGTTGGGGAGGTTGAAGAGTTTTCACGTATTCGGGGAATCGTTCGTCTGTCCCTTCCTCGACAGTACTGCGTAGTTCTTGGATTGCCCGTAGCAGTGAGAGATGTGCTCTCACTTGCGGTAATGTTACCAGAGGAGTAGATACTGGCTGTTTCCCAATCCGACAATAAGGAGCTTGATCCGAAGCCTCGTTTTTGAGACGAAGAGAGGTAGTAGAATGCATAAGTAGATGTGAAGTGACCTGCACTATGTTGGCGTGGTGAAACTGGCGGCCTGTAAGAGATTAAGAAGAAAGTTGCATGGCTGCAGAGTGTGTTTTTATACCACTCCGATGCCTTCATGTTTACAACGGCTTCTGACCTTCGGAGCTGAAGCGACCCTGCATACTCCGTACGCGAGGATCTCATCGGCAATCGCAGTAGAGTTCAACGAGACCAATTTATATGAGAACCACCGTCCAGATTCTGAGACCTGAGTAGCATAGCTAATATAGGTCTAGCATGAATGAAATCCATATGCCACTTACACTACATATATTCCATTGTCCACGAGCAAGTTTAAACTTGGCAAGCCGGGTCATGCGTGTGCTATGTGATACGGACTGGCTTTGAGAAGAGCAAGGTGGCGCACTGCGTTGAGAAGCGATGAATATCGGGTCCATGCACGGATGACCGAGGACATGGTGGTATGCGGTGAACCTGGCTTCCATCAGCTCGGTCGGCGGCATCAGCCTCAGCTTGGGGCTGTCATGGTCACGTGATACTTCCAACAGCTCGCGAGTGCCGAGCCCTGGAGGAGAAACGAAGACTTGCAGTCATATAAGCATCGCAGACTGTTCTGAATGAGTATTTTATCCATCTGAATTACATCTCTACATCGTTCACAGCGAAGCATGTTTGTAGGATCAATGGCCGTCGCGCTGTGGCGAGTGGCAGTCATAATATGTAACGATACCCACTCCATTGATCACCCTTCTCGCCCTTGACTTCCTCGAGGCTGGTATAACATCCATTCTTCAATAAATCCTCTCGTTTCTCGTTGACTCCGATGATCACCTCATCCCTTTCACCCCGGTCACGACGGCCGTTCTCTTTCTTCAATAGCCAGCGATACAGCGCCGCGGAAATTATCGCGATGCTGATGTACATGAGAATGATCCCGTGTCCAAGCGTATACCAGGGCGCGTCCTGAGCACGGTACTACAGCCAGTGTCAATGAATTTGAATGCTGCATCGAAGGTATGCAGACACTTACAACATTCGAGGTCACCGCTCCATTCAGGTTTGCAAAGCCAACCATCATAGCAACTGTGACACTACGCTTATATCCTCCTTCCACGTTCTTTGAAACCCATGCATTCGTGTTGGGTATGTTAGGATAGATGCCGCACGCCGCAAAGTACACGGCAACATAGGATAGCGCAGCGTTTCGCGACGCAATCAGAACGATATAGCCCCCTGCACCAACGCAAGACAAAGCACTGGCAAGGTCAGGACTAATAAGCAGTCATAACAGTCGTATCAGCATGTCACTCACACGTTGATGATCCCATGATGACCATGCCGGTCAGTATAATAGCCTACCACGCAAGTCACACCGCATGCGACGGCGTATACAGGCACTGTAAGGAGATTGGCTGGGGTAGCCGTGAAGCCTATGTAGTTGATTGACATTCAACAACTGTGGTAGACGCTACATTGAACACATGCTTACCGAGCTATAGTCTTTAATCAGAATGGTCCAGGCGGAGAAGATAACAACACACACACCTGATTGATGATGCTCGGAAGGAACAGAGAGAAAGCATACAGAGCACCGTCAGTTCCACCGAGAAGGAACACTGAATAAACTTTAGCTCAGTATGAAGGTCGTGTGTGACTGCGCATTACTCACTTCCAACCCACGTCTGCCAGTCTGTGAGACTTTGCCAAATATACTTCATCCTAAACTTCTCCCCGCCTGCACTGTGTCGTCCATCTGCTTGAAGCCTACGAATGATGAGGGTTCTTTCTTTCTCATCCAGAAACTTTGCAGTGTCCGGGAAGTCCTGGATGACGAAGAAGGATACAATGCTTAGAATGATAGTGACGAGCCCCTCGAGGACGAAAATCCACGCCCATGCTGGCTTTCCTCCGACACCGTCCATATTCGAGATAGCAGCCTATGTTAGCAGATATGATAAGATATCCAATGCACGTTCATCCACAGAGGGTACATACTGCCAAGAGGCCGCCAAAAGCACCTATTGAGACAAGGTGTCGTGAAGTGGGTCAGATTATACCTGTGTTGGCAATTAAAGACGTACCGCTGAGCTGGCGATCACGACACATTCATTAGAGCGAGATCATAGTGAGTACTTTGGACTTACCGTCGTTGCGGATTGAAATATTGCCAGTCTAAACCCGAATTCTGAACGCTTGTACCAGCTAAACGTATGGAAATTGTATAATCTCACCCAAACCCGGCACACTACGAAGGGTACGTACCATGAGAAATAATATGCAACGCCTGGAAAGAAGCCACCCTCCAAAATCCCTAGGGTCCATCGCGTCCCTGTGATATCCGGATTGACTACAGATAATGAAACTTCCAATGAAGTCCTCGTACCTAGGAGCCCCCCATAATTGTGCACTAATCCTTGTACTGTCTGAGCCGATGTCACTTGGGGATCAGCATGATGACAAAGGCTGCATACCATCACTATTCCCCACAAAAGCATGAGGAGAGACAGCCAAATCGACGGGCGAAGGCGTTTTAAGAAGACATTGGAGGGAACCTCAAATATCGCGTAGGCAATAAAGAATATAGTCAATGCGAGGTTATACTGCTTGCCGTTGATGCCTAAGTCCTTCTCTAGGCCGTATAACTAACGGCAGGGCGTAAGCTGATTAATTGTTGTAGAAAAAAGCTGAATCGGGTACGTACCCTAGCATTGCCTATACTGGCACGGTCGAGAAAGCATAGGAGGTACAAGAGTGTCAGCCAAGGGATAAGCCACATGTCGACCTTTCGCATGAGCTTCTTCTCATCGACATCGCTTGTGTCAACATGGGGGCTGTAGAGCTGCGACTTGGGCTCCAACCCATGGTACTCGACGATCTCAACATGCTCTCTGCCAGCTTTCTCCGAGGCAGTCGTAAGCAACGAAGCCGGCTTGTTGGGTTCGCTGGCCATAGCGTCCTCGATAGCTCACCGGGTACAATGGGGGAGTGAAATGGGATATGAGACGCCATTTGAGAGAGGTCAAACCTCAAGGTATCCTGGAAGCCCAAAGCTTTCCCACTCCCATTGCTGTTCCGTCAGGTTCACGAGGGCTATCTTCGCGTGATACTAGTACCCACGAACGACACAATTGCAAAGATAGCATCGCACATGAGCTCAGAGTAGGTACACGTTATAGACCGCGAGTGATAGAAGAACCTTCGACATAGATGAATCTTAACTAGCCAATGATGGACTGAAGGAGGAACTCACTGCGAAGCTTGTGCCTGGCCGAGGGCTTGGATAAAAAGCCTCCAGCAGGGTACAACTGGTAAATATAGCAGTCCGATGTTTGAGAGAATGAACGGATAGCTTGCTGTAAACGACAGGCAGCTATCGCCGATACCGTCATAGTAGTAGAGTGTTAAAACTCAAGTACTCAAGAACGGTGTAACGGCCGGAATATTCCGGCGACAGACTGATTATCTAATAATTTCCCTATAAGGTAGTTATATCGATCAATTAGATCGGGTCTACCAGTCGAGTTCGAATCACAAAATTTTCATACAGTAATAATCTGAACTTGCGAGTGTGCTTTGAACTGGAAGCTGAAAGGTTTTCGTACCTATGCGTTTTTGTAGCTCGTGAGCTGCGCTGAAGATCGAGATCGGGAGATGATATCACTGCGAATATCCCATATCGGGCAGTTAATCAAGTTGGAACGCGCGCTGATTTGAACTTATCCCTGAATTTCTTACACAGGCTACCAATATGCCAATAGAAGCCATGCCAGATCCGGAGGACCTCCTTTCAGATTCTTTACAAACTCTGTATGATTACACACCCATCACTCACTCCTCCGCCGGGTCGATCTTCCAATACAACCCGCCAAAGGATGCCCTCCCTTCTACCTATTCTCGCGATCAATCATGCACGATTACTCTGACAACTCCAACAACGCAAGCTGCAAACTGGTCGTTGCACGCTTCGTCCATATGGGCATCCTCAATATACATCGCAGATCACCTTCCGGATTTACACCTTGATCGCTACATCGAGATCGCAGCAAGAGAAACGAATAGTGATGGCTCGTCACGTCGTTTGCGCATCTTAGAATTGGGTGCTGGTGCGGGCCTGCCGAGCATCCTTATAGCAAAGCTATACGATGCCGCAGACGTGACTGTCAGTGACTATCCTGACGAAGAGCTCATCAAGACTCTTGCGGATAACGTTACGCGAAATGATGTCGCAAGAAATTGTCGCGCAGTGCCTTACGCATGGGGGGATAGTCCCTCTGTGCTTAGCCATCCTAACGCGTCGATTGACCCGACCTTCGGCGTTATAATAGCGGCGGATACACTATGGAACTCGCAGCTGCACTCGTTATTCCTGGATGCGCTCGGGAAGACACTGCGAAAGTCTGCTGGGGCACGAATATTTCTAGTCGCTGGTTTACACACAGGGAGATATACGCTGCAAGCTTTCATGAACTCGGTCAGGAGTGGGGCATTCGAGTTTGATGTAATCGAGGAGCGAGCGGTGGATGGGAGGACAAGACGAGCGTGGGACGTTGAACGACAGGAACAGGAGGACGAACAGGAGAGGAGGAAATGGGTGGTGTGGATGGTGCTGAGATGGAAAGATATTGTACTCAGTCATGGCGTACAATACGCGTAGCCCTGACGGTTCATATCTTAGTTACCTACAAGAAGTAGTGTGCAATTAAGCCATCACCAACGAAACGAAAGCTCTGGTGGAGCAGGTTGGCTTAGAGCAGATAATCACGCCTTGCTCCCCGCCATGAGACGGTAGCAGCGATTCGACGACTCGGAATCACATTGCGAACATTGATGCGGATACACATCCTGATTATACTGAAAATACAATGTCAACACAATCCTAAGAGATATAAGAAACCGATAGCACAATACTGAAATACCCTGCTCTACAACAACAACACATCATTAACCTACACCCCACGCTTACTCGTCGTCCCCAATAACATGAGCAGGCTCCCCCTCCCCATTTGGTACCGGCGCGTACCACTTAGATGCTGGTACATCCGACAACTCAATGCCACCCTCGCTGTTAGGGTCAGAAGGTGCATTCTGTCCACTAGTCGCCCAGAGCCGTATTCTCGAGACCACGAGGGCGTATATGAGGAACGCAAGACTATATGTGAAGGTCAGAGGAGTCCGACGAGAACAATGATGTAGGAATCTTACCTGTACATGATTAGGATATATGTGACATGATCCATGCCTTCATCATGCACGAAGTGCAGCTCCTCGTCGGTGGCGGATATGAATAGAACACTGTGATAACAAGATTAATAAAAAAGCCAATTGCACATCCATACCGAACTCACCCAGAGGCGACCAGTAACTGAAGATGAATGTGAGCACGGACGTGATATTGAGTGCAACAAAGATTACTTACGAAGGGAGGCAAATGTCTAAAGGCTGATTCGGCCTTCGCATACGCAACGCCACCAGACGCGGAAGGAGCCCCATCTGCTAACGTATGCTCACTATGATTGTCGTCCGGAGTCACGTTGCCTTCATGAAGAGGATAATATTTCGGGACGATAAAGGAGACCTCGATGATACGGGCCACACCCGCCAACATAAGGGTATAGCCGAACAGAGAGTGAACCTGCCGGTGGGAAATCAGGGGCCAATCACAAGGACGATATTTGGAAACGTACCCGAGTGGAGATCATGAGGGCTTGAGCATGTTCGGACATTGCCCAACCAGTTAAGATTATACTGTTGTGTTGTGTGAGCGACAAGCATCATCAGTGAAACCATAACTCACATAATGGAAGGTACAACCGTGCGCTGGTTGTTCCTGGCAAGCAGAATACCGAGCAATCCTCCAGCCCACCAGAGAACACCCAAGACACTGCGTCAATGATGTCAGTAAGTGGATTGAGAACTAGTGATTATTGACGTACGTATGCTGCATATCCTTAGGAGACCAAGCGCCTCCATGGTGCTCAGTGAAAGTATTGACTAGGGTATAAGAAATAAGTTGCGCCACCGGAGATAGCACGAAGCATAAACATACCGATACCCTAAAACTATTCGTTAGAAGACGATATAGTAAATTATGAGCGGACACATACCCAGAGGAAAATGACCCAGGAGTCCCACCATTCAGGACTCTTGCCGCTCCGCCGGATCCATCGCTCGCCAACCAGGAGCAGAATTGCTAAGATGGTTCCGTACGCAATGAAGGCACTTCCCTAAAGTATTTGTGCATGGTGAGCTCAATAGTTTAATAAGTAAGATACTAGAGGGACGCACCATAATATAGTGGGCGAGGCATTGGCCAAGGTGGCCGCCTCGGCAATACCCTCTGAACGCAACTGCACCAAAGAGCATCTGTGCCCATCCCAGTATAGGGTATGACTTGCCAACGACACCGTGCAGACGAACTGCCCACGGACGTAAAGTCTCTTCATGGATATGGAGCTTGAGATATACACCAAGAGCGAGTTGCAGGAAAATAGGGATGAGGATGATGTTCGCTGCAATGCCATGTATTCCGGCAAGAAACGCACGACCACCGTGGGCATGTCCGAGAATGTAGCCTCCAAGGGTAAGCGCAATGCCCACACTCTGAAAACAAGGTTTTTGTATTGAATCGACGAGCGTAGAGTGAACTATGAAGACAAGACTCACCTGAAGCGGCACATGCCATCTGCTCTTACTCATACCCAGTACCATGCCCGTTGGGAAGAGAATCCCCCATACTCCAGCTTGAACAAATATATGGATCCATAGTATGGCGTCCACGGGTGCACTTGTCTGCTCTTCCGTCAGCTCATTATGGTGCTCATGGGCTAGGGCGGGGGCGATCAAGGAGAGAATCAGAGAGCATGGAAGAAGTAGCTGTGTCCGGTGCATCTTGGCTTCTAGATGGAGATGTTGCAGATAGTTTGCTTGCACCTGGAAGGCCTTTGGAAGCCCTCCTACTCCTCCTAAACGTTTCACCAAGTCTGTGAGACGGGACAAACGGCGACGGTCGTGGACGTTCGGGAACAAGTGCTGTATGCAGCTTGGCGCCGGCGGTCATCACTTTCACGTACACCGCGACCATCGCAGCCGACGACGACCACCGGCACTCTAAACTGGATAACGAACCTGTGAACAATCTTTCGGGATACGATCATGTCGAGCTCACGAACGGTTGAAGATACTTACGAGGCTCAGAACGATGACCGCCTCAATGATTTACATACTAAACTTCGGACGCTTCGAGGGGTAAGCACCACCCATACTTCTCCTGTTTTCGAGGTAACATACCGGGTAATGATCCACACAGGTCACCACTGACATCTACGACGACGTAGAGAGACAGAATGTCAACTTGGATGACACAGTATGTCCTTTTGGCTACTGTATAGCGTACGAGATGCTTACTATCCTACTAGCGTAACACATTCGCATCGTTTGGAGACTCTCTATCTCAATCGGCACGGCGGGCTAGTCAAGCATTTGGTCTGGGTCAAGGAGGGGTGAAGCAGTGGAGGCTCATTGGCTACTGCGTTATCGGCTTTCTTGGTGTGTGGCTCACACTCAGGATTCTATGGGCGTGGTGGCCCTCTTCACCTCCACCAGCTACGCCTTAGCGTGTTCGGTGGATATGAGGACAGGTGTGAACAATACCATTTACCTGTCCTTCTCATGAGAATTGACTTGTTCTATTGTAGATCATTTAGCGGATTTTGTATATTACTCAACGTTGGACTATTGCGATACCCGTTTTACAACCATCATATCATCGTCTCCGCATCGCCCTCAAACATACAATTCAAATGTATCTATACACATACACCTGGTCGCCGGTACTCCCTAATACGATAATCCCCTCCTCCTCGCACATGGCAATCCTGGCCCAGTCATCCTTGTCATCCTGAACATGGAAGACCATCCCTGGCCTCGGATTATTTCCGTCGGGGGCAATAGTGTTAAGGTGTTCATTCTCTGGCGGGGGATTGTCATCCCCAGTCCCCGCGAGGTCAATGAGATATCTTGGCATAGCTTCTCGAGCTCTGTCCCTGGGTCTAGGTTCAACATCCATCAACCTCCCGGCCACGCGTTGTCCACGGTCTGCTGCTTGCGCGACTTCGGATGTCTCGTCCTGCGCGTCCATAAACAGCACTGTCCCATACGCACCCATCGCAGTGTCTGACGGCGTGAACAGCCGAACATGTGAGCTGATGGACGAGGAGATGTAAGGCTTGAACCCGTCTATGACCCCGGACGCGTCTGTCGGAAGATACGGCAGCTGGTCTTGTCGTACAGGGTCCTCTGCACCTGTCTCTCTCATGTCAAATTCCGGATTGGAAGGCAAGATGTAGTTATGCAAGATATTGATCGGCCAGGGGAACACACTCGCAAAACGAAGGAGAATGTGTATCGGCGGTGCTGATTTCGTACGTGAGGGTGAAGAGTCGAGTTGGATAAATTGATCTTGCAGCGCATGCTTCTGTTTTGCCATTACGTCGACGGTATCTATACGCCAGGGCCATTTGTACTCCGCAATGCGTTGGAGGTCAATAGGCCCCGTATGTTTGGGGCTGTCGGTGGAATTACTGGAGAGGGTTGTCAGCCCTAGGCCTGATATGTCGTAAAGATGAACCCATTGTTGACGGAACATGAGCACGAAGCTGCCGATGACTAGGCTGTTTAAGCATTTGAATTCCTGTAGCATGTAGGTATTATTAGCGTGTGGGATTGGAAATAAGCTTCAATAATTGAGAACATACGTCTGGGTGGACGGGACCATCAACCTGCATGGATGGAGCATTTAACCGGTAGAGCACGTTTCCCGTATCGATGTCAATGATACGAACAGAGTTGGTCTCGTCCGATGCAAAGAACAGAGAACCTTGAAGCCGTACGGCACTCTTGAAGCTCGAGAACGAGCTATGTCGTTCAAACCCGTGATCCTTGTTCGACTGGACAGCGACCGCTTGAGAGGCGAAATTTATCCCCAAGGCGAAAGAGACGGCGTCTTGCTCTTGCCTTGCATATCAACGTAAAGTCAGCTTCCTTGTGCTTATCAATTTCAAACATTGTTATTACCGTTGAGTCCGTTGTGTGACGATCAGACAGGCCGGATGGCTGGATTCCACATTGACGCAGGCAGATAGGAGGTTGCTGCACGAATACTTCGCAACACGACGAGGATCTCCAGCAATGTCCCAGCACTGAATCTCAAAAGCAGGAGGGAATTGACCGTTGCCAAATGCGCCGGACTCGATTCGAAGAATGACGATAATATACCTATTGCCCCTATTCGGTAGGAAGTAGAGGGCGAGGCATCGAGTGAACTTGATATCCGGAGATAACAAAGCAGCCGTCAGAGCCTCGACCGAAGGCGGCGCGTTAGGGTCGTACGGTTTGAAGGCTGTTGGTGTTCGCTCACGGAGGAGGAAGGACGTCTGGGATACGTATTGTGGCCGCGGCGATGCCCAGTTTCGGCGGAGTGTCAGAGCGCGAATACAGACTTCTTCAATTTCTTTCGCAGAAGCTGAGGCGACCATGAAATCGGTAGTGCCTGGAGTAGGAATTGCCCTTCCGACAACCTTGTCGTGCAGAATATCAAACCAGACGCTACGATGGTGAGTTACCTGTTCTAGCGCTTTAGAAGTCTGGGGCACGGAATTCAGCGGTGCTGCACGAGTAATCTGAGAATTAGAAGACCAACTTTGCGAAGAACAATCACATCTTCCACTTCAAGATATCGTATGATATGCAGGAGTATCTCTATAGGGGTCTTATCCAGTGCCATGGCTGGCCACGGCAAGGGCTTGAAGTACGGATGCTCAGGGGAAGTACAGTAACTTCAAGTTGATGACCCTTGTGCTCCAAGTGTAAGGATCAGTCAGGCGGTGTAAACTGAGCACCACTGGGACTCACAAGGTAAACGAGTGACTGCCGGGCGGTGGCGGTAGCTGTTATGATCCAAGGTTATCAGACTGCTGAGAGGAGTCACGGCCAGCGTGCCACTGGTACCTGAGGATAGGCGTCTTTCCATATCAGGTAATTGCACGCACTGTACGTCAGCTTGATCAAGCGCTCATTGATCACTGGGCTGGTGGCCACGATCATCGACTACAAAGACATTCATCTCCGAGTACGGTTGTATTATCCGGAACCAACACTCCAAACGCATCAAAGCTCATCTGAATACATTGAAACCCGTTAAGTATGTCGGATCGTGATGTACTACTGTCAATGGGATTCGAGGCCGCGCGTGTAGAATGTACGTGTCCAATACATCGCTTGCTTCTACAGGTAACTAACTCATTTGTTCTAGGGGCACTAAAAGCCACAGGTGGGCGAGGACTGCAGCCCGCTATGGACTTCCTGATTGAAAACGACGGCAAGCCCATACCTGATCCAAGCACTGTAACGAGTACCGCTCCGGCTGCCAGTGGCGCGCCTTCTGGTGGCCACGGGGACGACGACGACGATGAGCTAGAAGCTTTGAAGGCAGTGTATGGAAACAAGGGTGGTCTGGAGGCTCAACACGCCGCGGCAAACGCTGATGCCGCTGCCGAGGCGAAGGTACGTGAGTGCGTGTTGTCGGTGCGTTCGCTTCACTGAGCATCTTCGTCCATTCCAGAGCATCAAGTGCACCGAATGTGGGAAAATATTTAAGAATACAGCTCTTGCGCAGTTCCACGCAGAGAAGAGCGGCCATGATCAGTTTGAGGAGTCGACAGAAGAGGTGCGTGTTAGCAGCTCAGCCACAGTAAAGGACTGACGTGGGTGATGATGTCAAGGTAAAACCTCTGACAGAAGAAGAAAAGAAGCAAAAGCTTGCAGAGCTCAGAGAGAAAATGGCGGCAAAGCGCGCTGCTAAGGCCAAAGAGGAGGCAAAGGAGCAACGAGCAAACGAAGCGATCAGAAGAAAAGGTGGTCAGGTGCGTTTATTCGAACAGGCCTAGCCATGTTTGATTTATTGATAGTATGTAACAGGACTTGGGCGCGATCCGCGAAGAGCTCAAGGCGAAAGAGGCAATCAAGGAGGCAGAAGCCAAGCGTAGGGGTAAGGTCCTACCAATGCTTTGCCTAACAATACATGCTGACCTTGCCCTCTCGAACGTACACAGAGAAAATCGAGGACGCAAAAGCACGGGCTGCCATCAAAGCACAAATCGAAGCTGACAAAAAGGCTCGAGCGGAGAAGGCTGCTCGCGAAAAGGCTTTGCGTGAAGGACGCCCCTACCCTGATTCTGGAGCCGCTGCTCCCGCACCTCCAGCTGCCACCTCGAGTGCACCAGCTGCCGCCGCCGGCGTTGCTGGCAAGGACTACCCGCAGACGAGGTTACAGATCCGATTGGCAAGTGGTGGGCAGCCTTACACGACCACTCTGTCGAGTGATGCACGTAAGTCTCGACGCTCAACTCACCGGGTCTATGCGCACTGACTGTTGGGTAAAGCTCTCCGCGAGGTAGCAGAGTTCCTTGCAGGCCAGACACTCGCGGTGGATGTTGAGTCTGTCACCTTCGCCCAACACTTCCCTCGGTATGTATCCAGCGGTTACTCCGACAAAATAGTTGTTCACTGTGTCGGATTTATTTCCAGGAAACAATTCACCAAGGCCGACTTTTCGCGCACGCTCAGAGATCTTGGTTTAACACCATCTGCTGTGAGTTGTTTATACTATCTGCTGCTAATGTTGTACTTACATGGCGTCTCAGGTTCTTATTGCGTCCACTCCGTGAAGTCTGTGAAAGTAGTCGTAAGCATAGCACGTTTTGTAAGATAGGCACGAGTGGTTGTAATGAAATTATAAGTCGACGTGTTGCTTTATATATGTGATTCTGGGTGACGCCTATTCACATCGACGAGCACTACCGTGTGTAATGGCGGGGGAGCAAAATTTGCTCCATGCCGGCCGCATGATGATTATATCTATCCTATCCTATGGCATGTTATACATACATATGAATACATAGTAAAATGCTGGGTATCGTAGTCTATACAACCCTATAAGTGACATCTCTCTGGGGGTAAAATGCGAGAGTGAGAGTGCTTGCGGCCGCAGGCCGAAGAGCACTATCCTGGAGTCTCAACAGGCCATCGACGCGTCAGTCGACGTTCCTATTTATCCAGGACGTAACAGTCTTATGTTAAGGAAGCTGGGACATCCAGCACTGGGGATGGATTTAGGTCGCAGGCAACCTCGGTCATAATATAATCGGGCCGGATCGAGCTTATGCTCCCTGCGTGTCCATAGCACTGTCCAGCGGTGCTGTCATTGGCTTGCCAGACAATTGCGAGCTTGCGAGAATATCCTCCACGAAGTTAGCAAAGTCCTGTTTGGGTAACTTGCCGCGCTGCGAGATACCAACTGATAAGTGAAAAGAGCTCGAAGGAATACGTGCGTTGATAACTTGCCTTCAACGCATAGATAACAAGATGCTGTTCACCACTGTCTTCATCGAGCTCCATCAATGCCATCCTCAGCACACCTTGTTCCTTGTCGAAAGAACAGCGTATGCTTGGCCTAAGGCGCACGCTCATAGACACTTTCCACACGGGTTCTCTGCGGAATACTAAAGCCATCGTGGCCGGAACAACTTTCTTCAGTATATACAGAACGCGAGAACCAGGCGTTGCGTACTCACCCAGCCGCTCTTCTCCCGTATTCATGTCGCAGAGATGCTTGATATGCCCCAGCATACCGGTAGAGAACTCCTTCTTTCCTCGCTTGATGAATAGCTTAACGCCCCTGAGTTCTGCCTTGGTATCTTCGTCTTCTTCCCCGCTTGTGACTGCTTTTGAATGAGTACCTCGCGTCATTGTTTACGGAGATAGAACTCACCGGTCTGAGTACTTGACGTATGTGAAAGGGCTGCCAGCGGATCATCCATGGTCTCAGAAGCCGGCGGCACGATGGATGTTGCCGCACTCTTCTCTGAGTCTGTGGTCTCCGGGGAAGCCTCTTCGACAACTGACTTCTCGGCCTCATGCGACACCACAGCTTGACCAGGAATAGCGACAGGGGTTATAGAGCACCATGCAGGGCGCAGACCTCCTGTTGGATTTGCGGCAAGGGAGAAGGGCGACGACGATCCCGCAAACGCCGCAAACGCGTCCGATGGCTTGTACTGCGCGATGTCGATCAGCTCATATCCCATGACTTCGATTGTTAACGTTAGATACAAGAAGACAGTTACTTACAGCAGGTATGCTGTATGCTGCACCGCTTAGTGCGGGAGACGGGCTTGCAACTGCTGGCGGATTCTCCGAGATGACGGCGACAGCTTCTGTCACGGGGACTATAGACTCTTCTACGGGCTGGGATTCCGGCACGACGTCCATGTCGTGTGATTCGGGTTTCGAAACCGCAAGCTCAAGCTGTTCTTCGGCTGCTGGAGATGACGAGCGGTGGCGTTTCCGCGGATGGGGTGTAGAGTCGCCGTCATTAGACTGCAAGAGATGTAAGTACGCTTATTGGATCGCTGAGGGACGCGAATTGGACTACATTGTCGGTGTCTTCTTCGTCTCTGTGCTTGCGCTTCAGGGAGTCCGGCTCTGTCGTATCGATGATCTAGCCACATCGACTATAAGGATGTTTCATTTATACAGAGTATCGATGCTTACCGACACTGGTGTGGGGTAGTCTGTACTGACAGAGCCATACTCAGAGGCCTCACTATCCGCCGACGTTGGCGTGGTACAGGAGGCATCGCTTGAAGTGCTACCACTCCTGGTCTTGCGGGAGTACAGGGCGAAGTTGAAAGATCTGTTATTGAAATTTGTAAAGCAGTCAGGAAGTAGACACATGAGGCTACTCACCGACTCAATCTCGGAGGATTTGGGAGTCGCCTGCGTGTATACCCGTAGCCAACAGCCGCAGAGACTGTGGCCAAGGCACAATATACAACGTTGAAGTCGTTAAACGGAAACATGATGAGTGGCGATGAAGTGAAGGAGGTGAAGGATGGTGATGTCTTGTTGGAAAGGACCAGACACAGAATATGAACGTGCTTTGTTTATAGCATGCTAGGGCCGAATGACCCCCATGCCGTTACCACGTTGCGTGCGCGAGGTCCTGATAACGCGTCCAACACGTGCTAAATTGCTGAACTCCTGAAACAAACCCTCCGGATCATATACGTCTAACCACCAGGTCCTCACTGGCAGGTATACCGTTAATTGTGGTTCATCGATAATAATGTGAATGCTCGACGTCCTGTTTTCTAACTTCCAGTGGTGAAAGTACAACTTGAACATTGCAGTTCCGTAATTCTGTTTGACGAGGTAAGCAGAGTTGAAAGAATATTCCCGTGCATCATGCTTATCCAGAGCAGTGTAAACTGAGGCGTTGTAAGAAGAAATCAAGGTTGAGTAAGTTGAGTAGCAGGTTGCTGGAGTCCTTGAGCAGCATTTACATTGAGCGCCCATAAGCAGCACTTAACGCCTGCCCGAAATAGCGTTGACGCTCTGCACGTGACGTATCTGCGGACACGTCGTCGCGCCCGACGTCGACCTCTTCATTCGCAACGTCGTTCTCCTTCCTCTCTTTTCTACGGTCGTCGGCACCGACGAACAGTGGCCATGGCCACGACAAACAAGGCATACTCGCTGCCGTCCAACTTGTCGCCAGAGACGGTGGCAAACACTTCGTCTCTGCTGCGTATCATCTCGCTCGCTCTCATCTCTGGCGCCGCCATTGCTTCTCGTCTCTTCGCTGTCGTCAACTTTGAAAGTATTATCCATGAATTGTCAGTATGAACCTTTCTGTAGCATGTTGCTGGCTGACCACCTCTATTTCAGCGATCCATGGTTCAACTAGTACGTGTTGCTGGGACAGCTTACAATCCATGCTTCTCCGAGCTAAGCTATATCTGCAGTCGGGCCACAAGAGTTCTGGCGTCGCAAGGTTTCTATGTAAGTGGTATGTTATGCATAAGCTTCGGTTCGCTAGACCGTACTCTGCATCACAGGCATTCTGGAATTGGTTCGACCCCACAGCATGGTATCCTCTTGGACGTGTAGTGGGCGGAACTGTGTACCCCGGCCTCATGGCCACTAGTGGCGTCATCTACAACATCCTGCATGCTCTGAACCTTCCGGTCGATATCCGTAATATTTGTGTCCTCCTCGCTCCAGGCTTCAGTGCTCTCACTGCCTGGTCCACCTACATGTAAGTGCAATTCTTCCATACGGATCATCTGCGGAGGCGAGTTACACTCCGTTGATACAGTTTAATCAACTGTGCGAAGTGTCGCCACACAGTCATTCATTCAGGCCCTGTACTTGGTATCTACTGCGGTACTAATTGACGTTTAGGTTCACCAAGGAAATGAAGGATGAGAGCGCTGGACTTCTCGCTGCCGCTTTCATCGGCATTGTTCCAGGTTACATCTCCCGTTCCGTTGCGGGCTCCTACGATAACGAAGCCATCGCCATCTTCTTGCTCATGTTTACCTTTTACTGCTGGATCAAGGCCTTGAAAACTGGCAGCGCCCTGTTCGGTACATTGGCTGCCCTATTCTATTTTTACATGGTGGCAGCGTGGGGTACGCAAAATCCTTCAAACTGAATGTTGTTCATTCTGATGACGATGAACTTCTCAAGGTGGTTACGCTTTCATCACAAACATGATTCCTTTGCACGCGCTAGCACTCATTCTCATGGGGCGCTACAGCAGTAGGCTTTACGTTGCTTATTCATCCTGGTACGCCATCGGTACTCTCGCAAGTATGCAAGTCCCGTTCGTTGGGTTCCAGCCCGTTCGCACCAGTGAACATATGGGCGCCTTAGGTATGTATCGGGCGCCACTCTACAAATTGCGCCGCAGATTGACGAAGGTCCCGCGATTCTAGGTGTCTTTGGCCTTCTCCAGATCGTTGCATTTGCTGAGCTCGTCCGCTCGCATGTCTCGTCGAAACAATTCCAAACGCTCCTGTATGCGTCTGTAGTTGGCGCCGGAGTTCTGGGAACCGCTGGTATCGTAGGTTTGACTTACAAGGGCTGGATCGCACCCTGGACTGGTCGTTTCTATTCACTATGGGATACCGGTTACGCAAAGAAGTACGTATGACGCGCCAAATCTCTCAGCACTAAGAGCTGATAGTTTGGTCAGATACATCCCAATCATTGCATCCGTCTCAGAGCACCAGCCTACAGCATGGCCATCGTTCTTCATGGATCTGCACTTCCTTATCTTCCTGTTCCCCGCTGGTGTTGCCATGTGCTTCAAACAGCTCAGAGATGAGCACGTCTTCGTGATTATCTATGCCGTTGTGGCGAGCTACTTCGCAGGTGTCATGGTTCGTCTCATGCTCACTTTGACGCCCTGCGTTTGTGTAGCCGCGGCAGTGGCCTTCTCGTCACTTCTGGATACTTACATCGATCCTACGGAACCGGATGTCCCAAAGGAGGAAGGAGAAGCTACCGAGAAAGAATCTACTACCGCAGACGCACCCACCACTCCCAAGAAAGCAAAGAAGGCCCCAGCGCCTCAGGCTACGTTGGGAGACTTCGTTGGCAAATTTGTCGCTGACGAGAAGAAGCCTCATGGCATCTTTGGATTGAATACTCGTCTTGCCGTCATCCTTAACGCGCTTGCTATGCTGGTCTTCTTCGTACTCCATTGCACTTGGGTCACCTCAAACGCATACTCCTCGCCCTCCGTTGTGCTCGCGTCCAGTAACCCAGATGGCAGTCAGCACATTATCGATGATTTCCGTGAGGCGTACTACTGGCTACGCCAGAATACACCTAAGGATGCCGTTGTTATGAGCTGGTGGGACTACGGGTACCAGATCGCAGGCATGGCTGACAGGCCGACTCTCGTGGACAACAACACCTGGAATAACAGTAAGTGCCTCCACACGTCGTTCGTCCCGCATGTAGCTTATCATTGTCGATCTAGCTCATATTGCTACCGTCGGCAAGGCCATGTCGAGCAGCGAAGAGGTCGCATACCCTATCCTCCGCAAGCACGATGTCGACTACGTGTTGATCATCTTCGGCGGATTGCTTGGTTACTCTGGAGATGATATCAACAAGTTCTTATGGATGGTCCGTATCGCGCAAGGCGTCTGGCCGAACGAGATTCAGGAGCCAAACTACTTCACTCCACGTGGTGAATATCGCGTCGACGACCAGGCCCCTCCTGCTATGAAGAACAGCTTGATGTACAAAATGTCTTATTATCGGTAAGTATAGCGATACCACGAGCCGGCAACTCAACGCTCATGATGTTTTCCATCTCAGCTTCGCGGAGCTCTTTGGCGGCCAACCCGCCACCGATCGCGTTCGAGGCCAACAAATGTCTAAGACTGGCCCTACGCTAGACTATCTTGGTATGTGAATCTATGATTCGTGAATTTGTAGAATCTGGTATCTTACTGTGCTGTATTTGTAGATGAAGCGTTTACCTCTGAAAACTGGATCGTAAGTCATGATCTTCTCGAAACCAGACCTGAGCGCTAAGATTCTCTTTTCCAGGTCCGGATCTATCAAGTCAGAAAAGAGGACTTGCTTGGAAGAGACCACAAGCTTGCCAACGCATTCGAGTCCGGTAGGAAAAGAAAGAAGCAGAAACCTCCCGTGAGGCGTAGAGCCATCGCATGATCCTGTCGCTTCTTCAATAAGATTATTCCTTTTGCCATCTCAACCTGACCCATTGAATATATTCACCCGACATTACTTGCGCGTACGGCCCGCAAAAAAGTCACATTCCCTGGTAACGTTGTCCTTATGACCGGCTGATAATTCACCGTTTGGCTTTGCAACGACGCACAACGACGCTTTATGTGCACCACCGGAAGATTCTCGAGTGGAAACTGTCTTCACATGGATATCAGAAGTTCTTGCGTGCTGCTACAGTGGCGGACCGTCGGTGCGCACCAGCAAAGCATGGTCACGGCAGTTTACTGAGTGTGTATATAACCTCACTCTCATGGCGCCACTCTTCGTCTGTTTAGGTTGTGCCAACCTCTTGTATCTGCTTCAAGATGTTCGCCGCCAGGATCTTCCTATCTCTCACCACCGTTTGCATTCTTCTCACTCAAGGCTTGGCTCTCAGTTCCCCACCTTCGGGTGCAATCACTGTTGGATCCAAGGGCAAGTACGCCAAGATATCTGACGCGCTTACTGACAAGTCAAGCTCTGTACGTACATCCCGCAGTATCAGTCGCCCTTTTACGTTGTCTGCAGTGCACTCAACCCTGTGCTGCCTCGATGTTAGGTATACTTCATCTATGCCGGGACCTATAAGGAGCAAGTGAATATTACACGTCCAAATCTCAAGATCTATGGTGAAACACAGGTCCCGCTGTCCTACTCCGGAAACAGTAAGTGAGATCTTGGGGTGGCGGTCGTGCACATTACGCGTTAGGCTCGAGATTGACTAGGAAACAGCCGTCACGATCACAAACAACATTCCTGCCTCGATCGCGGGATCTAATGATCTTAGTGGCACTGTTCGAGTCGAGGCCGCGAATGTCTCGTTATACAACTTGAATATCGCCAATACGGTCGGAGCCGGCGTGAGTAGCCATTACTCTCGGTGGCGTGGCATTGACGAATAACTTTAAAGACTGATAAGCAAGCGATCGCGCTCAGTGTTCAAGGTGGCCAGTTCGGGGGCTATGGAGTCAAGTTAACTGGGTTCCAGTGCGTAATGCGTGACATTTGAACCGTGTCCATTGACGTTGACGTAATTCAATTGCCAGGGATACTTTACTTGCTAATGTAGGCAGGTGGGTCAGCTGCGTCGCATTGTACGTTTTGGGGGGCTACTCATCCGAGTTGGAACGTACAGCGAGTTCTACGGAAACTCTTGGATAGAGGGCGCTACAGACTTCGTGAGTAATGTGTGCACACATTTATACTAGTCGATGTAGGCTGATCTTCTGTAAGATTTTTGGCATGCGTGCCTCGTGAGTGGACATACGTCTGATAGTATGCCATTGAAAAAATGCTGACGAGCGCGGCAAGCATCTGGATCTCCAATTCTGTTATCAACGTCAGTCAACTGCGCTCTTTGTATTTTCAGGAACTTAATGCTATTGACAGACGGTCGCAACTGGCACTGGTTGGATCACGGCATCCGGCAGGTCAAGCGATGATGCCAATTGGTACGTTATCGACCACTCGACGATTCAAGGCACAGGCACGATGTATCTCGGAAGACCTTGGCGCGACTACGCTCGCGTCGTCTTCCAAAACTCAGTGCTACACAGCAACGTGTAAACCAATCTTCCTCCTTTCTGCACTCACCCCACAATCTGATCCGTTGTGATTCTTGTAGCCCGCAAGCTGGTTGGTCGGTTTGGAGCACTGCGTACGTGTACCATCGACTGTTCCGTTCATCTTTGCTCACGTTCACGTGTGTTGATCGCTATGTAATTTCAGAACACCCCAGTAAGTTCCTTCCTTTCTAACTGTCTCTTGTGTCATCCGTCTGACGGGCCGCCCTAGAACTGACCACGTCACGTTCGCGGAGTACAACAACTCAGGTGACGGTGCATCCGGTCCTCGAGCAAGCTTTTCCACCAAGCTGTCGGCTCCGGTTTCAATCAATACTGTGCTGGGCTCGACCTCGTGGGTTGATAAACAGTTCCTGTTGTAGTGGAGCGAGAGGAATGTACTTGCCTAATGCATCGGCGAATGTGAATGAATCTTGACTGCTCTTGGGTGGCTCTGCTAGTGTGAGGGTCAGAGATGTCGTATCCCATCTTCTTCAAGGCCCAGGATCAGGAATGCGATGCGTACATTCCTGATCGGCTTTGTGACGCTGTGAACCTTTTGGATTGTGTTCAATACATCGCGATAAATGGGGTAAAGTACAACTACTGTCAAAGTCCGTGTATCAAACGTCGATCCCAGCCACATGTATACTGGACGGAATGAGGGTATCGAGGATAAAGCGTGTATGGACTCGAGATCAAACTGAATATCGTGAACCGTGAAACAAAAAAACCCCACCGCGCAACTAATTATCAAACCGGCGGATCATCCATCTGAGTTCCCAATCCTTGCCCCTGGGCAGCCTCTATTTGGGCTGCACGTGTGGCACTCAATACCTCGAATTCCACTTCGGGTAGTCTCCTGAAATAAATCTGTCCACTCTGCCATCCCCTGAGAAGGATCTCCAGCTTTTGGAGGTTCGAGACGTCGCTAAGATTGCGGAAGGGGACCTCGTTGTACGGCCAGCCTTCCACGACGACGCGATATTTGCAGACGATGTCTTTCCAATAGCTCGGCCAGCGCATAGCCGCAGAGGGATCTTGCGTGATCGCGCCTGTCGCGAGGTACACATACGGTCAACGGACGGATAACAACTACGACAAAAATACGTCACATACGCAGAGCCTCTTTCATTATCCGGCGAATTTCTGCCCGAGTCTCTGACATGCGTTCGCTGTAGCTTCGCTTTGGGTTAACCCGGAATTTGGTTTGTTGGCTGGCTGCGGGGTTGGGTATACCCGAGCTCGAAGCACGCGGCATGATGGGGGCGTTGATAGAGTAAATTGGACAGAGGGGTAGTACGGAGGTGGGCAGTCGGTTGGAAGGATGGTGCATCCTCAGCAAAGTGCGGTCAACATATATGAGGTGCAAAAGTCCTCCCGGACCTGCAGATCCCTGCATTCCTCATGTTTCGAAATGACAGCCGACGTGCCGCGGTATCTGTTGTCAGACACGAGAGATGCTGGCCAGCAGGTAGGTAGCTTCTGCTCCACCCGAGCGTGTAGAGAGGGTAGACAGAAAGGTTGCCTCGCATATTTAATGCCGGCATTTATTGATCAGGTATCGTACCACTGTTCGTCATCTTCACCATGAAGAAGGCCCGTAGAACTTCATACGCTCAGTCTCGGCTGAGCTTGAACCAAGAACTTCACACAGGCGTGATAAACGGCCTCTAAGCCGGTTCTCCAGAGTGACGGATTGACCCTGTCAATCGACTCTCGCATATTGATGCCTTTTAGCTCAGGTCAAGATCTTGTTTCAAGCGTCAACGGGCGTTACGCGGCAGTTCCAAGGTAGAGCTACTCACAGCATACTGAATGTTATCTGGTTCCGGGATTCGGGCTTTCACCGAAAAATCAGTGGAATTTCGGATAACCGTCCGTCCCGCTTCGTCCCAGAGCCAGAGCGTCTTTGAGGGCCTCGCATCTTAATAGACCATAGGGTATTTGTCAAGGGACGGACACCGTACTAAGAGAGACAAAAAATGGTCGGTGATGAGGTCGTCTGAATTGCGATGACGAGAGGGGTGGTTAGCGCAGCCGTCCTCGACGTATGACCGCCCTGCAGAAGAGATTACGTACCTCTCGTGTACACGGCCTATACTGATAACTCATCGCAGCAGCGGTGACAACGGGGAAACCGCTGCTCGAGAGCGCTCTCGAGCTACCTCGACTGTACTAAGTAATACTAAGCACATTGGGCGCGTGTCCACCCTTGGTACCCATGAGCACACAGAAGCTCACGCAAAAGAGACCCCATCAATCGCATCCGCGACTCCAGAGAACCGTAGCGTTGACAATACAAATACAAAAGGCCCGATGATGCATGCCTTGTAATCACGGTTTGAGTGAATAAATCAACATCCCAGTGACACCCCGGTCATAAATTTCCAGCTCCCTTGTGCCTGGAAGGGAAATTTATCAATGGGGGTACTAGCGGCTGCGAGCGGCGAGAAGTACACAGACAGAGGCGCGTACCTTTTCTGCATCGCAGAAAGAGAACCGGGACGAATATCCTGGAGCCCCACAGAGCACAAAGCAGTGCGGCTCTTGCGCGGTACGCCTGGTAGTGAGTTTACCCTTCGTAAGCACCAGAGGCTTCGCGGTACTCGATAAGCTCGCCTGGGGCATGCTTTGTTCTTTCTGGGCGATTTACTCACCCCAGCTAGAAGTCTGGAACATCATTGTCTTGCTCCGTGAGACTGCGCGGATATTTTCCCGACCACGAGGGATTTGACTTGGGTATCATATGTAATTTCTCGAAGTCTTCATCCGAGCAGTATCTGCGAGTGAATCTCTAGGTTTCAATCGAATTCATCGAAAATGACGTTGTGGTTGCCACTACTGCGCACGCAAGCTTTTGGATAGAGTCCGGGAAGAGAGGAGTTACCACTAGAGGCCCTCCCATTGCCCTGCCCGTCTTTGTAGTCCCATGGACTATCCGTGAATGCACGTAAGGTACAGCCGAGAAGGCCGTCGCCTAGTCCACGCTGCACTGGGTCATCCTGGTCGCAACTTGCTCAGCAGCATTCGGCCGCCGCAACGGATAGCATAATCCCTTCAAGCCCCGAGGTCTGTTCAGACAGAACTCAACAACACCGCCAGCAGGGCGATCGGAGGCTGCATAGTTCCATGCTTATTCTCAGTCAGAGGCTACACAGGAATAGAAAGACTCGGCCACGAAGATATCGACTTCTTACCGACATGTCACTTGTGTGCCTAGGAGTATTGAAAAGACAGTCAGCAACGCGTTCTGGGCCAGAAAGCGAATCGACTACACCTGCTCGTTGAAGCTTCCGACCAAGTTCCGTGAGAGTCAATCCCGTAAGACCGCGTTACTGCACCTACATCTGCCTCAAGGATAAGGCGACTGGGACTATTCAGACTTTCACTAGCTTTTGGAAGACTCTGGCTCGAGCTCGACCCTCATCGCGGCGAACTCCGGCTCAGCTCATGACCAAATATTGTTATAGATGGCATGTTGCTCGTAGTAGCGAGCGTTGATGCAAGATGTCCAAGTTGATCGGTAAAGTACATGGTAGACAGGAAAGGCAGGCGCGGTAGATTACAGCAAGCGAACATCGTCGAAAAGCAGTCGTCTTAATCAAGAGCTCGTAGATCCTCGTGATACATTTCGTACATACACGGGCGGCTATAGTTCATCTCTCGTGTGTGCCGTTTCCGTCGGGCCAGTTGCAGTGACAGACACTGCCTTTGTGCTGGTCGACGTCTCTTCATCTGCGGAAAATATCGCCGAAACAGTGACTTCGGCATCAACAGGCTGATTAGCCTGAGTACCGGAAGGAGCAGGAGTACGGGGCTGCTTGGTGTCCGGCGCAGGCACCCATATCGTCTCTCGCTTATCCTCCTCCCCTGCACCAGTCTTCTTCATCTTTGGCGCATTAGCACTCTTTTCTGCAGCCTCGCGCTGTGCCTTCAAGATCTTGTGGATAGGATCCTCGACCTTCTCGGACGCCTTCTGACCCTCCTCCTCCTTTGCTTCGCCCTTCTTCGGCAGTGAACCCATCATACCGGGGAACCCGTGCTTACCATGGAAATCAGCACCGTGACCCTGCTTGACGGCTTCTTCGAAATCAATGATATCTGAAAAACCGCCATGAGCAAGGGCCAGCCGCTGCGCTTCCTGTTTGCGTTCGATCTCGAGTTCGGTCTCGTCAGGTACGAACTCTTCTTTCTTAGCCTCTTCGTTTACCAGACGTAGATCGGCGGTACCATCGATTACGCTGTCGAAGAATTTCGATAGGGAGTCGTATTTGAGAATACCTGACCGCAAGTCCGCACCGCGTCAGCATTGGGAAGGGATTATTCCGATTGTCAACGGAAATGACTATGTAACTCGCCTTCATACCGTACGTATTCTGTCTCGCCTGCCGGGTAAAGTAGGACCTTGGACGAGCCCTTCTCGCCTTTCTCAAGGCCCCAAGCGACGGAACTCTTGCCGTGACGATCACGATGAATGGCAAATTTGATGGCATGTTTGTATTTGTTACTGAGTACAGACCACAGGAGCGGGATGTCCTTGCCCTGATTCAGAAGGAGTGCTCGTGGCTGGTCTTTGTTCTGGAACAATATAATAATCAGGGGGAGTATGCATGTAAAGCGGCCGAAACAACATACCGCTTCAATCCATTCGGGAACGTTTTCTATCCTATAGATCTTCTTAATGCCATGTGGGACATTCCGTATTGCCCAGTAATAAAATGCACTGGCCGTGCGGTCAGGGCCATCGAAGATGAGAGACTGGCCACGGGCGCCGCGGGGGTACAGCTGAGTTTCTTTCGATCAGTCGCAGCAACAGAATATGCGAAGCAGGAAGACATGCCTTAATGGTTGGGAAGCCCTGAACTCCCTGTTCGGAGCACAACCGCTTGTTACTGTCCTTGTCGCAGTTGACTGCGTATGTGGGGACTAGAGGGTACAGTCCGAGGGCAGCTTTCGAGTACTCTGGGGCCATGCGTTGACAGTGCTGTCGGTTGAGTTAGTTGAATGAAGTGAGACGGCTTTGCCCAGTGTAGACATACCCCGCACCAAGGCGCTATGAACGCCACAATGGTTGTTCGCTGCGAACGGCAATGTCAGATACCAGCACGAGACAAGCGCAACACCACGACGTACATTCTCCTTCATTGCCTCTTTGAACTCTTTGGGACCAATCATCTTCACCAATGAACCCTTCGGAAAGATACCCGCTGACACAAAGGTCGGCGCGAGCGCGAGAGCCACCGCAAACAACGGTGAGATCCAAACCATGGTCTGTCGCTATAGGACCTTGAAGATGTCACAGCTATGGACAGAAGATTGGTGGATGGCGGAGACGAAGGTAGGTCGTGGTGGTCGTGCGCAGGGTTGGGGGAGATGAACGAACTTATAGATCTTGTCGACGTGTAACGCGCTGACGTGGCTGAATTACAACGCGATCTTTCCCACCGCACCGGTAACGTCGCTGTCGTTACCGACGGCTCTCGAGAGGTTGCCCGACGCGGTTTACCCACGAACAACATCTCGAGGACGTTGCGTGAGAGCAAGCGGGGTAAGACTCGTCAAGCGCACCAACTCCTGCAAGGCTGGAGTACCGCAGAGAACAGCGGCGGTCGTGGGGGTCCCGACCGAGACATCCCATGTACGTCGCATCGCCCGTATCGTTTGCCATTATCAACGTGCTCATGAAGTCCATTACAGACTTTGGGGAGTAACTCAAGTGTCGAGCAGATCGCTAGGCCAGTACCTGCTCTCGATGCAGTGAATGCGGAAAAGGACCCCGCACACCCCTGTCCGCAGCTGTCAGGCATACAACTGTTTCCCTACTCTCACCTTCATTCAAGGTTATCCAAAGTCAGCATCACTTTAGGATTTGACTATTGCATATCGCACACGATATCGTGCGACTTTGTTCCAAAATGAGCCGCAGCTACGTTTACTTTTCTCTGCACGGTGCCGAGTGATAACACGCCTCGTGAGAATCAGTCATTCTTGCTCTTTCTCACCTCATGGCTCACCGCTTCCCGTTCACAGTCATTGCTTGATCGCTCGATAATCTTATGCGCCAGGTGTGCGCTTGTCGATGTGCAAGTCTACCTGAAATTCTCCCAGGCCACGTCGATCTTCAGTGTAAGTCAGCAGCGCTACCTACCTTGTTGTTGTGTTTAGATACGAGACTTACCCGCTGACTTCTAGCGTAGGGTCATATGAGGCCAATTCTCTCGCGCTGTCGCGTGTTTTGCGCCCAATCTACATGTCTTACAATGTTGTGCGCGCGCATGACTTCCCACCACAGAATACAGTTACTCAGCAGGATCAGATCCGTTCTCGACTAAATGCACAAGGGACGTATTTTTCTGTACCCTTCAACGTTTCTGTCAAGCATTCAAAGATACCCACTTTCTCATCCATGTCCCGTACCACCGGGTGGCTCATCAAGTTCTTAGCAACGCTACCAGTCTTCGGGAAGGCATTAACGCTCTTTGCATGGTGACCTAGGAACCCTCTTACAGTAAAACACAGTCCTCCAGAGGTGTGTGAGAATAGTACTCTGCTTCGTGATTTCTCTTTTGTGGCTGAAACCATCGACATTTCGTATGCTGTCCAGAAAAATGAAGAACCCGTTAACATTGAGGGAAAGTCCTCAACTTCGGACCCTACTTTTGAACAACAACATCGCCGTTAGCGAGGTACAAGCACTGCTGAGTCTTGTCGGCCCGATATTGTCGATGCAGAGGCTATGCAACTTCAAGGGCTCAGGGAGTAGTGGCCTCCCTGCTTCAATTACATGGGTATGTTCATACGTAGTAAACGACTAACCTTTATAGCAATTTCAATTTATCGTCCTCTACAAATTCAAGAACCACCGTACGTCAGTGAGCCAACTCCGAGGACCTGACCAATCAATTTTGCAGACAGATGATCTCACACGAATGCTCTTGCGACGGCGTTATTGCTCTTGTAGCCCTGCCGCCGGTATGACAGCCCTGAGGCACACAAAAGGAGACATGGAACACCATGCCTTCTTTGTGGCGTCGAATGATCTTCGCCAACGCTCATTGACTATTCTAGCTTGACGCTGAGTACATCCTCCAGAACACTCTGGATTGGATACTCTGTCAACGCAATCGGGCTAACTATGCGCACTGGCTGCCGTTACTGCTGTCAAATCCACCAAGAACCCTAGGCCGCCTACAAATACCCTCTACAAATACCTCCAATCCACATTGGCATCAATGTTGCCTCACCCTACAGTTCCCCCAAGTACTATTGCTGTATAGGAATCATGCAGGCACCGTAAAGTTCCGTGCTAGTGTCAAGTGTCAAGGTACACAGCCGACGTGAGACCCAGGCCGCTCACGAGCTACTCCATTGAATAGAAACTCAATACGTCGACTAAAACCTGAATATAGACCAACATCTTACGCCACCTTCTTGCTTTTGTGAGCGAATCGCGCATGAACCGCCAGCCCTGCTACTTCCTTGCCCTTCGAGAACCATGGTTGCGCTGCATCCTTGGTGCGTCAATGTACGTACGCCGTGACTCCCATGACTATCTGATCCGTCTAGAAAACGGCCATGCTTGGCGGAAACATGTTGAAATGCTATTTGTATACCGTGGTACGTCGGGTGGATCCTTTGTGGATTTATGCACAATGAGGAGAAAGTACATTAGGGCCAGAACCATACATACAATAGTGGAGTCCGCCACCAGAGGATTTGTAGTACGTACGTATACGGAATAGAGATGAACTACCTGAGAGACGGGCGTAGCGAGTAAAACGGTATAATGCGGGAACAGATGGCGTGAGTTGAGGTACTACTGATGATAACCGAGCAAGATGATAACAGACAGGCGACCAACAAGTGGAAAGCGCGACTAGACGATACAAATATTATGAGAACAATAGATCATTACATATCCAGATTGGTGGGTACTTCTCGGATGGCAGAGCATGTCTCCCAGTCATTTCGTACATGTGACATGAATAAAATCATAAATGACGGGTGAAGACGGGTGAGAGACGACGACAGCCTGTCTAGAACATCGAGCTCTGCGTGGCAAACACCGCTGGGTTCACCGCAGGGTTTCCCCACACCGAGGGATTCCCATTCATCTGCGGCGGAGGTGCACCAGTCGTTGAGAGCGTCGCATGGTTGTCGAAGATGCCCGCTTGCCGCATGAGACTCATCCAATGATCGCTCATGATCACATCCTCCGTGAACCCGAGATCAGCCAGGTTGGAGAGTGCAGTGGCGGTACCGTCGCCTGTAACGTAGGCCAACGGGTGTATCGGAGCGACGCCAGTAGACTGAGAAAACTGTGCCTGCGGAGGAAGCTGGGGGTTGACTCCAAAGAATTGAGGGAAAGCGGCGGAAGCGTCCAGCGGCGCAGTATTGATGCCGTGGAAACTGGTAGGAACCATGATCGGATTCTGTTGTGGTAGCATGTTGTGAGTGGATGAGTTAGGAGTGGCCGTAGTTGGTGTAACAGGGGACAAGGGATTAAACATGTTCTGCGAGGGTTCGACAAGCGCCAGAGTTGAATTCTGGGGCTGGACGGATAGATATTCAAGAAGGGAAGGGTGGACTTTGGAAAACGCCTCTGACACACTTGGTGGTATCGATGTTGAATCACTTGGCGTGTTCGCGATGTTGAATGTCGGCGACGTATCTCGAGGAGGGCTTTCTGCGGAGGAGGTAGAAGGTGACGAAATTATTTCGGTAGCCGGTGTCCCTTCTGCTGTTGTGCTGATGCTGGATGGTTTGGGCTTCCTCTTCCTCGTCAACAGCTTAGACGACATCACGCGTGTCTGCCCACCAAATATTGCGAGCCGTGAAGCAGTAATTTCAGCCTCGGGGCCCATATTCAGCTGAATATCGAGGGCGGGAGTCGCATGTCTATTCCTATACTGATTGTACGACTTGTCAGCCTTGGACTTGAGATCCCGGAGGATACCCTGTTGTGTTTTCGTTATAACCCTCTACGCCATGCGACAATATTATGAACTTACGTATGCTTGACGAGCCCTGGTAGATTGCTCTGCTCCCTTCGCGAAAATCTCCAAAACCAGTTCTAACTCGAGTAGAGCACTAGCAGCCATACTGACACCCGGTGACCTGAACACAGTTGTACCTAGAATAATCTATCATACACAAATTCAGTATACGGTCGATATATTTATTCATGGACACGGTGGCTTACGCATGCAGAGAACGTGTGTGTCCAAATACCCCAAAATCGTCCACACAGATCCGGGCACCGCTCGAAGTGATGAATGAAGGATTTAATAAGAACAGATGCACATCTATTCGCGGCAAGGAAGGACGGTGCATATGGGCTGCTAAGGGGATTATCAGGGTTGTCCAAAAGAGCCTGCGCGAAGAATGTTCTATGAATATATATCATAGCTAACACGTGCAAATGAGCGAGCAGACAAATGGTACAAGATAATTGCGGCGCACCTATTGATCGAAATTGTGACATTAACCAGCCTTTCATACAAAGTGCAGGGTTCGAGTAGTCTTCCTCGTCCGGGCGAAGATAGAGCTTTACAGTAGGGAGCGTCGTTTGTCGTATTCTGCGATCGAGGTCCAGTACAGTTTCGTACGTTGGTGCTTTTGCGGACAAGAGGGCATCCGTGATGTGCAAGTACACCGAATGAGAAAACAAGAATTTCCATTTCCAATCTGCCAAACGTTGAAATCAGAAACGCGCAAAGAAAAAGCGAGAACACGTACAACCGGCGAAGTTATGTCCGTCGTCAGAGCTTGCCTCATCGTCGTTCGGCGGCTCACAGTCGATGTGGTTGAGCGCAACACTCATAGGCCGGCCAAGAGCAATGGACTAGAAGCATACCCACGTCAGATTTCCTGCAGACATGATATACTGGATGTGACTCACATGCATCATTTCGAAGATATACATCTCCCAGAAGAGGTTACGACGGCGATGTACTATCTTCTCTTCAAGCTTCCATGCCGCGCTGTCCCTATCTATAAGTAGAGTGAGGCCCTCGTAGTTATATGATTCATGAAAGATGCTAACAACTTACGCAATCCTATCTATATGACGCATCGTATGAAATTAATAAATTTATCTTGGTTACAAAGCTTAACAATACGCACAGCTTGTCCAATCTTTGAGGCCAGCGAAAGTAGCGACCAAGCACTTTCCAGTGTGTACCGTGATGTGCATAAGCTCTGATACGCCGCCATAAGACTGATGGCTTGGACAGTTTCAAGCTCCGGGGAGTCAAATATAGAGCGCATGTTCAGCGCTGCACGACCGAGGCGATAATACTTCTCCGCTTCAACGCTGCATGGTGGAAGAGTCAGATCCACGAGGGCTCCCACAGAGAATATCATGTATAGCGTCGCCAGCAAATGCGGACATCTACTCGAATCCGCATCCGCCTTGCGGTGATAGGAGGCTCGTGGGTTCGTTGACGATCTCCTATATATGGGGGTGAGGATCTCGTCAATGAGTTCTTCCCGTTTAATAGGTCTGAACCACCATGAGAACTGTTCCAGATAGGTCTCACACAGGGCCCACGCACGAGGCTGTGGGGGCAAATGGGCCTCAAGCTTGTCCATGAATGCCTCGAAGTCGTCTGAGCAGATGTTGAAAGGGAAAGTGTAGGACCATTTCTCAAGATCCCAGTCGAGTTCAGGAACGTCAAGTTCCTCTTCGTCAGGCCACCCGGTTGAGGTTGTCCCCTCACCTACACCAGAAGGCCCTGCCTATGTAGGACATTAGCCTGTGACCGTACATGACTGCATGACTGTGGTTTTACGTACGAGGAACAAGGTCTAACGCGGAGGTGACTAGTGAGACATAAGGGGGCACTGATTTTGTTACGAAACGTACCTCTGAGCCGCCAGAACGTCCTATGTACTTGGTCTCTCCATGGGTACCAATAGTCAGCGTTCCAAGCGCGTCAATCGTCTGTGATAGGACGTTTCTTGAGTGTTCATCATCCACAGTACGACGGACTTCTGGCCCAAACTTGATAGTGAGATGCTCGTCACGTAGTAGTGGGTGTCTTTCGCTGGAAACACCAGCTTGGAATATGGCCAAGGCGTCTTCAAGTTGTCGTATTCGTTCACTCATCTCCGAGATCTTGCGGTGCAGCTGTTCCGTGTCTGCAAGAACAAACCTGTGATAGCGTTAGGCAAGATAAACTTGAGTTCCCGTGCGACTGAGTGTTAACTTACCTTGTCCCTTGACCAGCAGAAAGACTCCCTGAATAAAGCGTTATGAGTGACTGAAGAGCTGAAAGAACGTAGCGCTTATACCATTGGGACATATCGTCGTACAACCTCTCCGTACACACGACCCACAAGGAATCTTCTTGTCGCATTTCAGCTTTAATCTGATAGACGAATCATGTTCAGAATGACGCCCAATGTACTCAATATAATACCACTCACCGCCTGCACTCTGCACACGATATTTCGCCCCTCGCCCGCTTGAGTTCGACATCCTCGTCGTTTGTGGACTTTCTTGAGTTACGCCTGGGCTCGGCAGGCATCTCTGACAGCCAAAGGCTGCGTTTAATCTAAAAGAGATGAGGAGGTGGTGGTGGTCCGGTAATGAGTTTTGGTTTCTCTCGGTGTCCCTGTACATGCTTTCGAGCGCCTATCAATTCCTATTACAGGACATGCCGACCAATAAAATATCCCAAGAGAAACTTATGTTTCCCTTCCGGGATCTATAACCTCCAGACTCAATCGACCAGTGCTGTCCTCGGCGTCGTAAGCACGGCCAGCGAGGCCTATGAGGGCGAAGTGCCGTCATTGATGCAGCTGAATAATCCAGCATAACGCACTCAATTTGGGCTCTTGTGCTAACACCGATTTTATTACGTCCAATCATTGCCGTCTATTTCATCTAGACGCCTTTTCGCTCTTATTCGGTCACCTAGGATCGCCGTAAGACCTGCTTCTAATTGAATAGCTTAGAGATAAATATCAAGCTTCTGCCAACAGATATGACTCGATGTGCGCCCCGACGTCGGCCCAGATACCCACTAGAAATGTACGGTGAGAGTATAATCCCAAGCATGGCCGGCGAGCAGAACACCTACTGTAGCTGATCAGTGCGACGAACGCGGTGTTTCCAAAGTGATATGACTGTACTGATGGAGTCCACTGTGAAAGCGCACTATGTACGGGAGCTCGCTCTGATGCGTCTTTCGTTGCTATGATCATACGTAAGTTGGTCAGGATAGGTCAGGGTCTGAATTAATTCACAGAAACAGCTTCATATGGCGGGATAAAAGCCATAAGACTTTGACGTGTGGCTGACTGTGTTGACTCCGAGGTTAAGACATATAATTATCAGATAAGCACTATTGTGACAGCGCCCGCATCTAATCGTGGTGCCCTTACAGGACCACCCGATGGGCGCGGTCATGAAGCGTACAACGAAATGACAAATCAACGCGTCAAAGAGCATGACTTTGCAAGGTATCCTGCCACAGCCACAGACCATCGGACTTTGTGGCGTTTCAGCGAACAACTTGCAGCTTGGTTGAGCACGATGAACTCCTGGGTCGCAAATAGTTTCAAACCGAACCAGACGAAAGGAGAGCGGGCTGTATCGTGCGTATATACCTCTGAAATAGTTTCATATAATATACTGATGGCACAGCAACGCTAATAACTCGTAGCTGCGTCAAATGCGTCGTAGTTCCATGGAAGATGTTGAGTATCCCAGCCCCAGTCAAACCAAAGAGCTTTCTCGTGAAGCTCGATAAATTCGATATCGATACAACGCCTGGGTGACAAGACTATCAGATGCAAATACAATATCCCAGTCTGTACAGGTGACTTACACGATCATGAACCAGTCCCGGTAGTCGATGAGTGCTCTAGCGACATCATGCTGAGACCAAGTATTGGGTATAATGGGCACATTGGGATCCGAACGTAGAAACTGGGCACGCTCCACTAGCTCGGAAAGAAGCTCTGGATATAGTCTTGTATCGGTAATTTTGCGGCTGGAGTTAGAGTGCCAAGGTTAATACCATAACACAGTAAGTAATCATCGACATAGCACGGCACATACGTTTTCATGATCTCTCCTAGTAGGTCTCCAACCACGACCCCAAATGGATTGGCAGCTTCGATGATTGGGCCACCGGTCATCGTCATCCGGGAGACAGGAGGATAAGCTGCGAAGCTCCTCCATATGACGGGATGGTGCTCGAGCCTGTCACCATACCAAGCAAGTTCATTTGAATCGTTCAGGCGCACGAAAGCGGCCGATCTCCACGTTTCTAGACCATGAGTCTGGTCCCTGCTTCTCTTGAAGGCAATACTCTGCCAGACAGCTGCATCCGTCTCAAACACTCGGGGATCTGTCTCTTTGAGGTTCCCAGGATCGACAGTGCTCATCACATCCAAACTACCATCCATGCTGGCCTCGATGGCATCCCTCATGCGCCATTCTGATGCTTTTTGTCAGTGACACTGCAGCATTGGTTATGAGGGAGGGCGAGCTCACCGTTGCTACGCAGTTGTTCTATTCCACATCCCGAAACCCAACAATGCTCTGCGTGCTCTACACAGTGAACTGCGAGTTTTCCCCAAGCCTCGCCATCAATTTCTTCATCAGGCATCGCCCCAAGCCCGCTGGCACGGAGAACCGGCTCCCAAAAATCTATCGTGGCGTCTTCGTAGCAGTGTGCCCAGATATGAGGTCTGAGTTTACCAAAGGTGACATGTGCGATGAGATCGTTTTCCAGGTTCTCCGAAATTAGACTGACGATGTTGAGAGGGAGAAGGTCAATGTAGGAGATTGCGTGTGCCATGATTCAGTGTTGGCGTTTTGCTGATTCGTTGAGGATGATACGCTGATGTTCTGAGGTCCCATTTAATAGGGCGAAGTGATAAAGACGCGCCTACGTTAGACAATGCTTAGGTAGGCGTTGCAATGCTCAATCAATCTAAACCGAAGTCAATACAATGTCGCAAACACACCTTGTTTTGTTTTGAGTGCGGTCTGTTGTTCTTTCCTTCCTGTTTCGGGAGAGAGTCGGGTGTGAGACGCCATGATTGAGTGATCCGAGACTGCTAAAACAGCGGCACAGTGAGACACCACACAGCGAATTTGCAAGATGCAGGTAAGCTGTATGTGAACTGTGGGACCATTCAGACCGTCCTATACATCGAAATCCTGAATGAAGACACGGCGGTGGAGGATTCGCTAGTCATTCTGACCAGAGTTAAAATTAGTTTGGGGCGGTCAGTCCGCCTGCACACTAAGTTGAATCAAGTCCTCCGAGTCGATCTATAGATTAACAGACAAGGCTGTTGTTTTTGAAGGAATCAGCTAGGCAAACGGCACCGTGGATGGCACGCTACCTGTTGCTTGCAAGTGCTTGACTACCGCGCTGGTGCTTATGCCACTCACGACAGAGTCTATCAGGCACACGGTGGCAGGAACAGACATGCGCGATACTGCTCTTCTGAAACATAGAAAATTTTCAACGACAGGATTTCCATTTAGGTATATAAAGAGTCCTTACCTCGTGATGTTCAAGAGCAACAACATTGAAACAGTTCGTGTCCAGCACGGAATATCTAGAAGCATCCACATATCCACGCGATCGATAGGCCTACTAGACTCGTCAGCCTGGGATATAGTTGGTCGCAGTTAACTCATGAGTCGAAGCTTCCGGGTCTGTGCCCTTCGAATTCTATGTCACTGGCGGTAGTACTAGTAGTAGGTTGAGCGAGCGTTCCGAATCGCGGCAGTGACACGATCACATGAGAAGCGAACGCGAATATAACAGCGCGTTATTAGGGCGAGTTGAGCACAATCTCGTATGATCATCGGAAGTTCACTTTAATGACTGTGGATTTGTAGGTGCACCGCACCATACAGCTACATTGATACAAGAGAGTGTAACCCGAAGATGAAAGTGTCTAATCATACAGATGCGTGAACGACTGAACACCGTTAACAGTGGTATGTGAGCAGGGATGATGCGTAGGAAAGAGGGGTGAATGCAACGTGGAAGGGTCATGACGAGTATTAATTAGAAGCAACGAAGTGAAACCATATTACGGATACCATATCATGTAGTTTTTGATTTCTTGGATTTGAACATCCCCTTGACGTTGGAGATAACCGACTTCTTCGGTGCGGCTACCGGCTCAGATGAATCGGTGTGGCCGCGATGTGAGGGTGCTGGGGCAAAGGAAGACTGTAAAAATTCTCTCCGAAGGTCCTCGGTATCGCGCTGGTGTGGAGAGACAAGGTCGAGCGGCGCAGGGCGCCTTCTGCTCGTGTGGCCAGATGCGAACACATCAACGTCGAAGTCGGGGGAGTTGCGAAGGTCAGAGTCTTGAGTCGATATGCTTCCTCTTCTACCACCGCGGCCAGCCACACCCCGCCGCTCGTCGAATTGCACCCACTCCGATCCTCTCGCTGAGCCACGTCGCTCGTTGCCACTGAGCAGGTGGGTGTACTCGATCTCCTCCTCTTGGTCCCTCCAGACACCACCCTGGCCATCCTGCCACACCGGCGCCACACCAACCAGCTGCCCGTTCTTTCCTTTCGTCGCACCAGCCCTCTTCGCCTGCTTCTCCGCACTCTGCTTCATGTGATGCTCCACCTTTCCCCCTCCCATAAACTGCATGAGGGCAAGTTCTTGCGCAAGCATCGCTGGGCGATCCTCTGCATACTTGGACTTCTTGTCCTTAGTGGCGGAAGAGTGTGATTTAGAGTTGGAGGCTTTGGGGGTAGGGACAGGGGAAGGAATGGCTTTGGAACGAGAGGGTGGACGAATCGAGAGCGACTTGAAGCGTCTCTTGCTACGACCGCTCTGGGCTTCTTCAGTGTGAGTAAGCTCGACGTTGGGGGGAGGAGTGCTGGGGAGCTGGACAAATACAGAGGTATAGCCAACAGCTTGTAAATCCTGCTTCATCTCGCCTGAAACAGTGCCTTCGCTGCTCGTGGGGGATTCAGGAAGGTAATGGATAGGTGCAGGAGGTGCCACTGGAGAAGCTACTTGAGCAGAGTGGCGACGTCCGTGTCTAGAGGAGCGAGGGGCATCACTAAAAGTCGGCTTATTAGGAGATACAGGCGCTGGGGCCCCTGGTTGGACATGTGTCGCCCAGTTACTGATAGCAGCGAGCGATCGGCGACGCGCGTTTTCCGACTGCGTGAACGACGGAGAGTCATGAGATGCGAGTGGCTGTTTCTTCTGCGGGGGCGGCTGCGTGAGGAATGCATATGCCTGTGTGTGTGGCACAGCCGCAGTGGCACCTGAGTGTGTCGACATAGTCGGAATGATTAGAATGTGCACTGCCATCATGAAATCAGCCTTTCCGACTGTCGATGAACGTTAAGTGGCACATACCGTATGTCTATATTCAAATGCAACAGGCGATCAACGCAAGACGATGCGGATAGGGGTACCAAGGGAACAAGTAGTAGAGGATGACTGGAGTGGTGAGCACAGATGATGGTCTAGGGGAGAGAGGTCGTCGAGTAAAGACCTGGAGGTCGATAGGAGTTCAACCATGGCCGATCTTGCGTTTTTGTATGAGCATCGGGTGTCAGGATGTGGAACAGATGCTGGGGACTCAAACACAATAAAGCGATTTGTATAGCGCCGGAGTAATCGAGTATGCCGCGGGACCCCATGCGCACCTGACGGCCCTGTAAATGCGCTTCGCCTGTGGCCAGGATGTTCCTCCTTCCGTCATCCTCTGCAATCGTCTTTTGTTTTCAGCGACGTGGACTGGAAGAAGCTGTGATGATGGGACTCGGAAAACAATTACAGGTACGTCGCGCCCAGGCGCTGAGCCCGCCTCATGGCAGCGGGAAAGTACAACAACTTCCATTTTGGGACGCGTGCCACTGACCTGCGAAACAATAAGAGGAAATGAGTGTGTGATAACATTCAGTAGACAGCGCAGTTGCTCCGGTAAGAGGACGCATAACAATTAGAATTGAGTGCGCACTAGCTATGCTAATCCACTCTCATCAGCATTTCCATCGGTGACTGCCCCCGCTCTCTATTGTGTTTGCACTCTTCTAGGGGAGCCCAGGACATTGATGGTGCGCCTGCAATGTCGGTGAGAAGATTATGCATTGATAAATGAGACGTTCGTCGGGTCTCGTGAATTAAAGTAAGGGTTGGCGTAGACAAAAGAGTGAAAGGCGATAATTCTGATCGAAGAGCTACAAACATTAGTGGATATGCCAGCGAAAGCTAGGTACTCACAACTTAAGCTTAACGTGGCTGATTAGACGTCAGGCTGTGTAGATAGTGGGGCAGGCAGTCGCTTGAGAACCAATACTGTGGGCGCGGTATGCAGAGCCGGCGGCAGCCTAGTGAAGCAAATACACACTTCGTACCTGGACGATCCGGAAGAGGAGTGCGATGCAGCCAACGTTCACCATCCAAATATGGGAACCTACTATGAACGTC
Organism: Irpex sp. Y119-03; assembly: GCA_037042295.1. NCBI lineage: Eukaryota > Fungi > Basidiomycota > Agaricomycetes > Polyporales > Irpicaceae > Irpex > Irpex sp. Y119-03. The sequence goes on along the minus strand of JAXQKB010000949.1, from coordinate 118,202 downwards.
TTATATTTTTGCTATCTTCTCAATTTCCTCTCCCACTCTCAAAACCACCTCGTCACACCCCCATTGACCGACTACACTGACTCCGACAGGCCAGCCGTCCTCTCCGGTACCTGCGGGAACATTCATCGCTGGCAGGCCAGCCAGTGACGCGGGTACAGTCAGAACATCCTGAAGGTACGCATCCAAATCGTTTCCAGATTCCGCTAATCTGAAACTCTCTTGTTCAGCATCGTGAACCAGGGCTGGCGCGGTCCTGATAGCAGACGGATGTAGGAGGACATCCACGCCACAATCCAGCGCTGGTGCCTCGCTGGCCAACACGTTGCGCACTCGGAACACGCTATCGAAGTCGGCTCGTACACGTTTTCGCACTCGTTGTGCTTGAAGGAAATAGTTGTCGAAAGCACTGCGTGACGAGCATCAGCGCCGAGTGGCGAGGCGGAAACTAAACAAGATGAGATCGCTGCACTTACTCGGCAGTCAGGGCGTATGTTCCTAGCAGGATCCGGCGTTGTACTTCAGGGCCAAAGCCGGCACTGCGTGTCTGAGCGTACACATCGCCAGCTTTATGGATGTGGGTCGTCTTGTTGGGATCGATCCGTAGACCTGGAACACGGACATGAGGATGCCAGTGGCGTTTCAAACATAAATGTCTCACCATATTCAATGCCGTCGTACCGAGCTAGATTGCTGCTCGCTTCAGCGCTAGCAATCACGTAGTATGCACTGAGCGCGTAGTGGGATGACGGTAGGGACACAGGAACTATCTGAGCTCCACGTCCGGCCAAGCTACGAAGTATCTTCCTGTAGGGCTCCAAAATCGCTGGATTGACCTCGGATGGGAAATACTCCTATAAACACAGACGTAAGACTCGCAAGTCAACAATACAGCTGGAGTCCTAACCTGTGGTATCCCTATTCTCAAATTGGATAAAGTGGGGCAATCCGCCCAACTACTTGTGAGCTCCTCACAGAGCAAGACTGCTTGTTCTCTTGTCTCGGGGTACGCGGCAGTAGGGTCCCTCTCGTCATATTGATTAATCGTTTCTATTTAACGTCAGATGGCGTAATAAAGATATCCACAACAACTTACGAAATACTCGCCGTACAAGCTGTACGCTTTGTCCTAAGATACCAACACAGTCCAAACTGTCCGCATATGATGCTACTCCCCATCTAAACATTGGTGAGGATGGAAGTTGTTAATCAATCACGAGCGTACAGGCATGCCATACCTACTGAGTAAACCGTAAGAAGGTTTGAGGCCAACGACGCCGCAGTATGACGCAGGCAAGCGCACTGACCCGCCGGTGTCCGTTCCTAGAGCACTGAAATGCACAAAATGAGCCATTAGTAATTACTAGGCAAAAGGCACGCACGCTTCGCATAGCCCAGCAGCCACAGCCGCTGCACTCCCTCCTGAACTCCCTCCAGCAGACCTGAATTCTGTTCTGGAGGTGGATTCCTTTCCGGGACCAGAAGGGTTGAGAGCTGGTCCATGTATCGACCATAGATTCAGAGATCTGGTAAAGTGTATAAGTGGCACACACAACCAAAAAAATGCTACAAGACATACCCCATACCAAACTCATCGCAATTCGCCTTTCCTACTATTGGAGCTCCAGCTTCGCGTAATAGCTTCACGACAGTAGCGTCATACGGCGGCGTAAATGTCTCCAGCATTCTGGAAGAACATGATGTCGGAAGACCATTAGTGCATATGTTGTCCTTCACTGCGATTCGCACACTCTGCAGAGGACCATCGTGAGAAGCTTCGGCCGCGGTGTCTACGTGATACACTAGGGCATTATAAGCGTCTTTTGCGCTATAGGTTGCATAGCAGTGTCTGGAAGTGGTTGCTTGAGCAAGTTGAATATGTCGACATCGCGCGACCTGTCGCAGGAGCATGCCCAGCGAAGCCAGAAAGTAGGTCACGGGTGAGAGAAGGATCTCGGTAGGCGTCTGAGCGCATCAATTCCTGAACTGGCCGTGGCGGGTATTTGGTCTTGTTGACCAAAGGCTTTCGATCCTAATAGCAACAAACAATGACGAGCGCTTTAGCAACAATTTGTTCTTGAGCTTTATACCATTGACTAAGGTTTCATTTTCGCCAGTACTCCTTAGATATGTCTTCCAAAACCCTGAAGTCGAGCTTGAAAGAAAGGCTTCACAAGAAGGCAAGGCTGGCTGCAGAGCCTCCTCGCAAGTCAATTCTCAAGACCTCGACTGCAAAACCCGCTCTCAAGACGTCAAGACCTCCTCAACCCCAGCCATCATCGGCCGCGTCCAAGAAGGATGACAAAATTACGAAGGTGAAGAAAGACACGAAAGGGAAAGCGAAGGCTTCTGCTTTGACCGAAGATGACGATACACCTCCCTCGTTACCTACCTCGTTCAAAATTGTTGCCGGCTCGTACGAAAAACTACTGTACGGACTTGAAGGCACCGTCAAAGTGGACGGCTCAACATACGCCTTCGCACTGAAACCCATCTTTATCTTTCCGGCTCATATGTCATATATTCGAGCTGTTGCGGCGTCTCCAAATGGAGGAAAGTGGCTGGCGACTGGAAGTGGGGACGAGATTATCAAGGTATGGGACTTGAGAAGGAGAAAAGAAGTCGGAGGATTGATGCAACACCAAGGCATGTCTTACTAGTATCTGATGAATTAAGCACTGCCTTAACTGTGCAAATTGCAGGTTCTATAACACACCTCACGTTCCCATCGCGTTCACACCTTTTGTCGGCCTCTGAAGACGGTACACTCTGTCTGTTCCATGCCCGCGACTGGGCAGTGCTACGCTCTTTGAAAGGGCACAAGGGACGCGTCAACTCTATCGCTGTGCATCCCTCTGGAAAGGTTGTATTGAGTGTTGGAAAGGATAGGACATTGCGGATGTGGGATCTTATGCGAGGGAAGGCTTCCGCAAGCACTAAAATTTACAAGGGCACGTTCTTTCTCTCGGGGTTGTATAAATTTATATTGCCTCAGACTAATACCCCACGACAGAGGGCGAGCTCGTTCGATGGTCTGTCAAAGGAGACAAGTTCATTGTGCAAAGTATATCCACCTTGGACGTCTATACGACAGTAAACATATTTTTCGTCCTAGTTCTGTAGTAAACTGATGCTAATAACGTCTTTGTGCAGGATATGAAACTTATACATACTATAACGCATCCTTCTCGAATCCAGGACATTCACTTCACCAATCGCGCGACTGGCGAGGGCGAGCTGTTACTCGTCGCTGCTGAAGACAAAAAAGTCACGATATATGATATACCTTCGGATCCCGAACTTCCACCTTCCGTCATGGGCGAACTGGTCGGCCACGAAAACCGAGTGAAAGCCGTTGACACTCTATCCATCGCGCTACCACCCATTGAAGGCCAGCCGGAAGCCAAAACTTCGACGATTTTGGCAACAACGATATCATCGGATGGCAGAATACGTGTGTTTAACTTGGCCGAAGTACCATCTGGTCCTGCATCGCCGAATGAGAAGGTACAGCTACATGCTGTGGTGGAGTACGATACGAAGGGCACGAGATTGACGTGTATGGCAATGGCGGATGGAGAACAGGCGGCAGACGTGGTAGCGAGTGTAAACGGGAAGAGGAAACGGGGAATTGACGGAGAGGAGGACGAGGACCACGATTTCGAAACTGATGAAGGGGAAGAGGAGGAGGAGGACCATGAGTGATGAGCGAACGGCTAGCAGAGAGATGTGGTTCTTCGCCTGAGTACGTATGGTGCTCAAGAGAATGTATGTGAGTTAATATGACACGAATCCTCTATACACCCATTTTTGTGATTTAAATCACAATATTCTCGCGATCGGCAGTCACAGCGATTGTGATGAGCGCGCGGCGGGACGGGTTACTCACGATATACGTAATCTCTGTCTGTATACGTACTGATTCGCGTTTCAGACACTGTCTGTTTACCTCCCTCACCACCACCGCCGCCGCCACCGTCACTGCCAGCACTACTTCCAAGATGAGATACTCTCTTTCTCGTTTTGACTTATTGCCCCTCGAAATTCTCTCCATGATCGCGGATTTGCTCAGAGGCTCCGATCTCGTTGGCCACGTAGTCCTCAGCGAATTCCGCAAAGACTTCCGGGATTACTACTATGAGGGACGCAGCAGAGATTTCTGGGAGCCCTTGCTTCGTGCTAATGGGCTGTCCACGACGGCTGAAGAGAACCTCGAAGACAAAGATTGGGCGGAGCTTGCTGTGACGTGCGTGAAGCATGTCGAGGTCTGCCAGCACCCACAGTGCGGGATGGCGCGTCTCAGAGAGAACAGTGAGCTTCGGAACCATTCGCCCCCGGTGAACGGCGCATAAGACAGCATTCTCTGACAGTCTATCCGTAGGGCAGCTCATGAGGCAATGCAGGCGCGACGATATAGACCTCATGGACACTATGAAAATCGGCATGATGTTTGAACCTCAGCTCCACCCAAGCGGGGCATACGAAGGTATTGCATTCAAACAACCAACTGGGGGATTCCAGGGTAGCCGGGCGGACTGGAGGGTACTTGCTTTTCTCAATGAAACACCCCCGAACGGCCTACTGCGATACGGCGACAAACTTGAAAATCATCCTCTTATTTGGAGAACCTTTGCTGTGTTCCCTCCCGCAACAGGTTTGGCATCAACGCATGGTCCGTTCATTACCGTACAGGATAACGAATCTGGGAACGTCGTCGCTGACATATTAGCGACTGTCTTTCGTATGTACGTATACGGGTGTAGCAGGCTCTGAGGATAAGGTTACTGAACAACCTTATGTGGTAGGGATAGTAATGCAATACCTCAATATTACTTCAGTGAATTCATGGAGATGATGGACGACGACTCGGAGTATCTCGTAAAGAACCCCATCACTCCGAGAAGTTGGTCATTAAGGTCCACATTTGATGCACTACACAGTGTGCAAGGCTGGTTTATACTTACGTATGTTCCATTTGAAAGATGTCTTGTGTTTCGATATGTGATTAATTTGGATGGTTTAGGCGATGGAAAGGCGTTGTTGAACGCAGCGCGTTGGACGGTAGCGACGGCCGGTATTTCTACATTGAGTGGTTATTCGAGCCTCAATCCCGATCTTTACCCCGAAAATACGAGGATTACTCTGAATTGATTACCTTGAAAGGAGTTTATTAATTCTGGAAGCCTGGCATATCTTGTCTTATTCGTCGTCTTGACCTACTATAGCGCTACACGAAATACTACACAATACTTAGTATAATACACAGTGCCAGCATTACACAAATACCAACACATAGTCGAGGCCGTTAATTATATATTTACACCCTCAAACATCGTACCAGTCGTCGAGGTCCAAATTTTTCACGCATGCTATACTATGGTCACCGTATGTGCGGCGCTTGTGCTCTGAGCTGCACAGTGTATCATGGCCGGCGCAGGGGCCCTGACACAGCAATTCCTGGACTGTTGTCCTTCGCGCTCCTCGAGCTCTATGCCTGCTACATTCCTCGCCGCATGTACCGTACCATTCTGTCGTTGAACGAAGTGCGGTGTCGAGCGACTGATCGACTTGATTGAGCAGAGACGCGAGTCTATCTCACGCTCGTGTGCCTGTTTTCGAAGGCTGAGGGTGATCCTTGACATCATCGTCACTGTTAAACTAACCACAGGGACGGCATAAGCGACTGATTTGAGAAAGTAAGATGGGAGACAGACACACACAGGTAGGCGAGTCTTACGCATGCAATTTTGTTGGATGGAAGAAGAGGCACACCAAGTTAGCTCAATAGAAACCACTTATCGCCATCCGTTACTTACTGAGAGCAGATGTTTTGTAGGCCGGGAGGTGCCGCTACTAGCATGATAGTAAGGACCAGATTTACCGTAAGTATTACACTGCAACATTCATGTTACTTGAGTCGATGGAACTAACGTCGGCGGTTGCCTACCTGTAGTACAATATTCCGTCTGTCAGTATCACTTGCGAGATCTTGCCTGCAGTCTTCTTCCGCATAGGTCCCACAGTCTTGTACAAAGTGAGACCAAATACCATTGTATCGTAGGCCAGAGGCATCCACGCAAACGCCGACGCAGCCCATCCTCTACGCGAGAAGTAAGGAATTTAGCGCGTGTAGTAGTCGCGGATAGACATACACAGACTCGTCAAATATCATTGTACAGGCTATGAAAAGTGATAATATGGTATAAGCTTCCATACAATGAATCTGTCACCGGTGAGTTACGTACCATGGATCCCATTATTGTGTCTGACAGCTATACGAGGGTATGGTCATGTGAGAAGTCGCAAATTGTGTAGTTGGACTCACGAATTGCATGGGATAACAACCAGGCATTTACGCTAAGTTCAACGCAAAAACATACGCCCGTAAATACAACCACCGCCTTTTGCTTGTGATAGAGTGCCCGTATCCTGGAGTGAATTCGTTACAGAAGACGTCGCCTCCAGAACGATATCTTTATGGGGATTACTCACCGGAGGAGCATCATCAAGGCAACGATACTGATGCCAACCACGGTTGTGCTCCCTTCATAGACAACATAGTTCTTACATCTGCAGCCTGTTAAGACCATAGAGACATAATACCACGACTAATGGTACGAACCGCTAGAGCATGGCATTGTCAGTCATCATCGTTGACTCTACTACTAGATACTAGCTTACTTCCTTTGTCCAGAAAGGCGACATGTACGCTGTAAGAAACACATGCGGAATAAGTGCGAGCAATATGTCAACTATCCGATCATCTACGTACCCAGAAGGTTGACGATGAACCCGAGTGGAGTAAGATACCGGTTCTGTGAGCGGCGATAAACCATCATGGTCGTCTTTGCAGATGAAAAGGCTTACGAGTAAGAAGAGCAGCACAACTATGCAAAAATCAGATACGCTGTTCGAAGGATGGAGTACAGGAACCTACATGTTCCCTTCCGTCCTTTCCAAATATATTCGACCTATATCTTTATCGTAAGTAGTCTGCAATCAGGAGCCACTGCGGCAAAGAGATGCACACCTCTTCCACAAACGTGATTATATGGTCCCAGATAAGAATCATAAAACTCACAAAGCCTATATACTTTAGAATTCGTCAGCAGCGAAAACTAATGCGAGTATCAGCACTTAAAACCACCGTTGTCATTCGCCTATCGCAAAGAAGTACCAGTACGTAGTCAGTCCTCTCCAGGAACAACGTATTGTAGGTATCTTACACTTGGGAAGCGTCAGCTGCGAGAGGTGGCGGATCGTCTGAGTAACCTCTGGCAAAGATGTCCAAGGTGCCATCGGCGAGCATGCTGGTGCAGGCAGCGGAGGGGATTATGGGTGGGTAGGAGAAGTATTCAAGTTATTAAGGCTGGAGAGTACAGAGAAGATGTCTCGCTCAGAGGTCATAGCTTGGAGTCTTCTCTTGGCCTGAACACGATTATATATTTTTGAGCGTGATCATTAGGTCACTGAAAACGATCTTAAGGGATTAGATTCAAGGGTATGAAGTTCGGATGGGCGTACCGACACAAATAAGGCTAAAGCATTGCAAATAATACTGCTGTTAGTCTGTCCTGCATCATTAACTGCCAGATTGCATTCTCACCACTGACCGGCCCCTGCTTTGCAGATATCGTCATGACAGTGGATATATGGCTCGTGTTTGTGTCGATGGTCACCGGTCACTGTTGTCTTCGTCCTAAGCGTCGAGTGGTCAGCCACAGTTGAGCAAGGCGAGCGTAAGGACTCTCGGTACAGTTTGATGCCATGGAGTAAGCGATGCTTGTCACCTGCGTGATCAAACTCAGTATTAGTACTGCGCAGTTCAACATGAGTGGTTATCCAAGTTCATTTCATCATATGTGTCCGAGAGCTTGCTCGCCTTATGTCCCAGTTAACTTTTATCAAGGTCGACGTCATTCACAGCATTGGCGGCGTATCAGTCCCCAGATATGTGGATCGGCTGTACGAACTCTCTGATGGCCCTCTGATTCACCAAAGTTTGTGAAGGTGGCTGCATAGAGATGAACTGCCTTGAGGTATAAGCTAGTAGAGTGAAGTCAGACCTGCAAAGTGAACTTTCAAATTTAAATTAACTTTGCGTAGATATGCAGCCAATGCGAAACTTCTCACCGTGGCACTACAAGTCCTAGTACAGGCCTGAACGTCTGCCAGTGGTAAGCAAACAATTTGAGTAAGGGTAGTGGTACTACGTATATCGACCGGAAGTTGATTGGAGATGGTTCTCAGCAACGTTGTAATAGTTTGATACCCAGCCATCGTCGTCACGGTGTGAAGCGCCGAACCCAATTCGAGGCGCCACAATCTCCTAACGCACCCACAACTTATAAATCTATCAGATGCTGATCACTCGTCACGAAAGACAAGTGTAGAAAACAAGGACTACTCTATAGATACATGCAAAAAACTCTAAGAAGGGAACCGACTGTGATCATCCTAGTACCAAAGCGAAACATCCAGATGTCTAGGTGAGAATGGGGAGCATGAGTGATGCGATGCTACTATACGCAGTCTATGGTTGTTGTAAATTGAATGAGAGAAGACCGGCGTGTGGGGCTGAAACCATATTGGCCGACGTAAGATGAGATTATGCTGCGCGGAGATGAGGCGTTGATACGTTTGTAAATCGTAGCTGGCGGTGTCATAATGGGAGTTTCTAAGCAATTAATGACCTGGTATGTAGTGGCCCGGGAGAGCCCACTTGAAACGTGAAGATCTTGCGTGAGATGTCGTTGTGAGAGAAAAGATGGAGGCAGATCATGTGTGTACGATTGCTTTTGCGAATTTGCTTCTCGAACGTAGAACGGAACCTTTGAAAAATAATACCTGAGAAGAAAATGGAAGATTAGCACAGGTTTAGTACAAACGATTAAAGATAGCATTCTAGGAACACAGACACGTACAAAAGGTACAGGCGCCATCCCCAGGGCTAAAAAGGCGAATAATGTATTTGCCCAGTGGTACGTGAGTTTATCGTACATCTGCGCCGTGAACAGTGGGAACGCCATTCCAAAAAGGTTTCGCGAGAGACTTTGCCCAGCAAGGGCCGACGACGCGAAGGGTCCGTAACAGTCTGCGAGATAGGTGAAGACGGCGAGGTAGATGGTGAAAGAAGATATTTCGGTTATCTGTAAGAAAGACCGATGATCAGTATCGGGACAAGCACCGCCCTGGAAGGAGTGTATGTACCGTGATAGCAATGCAGAGCGTTATCCAAGGAACGCTGGGGAAGGTACACCATGCGTACATGAACAAGCTGCCTACCAGGCCAACACCTGCGCCCATAGCAGTGTATAGCCGCGCTTCCGGCCCACGCACACTATGATATTTCCTGTGTAGAGTTATATTCCCTTGAGCAAGGGGACATAAGATTAGTGTGACAGGTATAACTCACTTGTATGCGGGTTCTTGGACAAATAGGTGAATGATCAATCCAAACACGCTACCAAGTCTATAACATCCATGTATGAGTACGAGATAGCTCAGTGATAGAGTAAGATTCCGACACGCACAAGAAGGTGATAAAAACGACGCCTGTTTCGCCGTTGTTGAAATTATGCAACGTACGGAACACAGGTCCGATTGATCTGGGAGGAATGATTCGTGAGCGATCATGATCACTTGAACGAAATGGAGATCTACGCACTCAATCAACACGTAGAGGATGCCCCAGGCAAACCCTATCCAAACCTGTAGAACGGAGGTTCAGATTTGAGGGGCAACTACTTGACGAATACTGAGGCTTACACTAAAGCTGGCAACAACGGGCTCTGTAAGCATCAAATCTTGTCGAATATGAATACATTTCGACCTTCGCAAACACGAATGATTTTACTCACAGAGAGGTCTCGTGCACGAAATCCAAATCAGGTTCCTCAAACTGGCACGTTCATCCTCGACACGAGCCCTGTACCGGTGGTCCCCGGTTTCCGTTCTGAGCTTCTTTGCAATCCTCGTCAATACCACCGCCGAACGCGTCTCCTTCATCAAAATAGGTAAAGACGCCGCAAACACCATCGTGATGCTATTGCGCAACATACAGAGACGGAAAATGAACGGAAAAGGCGAATGAGTAAATGTCGCGGAATCAGCATCGCGCGCAACGCACATGAATGATATCCATTGTATCCACCGCCATCCAAGCGCCATCTCTGTCCAACCTGCGATGACCGGACCCAATCCTGTGATGCCGACGGCTGCAACGGAGAAGATAGACATCGGAATGCCGCGTCTGGATGAATCCATGCATCGATGTCAATTACACGTAGCGCATGGCAGTGAGATAGGTCACGCACTCATGAGGAAGAAAGAGGTCTGCGATAGTGCCTCCGACCTAAGACAGGCTATAGATGAGCATCCTTTCTGGGACTTCGACAGAGGACGAGGGAGATACCATCGTTGAACCGGTGGAGCCAGCAGCGCCGGCAATGAAGCGGCCAATCTGTACCGTATGTATATTCTGAGCGCTGCGTTCACATAAGTAGTTCAAGTCAGCTAACGCGCGAAGGTGTAAAAATGGCGTCGCAGGAATGCTTACAGAGCGACCATGAGATGCATAAGCCCGAAGATGATGATGGAGACAATGTAGAGCGGCTGGCGTCCGAACTCTTCGCTGAACGAAGCTGTAACGAGAGGTGTGATGGCGAAGCCCAAGGTGTACGTAGACAGCCCAATCGTTGCCTGGAACTGCGTGCAATCGAGGTCTTTGAGCATGGAAGGGAACCCAAGATTGTATGTAGATGCATTTGCGGCTATGGAAGGTGTCATTAATCCTACACATAGTATTTGCAGTCGTGGCACAAACCTGAGAGACCAGTGAAGAAGATGGCGGCCATAGTGATGGTCCATTTGCGCCTGGTCGTGTAGTTGAGGGGATTTCTGGGATCGTCCTTCTCGAAATCGATCTACAGAGACGCATATTAGAACGAATGGGATAAGCTCTGGTTAGCACGCACGTATATTGGGCCACCCTCCTTCGTCTCGGGTAGCTCAACTTCGGTCGCAATGGAGTCGCGTTTTGGTGAGTCTTCTGTTTTCTCGTCATCTGCATGGTGGTGATGAATATAATCAGAAAACTGTCGTCCATATGAGCTGTCTAGTTCGTGCGGCGTGGCCCTGGTGTTTTCCGTTATACGAGGGTCAGCAGGGTCGCTCGGTACGAGCCCTTCCTCTGCAAGATGATACCTGTCGAGCGTAGGGGAGCCATTCAGCGTCACCTCCTCAGACTTAGACATGATGCGGGGTGAGTGGATGGGTGAATGGACGTCGTGGTTGCAAAGAAAGTGCTTTGATTAAGTAGCATGGCCTCCGTCGCATTTCCTATCAGCACTGACTCGTGTGGGGTGAGTGCAGAGGTAAGAGCCTAACGCCGGGGTCTAAGCTGATGGATAAAGGTTAATTCCGAAATCCCGACAGTGTCCGGTTCCTGCTTCTTGCTTCCCTGCAACCAATCAGCGAGCGCGTTCGGTGACGGTGAAGCAGAGTGTGATCACGTACTCTCACGTCAAGTCCAGCAAGGAGCCCGTGTTCCTCGAGATGAACCGCGTGCGTGAGCTTTTTCTGAGCAGTGAAAGATAATTGGTTACTTTGGGTAGTATAGAAGCACGCAACGTGGAGTCAGAAGCGGAGCCTGGAGCAGCACACCGTAATTCAACATACTGCTTACGATTTACTTACGCACAAGTCTAGAGAATCTGCTGCCTTGATGCAGCATTTTGATGGGTGGAAAGGACAGGCTTTCTCCTATTTTGGCAGGGACTGGCCGCTTGAAGCTAACAAGGACAAACAAAGCGCGCTAGAGGCTTTGGCACGTATCTTATCCTCTATTCCCCATTGCCACAACCTCGCCATCTCCTTGCTGCTACTGATTTCTCTATTTCTTTGGGGCATGGTCGGACGAACATGCAGGTCCCTTACATGACATTGGTGAGCAATGCTATTGCCAAGGCACAATAAGACGTCCGACCCATGGACGGGCGGCGTGGTTGCGCGATTACTCACAACGTCGAGCATCGGAAACGTGTTTATGATCACGATGCAGAGACCTGACAGAGCTCTCAAAAATGGGACTTTTGAAATAAAATGCTGACGGAGTCATTTGGCAAGGAATGCCGCCATATCAGCGACGGACGGTGTTGAACACTAGCAGCTATATCCGCCCACGACACAAATCACCTCCACTCATCCCTAGTCCGGTACCTTCGCCCACGGGCATTTACATATGTGGTCATTGTTTAGGAGTTATTGCTTCGCCCGAGGCCCGCGGTTCGGTCGTGTACTGCTCATAAAGTGGCCAAAACTTCGAAACGTGGTGACGGGCAATGTATAATGGATATCGCATGTCGTTTTACGTTGGGTTTTGAATGCGGTGCGTCATTCTACAACGATACTAGAGAATATTCAGAACTCAGTACCGTGACTCCAGCTCGGCTGCCACTCAGTATTGTCTGCACTTCAAGCTGATCCTTCACGTTGACGGCTGATCGATGATTTACTAGAGCAGAACTCTTATCACCCGCGTACTCAAAAGTGTAAGGAATGTATCGTTATCTATGAGACACCGCTATTCGAGCCAAATTACGAACGCTGCTCTAGTTCAATATCTGCAAAGACACGTGGCCAAGGCCCGGCGTGCGGGTTTATGGAAACGGGCGCAAGTCGATCAATATATGACAGAAACCCTAGCCACAGTATAGTGGACACCTCAGTAGGGTGGTATGAATGGAAGACAACCTCGGTTTTACTGTGATGCGTACCGCGAGGACTCCTGCTGTCTCGCACGACGCCGCACGGCGCACGCCCGCAGAAATGTGACAGATAGGTGTGTATGGTCACGCGTCGGGTCACTTAGATTGTCACACCAGCCTACGCAAATTTTAAAGTGAAGGCCTTTTTCTTTGCACGACCATGTCGAATACACGCAACCCTGCTAATCTACTCGATACCTTGCCCCTCGAACTTATTTCTCTTATTTTCGACAACATTGGCTACGATCTCGTCGCGCATGTCACCTTTAGTAAACTCAGGCCGTATATCTATGATTGCTGCTATAGGAACCGAGGGCCTACGTTTTGGCAGCCTGTTCTCCGTGCCAGTGGGATAGGCCGCCTGGAAGACAAAGATGAACTTGCTGAAGACGATGCCTGGGAACGGCTGGCTTTCGAATGCGTCGAACACGCCACGACGTGTTTGCATCCGGAGTGTGGGATGGTTCTCCTTCGAAGTAATGGTAAGCCACTATCATATACATTAAAGATCAAAGAATACACTTTTCACGTTCGTCCTCATATGTGTCAGAAATGTCCGTGATAGACGCCATTAATGAAGCTGGTATTTCCCTCATGGACACAGTTGACCCTGACGAAGACGAACTGGTACCTGGCGTAGACACGGTCGAGCCACACGACGTATACCGAAATATAACCTTCAAAAAACGCAAGCCCTACTTTGAAAACTGGCCCGGTAAGGAAACATGGCAGACCGCGGCGTACGTACGCGCCGAAGCACCCGATGGGACACTGGACTTCGGGGACCAGCTAGTGAAGCACCCGATTATGTGGAGGAGCTTCGCAACATTCCCTCCCGTCACGAAGTTTGGCATACTTGGGACAGCGCTCAATGTTGATGGCTTTAATCCGGAGGGTGTTGTCGTCGGTGATCTGCTAAAAGAAATCATGGATTGTTGCGAGTAAGAGCTTCGTATTATTACTCGAAGCACGGGGGATTAATTTACTATGACGACCTATTAGGAGGCGGAAGGCCTCAAGACTTTGGACTTCGGAATTCGCAGACATGATGGACGACCTTGAGCGAGATCTTGGGTATAAAAGAAGGAGGGGTAGCTCTTCACTTACAGGACTTCCAATATTCCCACAGAGTTGGACCCCAGCAAATATGTTTCGCGTACTACGGGATTACCGGGACTGGTTTACAGTCGTGTAGGTACCGCTCCCTCCCGCTCCCTCTTGATCTAGATATATCATACTGAATGTACTGATCATCAGGCGTTGGGAGGGATTACAACTTATACCAGGGGAGCCACTGGAAAACACGGTGTTCTTCTTCTGGGATTTCATGCCCCAAAAGCTGCCAAGTGATTACCAGGAATTTAATCGTAGAAGGATGTATTGAGTTTATTGGTTATCTGTTATACGAACATGTATGATTATCATACAAGTCGCTCAGTGTCTTGACAAGGAAATACAACAGTTCCTACGGTCTAGAGGAAGATAATGTTAGGTTGGCTCTGATGCCTGCTGCGAGGATCACGCACGGCGGGCGAAATGTGACAGGCACCTACAATCACGCGTCGGGGAACTCACATTGTCACGAAACTTGTAAATTTCAAAGCGAAGACACTCTCCTTAGCACTACCATGACGAATCCCCGTAGCCCCACCAACCTTCTCGACACGCTGCCCCTCGAACTGATTTCTCTCATTTTTGACAATATCGGCCACGACCTCGTCGCGCATGTCGCTTTTAGTAAACTCAGGCCTTATATCTACGATTGCTGCTATAGGAATCGTGGGCGCGCGTTTTGGCAACCTGTTCTCCGTGCCAGTGGAATCGGCCGGCTGCACAAGGACGACAATCTAGACGAAGACGATTCCTGGGAGCGATTGGCGTTCGAATGTGTGGAGCACGCAGTAGTGTGCTCACATCCCGAGTGTGGTATGGCTCTCCTTCGTAAAAACGGTATGTCCTTACTCTGACGGGTCGCAGAGTCCTCTGTTTACGTCTGTCTTGATCTGTCAGAAATGCGTATGACCTCAAGCATCGAGGCAGCAGGTATTTCCCTCATGGATACCCTTGGACTTGAAGAAGGGTCCGAGTCGGAGGAGCCAATACCTGGGTTAGATACGGTCATACCAAACGACGTATACCGAGGTATCACGTTTAAAAAGCGTACGCCTACCATTGAGAACTTGCACGATCCGGAACTGTGGCAGACTGCGGCGTACGTACGCGTTGAGGCCCCCGATGGAACACTGGACTTTGGAGATGAAGTGGTAAACCACCCGATTATGTGGAGGAGCTTTGCGGTCTTTGCTCCGGTCACAGACTTTGATATAATTACATCGTTAATCCCCGTTGAGACCTACAATCTGGATGGCGTCATTGTTGGTGATGTGTTGAGGGGTATCATGAGCTGGTAAGAGTCATAAAGCCGTCCTGAAGTTGTGCAGCTGAATTCACCACGTCTCCTCGTCAGGGTCGGCGTGAAGTTCGACACTTCCATGTTTGCAGATTTGATTGCAGACCTCGAGGTTGATCTATTTCGCAAAGAAGCCGCTGTATCTTCCTTGTCCCCCGATATTAGGCTATTCCCAGGCAGTTGGCCACTGTCATGTAAATTCCGCGCGTTACAGGACTACAGAGATTGGTTTACGGTCTTGTGAGTATTACCGCGCTCATTCAAGCTATGTTATCATACTGAATACGTACTCTGATCACATCAGACGTTGGGAGGGCTTACAGAATCTAGACGTGGAAGATAATAAGATATGTTTCTTCTGGGATTGTGTTCCGCAGAAGCTGCCAGATGACTATGATGAGTTTAATCGTAGAAGAATGTATTAAAATTATTGCTTTTATCTATGTTCGGCTATATACATCGCTTATGATGGTTGTGCAACTCGCTGAGTGCATTGATGAGAGAACACGATGGTTCTTATGCCAACATCTCAGGACCAGGTCTGGTTGACGAAGCAGCGAGTTCAGCGATAGAAACTTAATATCCCAATATCTGAGACCTTTGTTGATTAGCGTGGATGGGGAACCGTCTCGGCAGAACAGGGACAAAGCGCAGAATTGCATACACTACAATACCATGGCCAATGTTACAAATATGTTCAACAACTACATTTCTTCATCGTCAAAGTTAATCTCTTCAACCGGGAAGTCACCAATCTTGAGGCGGTCAGGACGAACAAAGACTCCGTAGTTCGGCTTGCACGTGAAGTACCGTTCTCCTTGGACGCTGAGACAACAGCACTCGGCCACTCATTCGCGCGTACGAAAGTATGACAGGACTCACGACCCATCGTTCTTTCCCATAGGTTCATCATATTCAACGCCAACCCAGACCCCTTCCCCAGTTCCAAACTTCGTAGGACCGACAAATCGCACAGTTCCACGCTTGTGTAGGCCAGGCTCCGTCGATTCGACTTCGCATCGCGAGCCAATGGGGATGTTCAGGTGAGGAGTGGGCTTTGACGGGGCAGGAGCATCCGCTTCAGCAAACCTTCCGATCTTATGGCGTTGTTTGTACGCAAGTACAGTATCTGCGATGATATAACATCAGGAGAGGATATCGTAACTCTAACGAAAGAGTGTACCTTGACGCTGAGCATACGCCTCATCTGTTAGCTCGAACTTCTCCACTTGAGATATATCCGTCAGCTGCCCTGTGAAAGATGTGGACGGATCTGTGTCGATCACCTTGTATCTCGTGTCAGACACGGATAACTCGTACAAGAAATAGTAAATTGCACATACCTTCAGAAACTGGTATTCGTGCACGCTATAGAAACCAAGGGGTTTCGAATCATCAGACAAGATCGCCAACGGCTCGGTGTCAGTCTCAGTATTGTAGAGGGCGATTTGCTGGTTCTTGGCTGGAATGCCTGTGATAAATTCAAGTTTATTCTGCGTCGTAATAGAAGTTAGCTGTCAGACATGGTCACTATCAAGCCCATTACCTTAAGTTGTTCTATCGTCGTATGTAGGTCAAATCTTCTCTCTGAACGAGTGTCAGGCGAGACGACGAAGACGCTGACTGTGCTTGACATTGGGGATAAGTATCCAGCGGAGGATAGAGTTTATCTGTATTGCATATGTAGATGTTAAGGATACTATAAGCTTTTGATACATATAATGCTTACGATACTTTGCGATTTTGGATACCTGGCTTGAAGTCCGTGTCAGAGTGAAAGTGCGCGCCCATACAGTAGTTCGGTCAGATTTAATCGGCGATTCCCACGTGAGATCCGTGATCGCGTTTGTGGCGCGTGCATATGCCTGAGCCGTGGCAATGCCAGTGAGTCCTTCGCTGACGACCACCACCAATTCCCTGCCCATTAAGCACTAGAAGATGTCAGCGAATTACCTCGAACTTTTGCCTCTAGAGCTCATCTTTATGATCTTCGAAAACCTCGATCACGGCCTGGTCGCGCATGTCACGTTCAGCAAACTCAGACCTGACATCTACGAGTTCTGCTACAAAGGTCGTGGACCAGAATTTTGGAAGCCAGTTCTTCGCGCCAGTGGCCTGTCTACTTTAGAACTCAGCGAACACGACCATGAAGTTCTGACCTCACATGAATGGGAGGACCTAGCAAGAGAATGCGTAAAGCATGCTGAATCTTGCAAGCATCCAAGATGCGGTATGGCCCGTCTACGGGAAAACGGCAAGCGTCGCTTTATTGTCTTATGATTATTCTACTCATACAAGTCTGCGGTGTGTACTCCAGAAGAGCTTATGCGGTCGAGTATCAGCTCTGGTGTATCGCTTATGCGAACGCTCGATTCTTGTGACGAGGATGATCTCGAATTTATCCTGGATCTTTACGAAGAAGAGAAGCACTTATCTTTCAGCACTGCTATGGACATCATTACGTTTAAGACCCGCGAGTACAAATATGCTGTCGATTTGCCTGCCGAAACTTGGCGTTCTGCCGCATTCATCCGCCATGAACCCGCCAATCCTGAAGATAAGGACTCGCTGCAATACGACGACGAATTCGCCAACCACCCCATATTATGGAGAAGTTTCTTTGCCTTCCCTCCCATTGCCAGGTTTCGCGTCACAGCTGCCGATCAGGCTAAGACAATAGCACCTCACAATCCCGACGGAGTTATCCTGGCTGACGTTCTGGAAAATATCGTGGAGGTGTACGTCCTGCTCGTTATTGCCGGAATGACCAAAATGCTCATATTTTGCTCCAGAGACAGGTCTGCCCACATGGATGGTTCAGACTACCTCGATATGATTGAATGGTCCGATTTAAAGAAGGAAGAGAAGAAACATCCCGTGATAATTCCCCGGAGCTGGACTCTGAGCAACACGCTAATGGCACTACACCGCTTCCGGGATTGGTTCAAACTTGTGTAAGTGTGGAATCCATACATATACAGTACAATGGCTGTCGGCTGATAGAACCTTCAGGCGCTGGGTAGGGCTGAATGTGAATCAGGTAGACGACCGCAACATCTTTTGTAATATGAATTTCAAGGCTCAGAAACTGCCTGATGACTACGAAGAGTTTGACCGCCTCACAACGTACTCATATATACCTTGAAGGCAACAATTTCGGAGGGTTCATGTCATATTTTGTCCACAGATACTTAGTCAATAATTCGCACAGTAATATCAGTGTACAAGCCTACTATGAGATGGCAGTGAAATGTGAGGCCGTGCTGTGTATGAGGGCCCGTTTGGTCGTGTAAGTGAAGAAGCTATTGCATCTATGCGATGACTTTGAATAGTTGACTCGAAAGTGCAAGTCCCCAGTCATCGTGCCAGGTCTCATAGATCTCACCGACGATTCCACGTGAGGTGCATGATCGTGCTCTGGAGGCTACTTAATTTGGACGCGACCTTGACTGGTTTATCTACGACTATTGCGTTAACCTGGACCACCATGGCACAGTCTAGGATGCCAACGAGTTATCTCGACCGTTTGCCCCTCGAACTCATTTCCATGATCTTCAAAAACCTCGGTTACGACCTCGTCGCGCATGTCACGTTCAGCATCCTCAGGTCAGACATCTATGATTTCTGCTACAGTAGTCTGGACGCGGAATTCTGGCAAAGAATACTTCGTGCCAGCGGACTCGCGACATTAAACCTCACCGAAGGTTACATGGAATGCCAGACCCGCGACGAGTGGGAGCTGTTGGCGAGGGAATGCGTGCTACACGCCGAGGTCTGTACCCATCCGAAGTGCGGCATGGTCCGTATACGACAGAACGGTAGGGACTTCTGGCACACTGGTGGAAGTAAACAAATAGCTCATGGCATACTGTGTTATAACATTTATTTCAGAGGATGCCGTGAGGAAGAGCCTGAACCACGGCGTTGACCTCATGCATACCTTCAGCACGGATAACCCGAACGATACAGCGACACTCCAGGAACTTCATGTCCTCGAATTTAGCCCTGTATGGGATGGCATTGCATTCAAAAAGGCCCGTGCGGGTCCAACCAAGAAGTGGCAGTCCGCCGCGTTCGTACGCCCCGCAGAAGACGACTCAGAGGACGACACAGAGGACGACGCAGAAGATGATGACACCTTGCAGTACGGCGACAAACTAGTCGAACATCCTGTACTATGGAGAAGCTTCGCGACGTTTCCTCCCGTTACCGACTTTACGATGCTTTTGCATGAAGATGCGAGGATGGAACCTTATAATCCCGACGGTGTCATCGTGGCCGACGTACTACAAAACATTTTGGATATGTATGTCCTGCTGATCATCATGATGTCCGTTGCCGATTGTAACCACATTAATTGTGGACCTCAGCGATAAACAGCTCCGCATGCATAATTTGGACTTTGTGGGGCTCATCGAATCCACACTAGGGAGTCGAGAACAGCTGGTACCCCGAAGCTGGACTCTGAGTGACACGCTCAGTGCACTAGGAGACTTTACGGACTGGCTGATCCTCGTGTGAGCTCCAGGTGTGATATTCATGAGTGCGTGTTCACTAATACACTGTTTAGACGTTGGGTAGGGTTGAAACCTCGCTCAATCCTTGAAAACATGGTCATCTGTGAAATGGAGGTCAAGACGCAGGAATTACCCGACCGCTATGGGGACTTTTTCCATCTCACCACTTACTACTGACAGATATTGTAGCGAGCATCCGAACGTGGTTACGCCTGTCGTGATTTGCGCTATTATCCATTCTCGACGAAGATCTGATCATGTCGTGTTGATGTTCCGTCCACAGATAATCAATAATTCGTACAGTAATATCAGTACAAGCCTACTGGCACGAGACGGCAGTAAAGTGTGATGCAATGTCGCGTACGACGAACTGTCTAGTCATGTAAGTGAAGAAACTATTGCATCTATGCGTCTCAGTGGCACCGCATAAGCACCACCACGATGCGAAGCCCAGGCCAATGTAATCCAAGCCAGCTATTCTACTCGATAATGTTCAACTCCCTCGTCCGCGTCCGCGCGAACTCGTCTTTATAAGTGTTCCAAATCCTGTAGGTTCAAGTCAACAACGAGACTTCCGTAGACTGGTCAGGTCGTCACTCGCACGCACCTCATGAGTTCGTCTATGTACTGCGCCTGCACTTTCCTTATTTCGTCTAGGGTAGGTTTATCGGTTTGTTCCACACGAATTGGGTTGCCGACTATATGGGAGAGAAGGGAAGCAGGTAAGCAGGTGAGCTTGGAACGAGGATGCGATACAGGGTAGCGCGGACGCACTCGCTACGACGATCCGTCTGCGGTATGGTAGTAGTCCGAGATTATCTGTGTATGGGGAATTTCAGCCTCTCGAAACATCATATGAGAACGCATCGAACGGCAATACGTACAATTTAAAAGGCCACGTCCATGAAAGAAGGGGAGAGTGAACCCGAAGACGCTTTGGAACTTCTTCTGTAGTTTGTAGATCGTCGTGCCCTTGTCGTTTGGCATTTGTTGATAAATCTACACGCACGTCAACATTACACATGTCTCTGCAGTGGTAATAAAATAATAACGCACGTCGTTTTCGCCAAAAGAGAAGACGGGTACGAGATCAGCGCTGTCACGGGTGCATAACGGTTAGGAGTGTGAAAAACTCGGATGTAACCAAGGAGCTCACCCGTATTGTATAGCAAGCTTGATAAATCCCAGTCTACGTGAAGAATTCGTGTTAGTACAGGTATATCAACCCATTTCTCGCTAATGAAAGCGCACCGTTTTCGTAGGGTCAAGTCAGCCGTTCCAGGATGTGCGCTCAGACTCTCAGCGGCACCACCCACCACAATCGTGATAGCCTGGCCAGCTCCTCTCTTTAGGATATTTGAACACGAGGCTTTGCTCACTGAGCATATGCCCAGTGCAAGAAGGACGTCTCTGTATAAGGGGACGCGGAAGTTTGACGCTAATGTCAAGAGATGTGGGGTTATCCCCGGGAAGGCTTCAGAGAAACCGATAGCTGGACCAGATAGCGGAGGAATGTCAACGACGATGTAACATGAGACTTTCGGAGAGCCGTTATGATACTGACCTTCAGTGGCGAATGTACACATCGCACCCATTCCAATTATACCATGTGGATGGTACCCGAACACATATGGTCTGTCTGGTGGGAGATCGCACGTCTGTATGTGCGATTAGCTGCGTTTTGTACGCATATATAGGACCGAAAGTACCTTTAGAATACTGTGTAAACCTTTAACGGTCATGTAACGCGTGCAATGACGAACAACTACTCACGAAGCGGGGTAATACTCTGCAAAGTATCTCCAGAACCTCCCTCTGCGGAACCACGGACTCAGCCTCCCTCCATGTTCAGGACTTGGGTCGACATATATAAACAGCAGATAGAGAGCTAGGAATGGCCATAGTGGCGGGTATGACCTAACACAAAGGTGTAAACATGTACTTATTCGTAGCAGAATGGAGGGGCACGTACCATAGGAAGAGCCACAGGAATGTCGCGATCACTATCCCCGTTGACCATACCGCCACAGACAGCATCTGCAGTCGCCTCTTTCGAGGGATCGCCGCAGGTACAAAGCTATACCCAAAACATGAATACGTCTCTGTCAGTCCGAGTCCCAATGCCACTCCATATAGACGGCCACGCACTCGACTTTAGCATGGAGGTTGGCGACGACGGGTTTGATATGCAACGAGGACGCGGTACTCGACAATGAAGAGAGTCGTCCACGGAGAGACGAAGAAGAGAGTGTCCTCGTTGCCGAAGAGAACGCCATGGGTGGCGGGAATGTCAACTGGATTGGGGAGCGAGCGTGCTTGATGGGACAGTGCCGAATACCGTGCTCCCTTCCCCGTTATGTATACAAGCCAGCAGTACTAGTAAGGGTAGTGCAGACAAGAATACGAGCAAGAGTGTAGCCAAGAGAGATTAGTCGAAAGCCAAGGAAGGAGGATGAGAGTTGCAAGAAAGTGTGATTTCAGGTTGGAGTGGTGCAGGGCCACGGATCTGTTGACGCTCTCCCGACGGTGGCTGGAGTCGGCAGTGGTGTTCAGCTATTATTTCTCCCTCAAATACCGAGACGGGCTCTTCGACTCAACACTTATCAGATTTGGAAGAGACCGCTTCATCTGGACTGTGCGAGAAACACACAGACATTTTACGCCTACTCTTACGTGCAAAGTGATATCACCGTCTGATGATCACAACGAAAGAAGAGAAGAAAACATTCGGATTTGTCATGGTACATGTGCTGTAAGCTATCCCTACATTCTACGACGTTTATTCATGCTACGGTGCAAAGGAAGAACTGATAACGATAACAAGGGGAGAAACAAGGGTCACGACCGGGCTCACGCGTACAAGTCGTCTTCGGCGGTGTCGTCGGCGCCGAACCCAGCGTTGCTCGCGACGGCCGCCTGGCCAGCTCCAGCAGACCCTTCGCCGCCCTCCGGGAACTTGAAGTTGTTGCCGAACGAGCGTGATTGTTGCAAGTTCTGATTGCACGAGATAATCGTCAGCATATGCTTACGGATTGTGACAATGAAAATCGGTACGTACCTGGGCAAACATCTCATACCGTCTGATGTCAGCATCCGACACCGAGCGACGAGCGTACTGCATAGCCTCTTCGAAGTGTTCCCGAGTGATGACGGGCACAGGGTCCTCCTCATCAACGTCCTCCTCCATCTGTGCGTCCTCAGCTTCCTCCTTCTCCTTCTTCTCCCGCTGTTTCCGGATATCGGCCTCGATACTCTGACGGATAGCAAGCTTGGCCGCCCGCTGGCAAATCTCCGTCAAATCAGCACCAGAGAATCCGTGCGTGTGCTGAGCGAGGAAGTTCAGGTCGACATCCGGCGCTATCGGACTCTTCTTGAGCGTGGCCTTCAAAATCGAGAGACGAGAAGGTTGATCGGGGAGGGGGATGTAGATAAGCTGGTCAAGACGACCAGGACGGAGGAGGGCAGGGTCGATCTGGTCCGGTCGGTTGGTCGCGCCAATGATGAAGACGTTCTTCTTCGCGTTCATACCGTCCATCTCCGTCAGGATCTGGTTGAGAACACGGTCGGAGGCGCCACCAGCATCACCACCAGCACCAGAGCCGCCACGGGCCTTAGCGATGGAGTCCAACTCATCGAAGAACATCACACAGGGCGCAGCGGCACGAGCCTTGTCGAAGACATCACGGACGTTCGCCTCAGACTCACCGAACCACATGGTGAGCAGTTCAGGACCCTATTATATACAACTTTTAGTATCTTGAAATCATACCTATGACCAATAGAACGTACCTTGATCGAGATGAAGTTCGCCTGGGTCTCGTTGGCGATGGCCTTCGCAAGGAGGGTCTTACCCGTACCAGGAGGACCATAGAACAAGACACCCTTTGATGGCGACATACCGTACTTGAGGAACTTGTCGGGGTGTTCGACGGGGTACTGCACGGTCTCCTGCAGCTCCTGCTTGACCTTCTCCAAACCACCAATGTCGTCCCACTTGACGGTAGGCACCTCGACGACGGTCTCGCGCAAGGCGGAGGGGTTCGAGGTGCCCAGGGCGAAGCGGAAGTTCTCCATAGTGACGCCCAATGAGTCGAGGACCTCCGCGTCGATGGTGTCCTCGTCCAAGTCGATGAGGTCCATCTTCTCACGAATTTGCTGCATGGCGGCTTCCGAGCAAAGGGAAGCAATATCGGAACCGACGTAACCGTGAGTGTCAGCAGCGATTTGCTCGAGGTCGACGTCATCGGCGAGCTTCATGTTCTTCGTGTGGATACGAAGGATTTCAAGACGGCCAGTAGGGTCGGGGATACCAATGTCGACCTCACGATCGAAACGACCGAAACGACGCAGGGCGGGGTCGATAGAGTTGGGTCGGTTAGTGGCAGCCATGACTACAACGTTCGAACGAGCCTTGAGACCGTCCATGAGAGTAAGCAGTTGGGAGACCACACGACGCTCGACTTCACCATTCGTCTATGCGCAGAAACTGTTAGTATAAGCATACGTAGAAGCCGCGACTGCATACCTTTTCACGCTTAGGAGCGATCGAGTCAATTTCGTCAATGAAGATAATAGCAGGCGAGTTCTTTTCAGCCTCCTCGAATGCCTTTCTCAAATTGCTCTCCGACTCTCCAGCCATCTTTGACATGATCTCCGGACCGTTGATCAAGAAGAAGAATGCGCCAGTCTCGTTGGCGACTGCACGCGCCATGAGCGTCTTACCGGTACCAGGAGGACCGTACATGAGGATACCACGAGGTGGCTTGATACCGATCGACTTGAAAAGTTGTGGGTGACGGAGAGGGAGCTCAACAAGTTCACGAATCTGGGCCATTTGCTTGCGGCAACCACCAATGTCATCGTAGCCGACGTCGCTGAGGTTGGCCTCCTCATCCTCACGCTTGACGGGATCACCCTCTGTTCACAAGTCAGATATGAGTCACATTATGCAAATATAAGAACGCACCTGTGTGGATGACCGTATCCTGCGCGACTATACAGAACTCGGCCGGATCGGTCTCGATGACCTTGAACTCGACTGTTCGCATACCACCGCGAACAAGGAAGGTGTCGCCTTTCCTGACGGGCCTGTAGGCTATAGACAATTGTTAGCGAACTGTTTCGAGACGTTCCGAGCGTATCAAGCGTACCTTCCAGGAAGTACGGCTTCAGGTAGACATCAAAGATGTTGCCACTAAGACCCTCGATGGAGTCGTCAAAGGGCAGGACGTGTATACGCTTGCCGTACTTGATGTCAGAGCAGGCGTGGACGTGGACGAGGTCTCCGAGCTTGACGCGAAGGTTGTTTCGCGCGACCTTGTTCACTTGGATTTTACCCTCCTCGACATCATCCGAGCTCAGGCAGATCAAGACAGTATCTCTCCTCTTCTTTCCGCTGCGATGATGATTCTTTCAGTCCGAAAGCTCTGAGAACGCGTTACTGAACTTACCGAACGATAATGGTGTCACCACGGAAGAGCTGAAGTGCGTCCATAGTGGCGGGGTTGAGGGTGGCGACTGCACGAACATTAGACTCATCTACAGTTAGATTCTCGTCTGTCACTTACCAGAGTTATCATCCGCTGTGGCCTCATCGACAATCAAACGGTTAGGACTGTAAAGACAACTTGTCAATGACTTGCACCGCGATCTTGTAAGAACAATACGTACGACTTCTTGGGTCTCAAGATAGCAGTCGAAACATCGTCATTTCCGGGTCCTGGGAGGGCGCCGCTGGGGTCAGCGAGAGTGTCGGGCATGATTCAAGGTCGTGAAGATGGAAGTAAGAAAAGAAAGAGATTGAGGACGTGACGGTCAAGGGACGAGCTTTATGGTCAGAGCGACGCGCGTCCTCGCCCCCACAAACGCCTATCGTCCAGGACGCGTGGACTGGCCGTGGGAAACTCGTATTATTGGTCAGTTCGAGGACGTTCCACCACTTTCTCATTCGGGCAGTGTTAGTAAGAACGACACGTACGATCTTGTGAGGTTACAAAGGAATAATAGAAACGCAAGTGCTTTTGTACACTGTGTCTCAAGGTAAGTTATACACTAGCACTGTATTCAGTCTTGAGCCTGTTCATCTATACATGGAGCGAAGACAAGTGAAAGGCGACACTGGCACGCTAAGGAGCAATATAGATGTCTTGTCTGCATAACAGATGACGGTATCTAGAACAGAATGCCATTCATTGACTACCTCGAGATGCCTCGAGTCCCAATATAATCCGTCGCTCAAGGGCTTCCCGCGCCTTTTCACCTGGATCACACTTCGACAACTTATCATAGTCATACCACACAAGCACCGAGTCCGACTCCGTCACAATCCGGCGCTGGCTGTACGACCACGCCACCGCCAGGCAATGGAAATGTGTCTTCGCCAGTCGATACGGAGCAAGGGCGCTCGAAGGAACTTGTGTAGATGCAGGCCCAGATTCGGTGTGAGATGCAGACTTCATTGCACCGGCATGAGGCTTGTGCGCGATGAGGAGCGTGTCTGGATATGTGACCGGCCGTTTGTAGTCCAGGGAGACGGACTTCAGTATGAGTGAAACGCCTTTGCCTTTGATCATGTTGTCCGCCTTCTCCGCGCCACCAATCTCGTGGCCAAGGGACCTCATCCACTTAATGCGGCCTGACTCAAAGAATCGCACTGGATAAGAGACAGTAATCTCAGAAGTATGGTCAGCAGGCAGGGAGAGCGTACTCAACGATATCGGACGTTATTCACATGTCTAGAAGCTACTGAGTCAGTAAATTGACATAAATTTACAGTCTAATATTCACAACATACTGGAAAGAATCATGGTCTCCCCATACGATGGGCTGTTCCCAGAAGCTGGTAGGATCGTACCCAAGCCTTAACAGCTCGGCACGTCCTTGTGCGAGAATGGATGCGTCGATGTCAGACACATCGTGGTCCTCTGGATGAGCTGGGCCCTTTGTACCCGGGGCAAGGTGGTACGGTGATGTAGGATCGCGGAATGCTGCCTGTAGTGTCTACTAGACGTCCAGTTAGGATGGCCAATCACCGTATGGAAGGTATCGCGAGAGCTGACCTTGATGTCTGAATGGCTCCAGCGTTGTTGACAGTCGCGCTTGCCAATGGACAGTCTCGAAGAGAGCTGCCTTCCCAGCATGCATCGCTGTGTTGCAGTAAATACACTCATAACGGCTGGTAAATCAGAGTATGAGTGAAGTCCGGGCTAAGTTCGACCGGACCTGCCGTTTTGGTGACAAGTCTAGGATCGTATACTCCAATGAAGCGGAGCTTATTTACCGCCTGTATAAGCGCATCGGAGTATCAACGGAGCCTCAATAGCGGGGATTACTTCAACTTCGAACTTTCAAGTTCGTTTCGCTCACGTCTTCTCTTACGCTCTTGTTTTCTGCACTCTTTCTCGTAACTTTGCCCTGGAGGCGGCATCGTAAACTCTTGGCTGTATAAACGTTGGCCTGCGAATGACATAGGGTCGTATCGTATTATAGAAGGTGAGTCTCCTTACTTGTATCCGAGTCTTGGTTTAAACATGACCGCAACTTCTGCAGCAAACGAACTACGCCTGAGGCGACTCTAATCCTCGAAACGTACCTTCAATAATACAGCCTGATATTTGTTCAGTAATCTCGTCGCGCCAGTTCGCTGTGTTCTTTTCAGCCAAGCTCTCAGCTCTCCCACTCTGCCGTTCTCGTGTCTTGGTTTACTCTAGAACTTGGGTCTCTCTAGTCTCTCTCTTGCATCCAGCATCTCTTTGTTTTATTGCAGTCAACGTCATCCAGATGGACGGCTATACCTCCTCTCGCGACCCTCGACGGGCCAAAAGGCCTCGCTCAGAGAATACCGATCTCTCATCTAACAGACGGGCCTCCCCTTCGCCTGATAGGCGAATGGTCGTCAAAGACGAACATACTTCTTCTGCCAGGCTTCCACCACCCCCGTTCGATCAAGTCTCAGCAGATACTATACTGAGAACCATAGACTCTGTCGACTTCCGTGTCAAATCTGCCATCCTCGTCGAGGCGTCCGAACACTTTCGCGCGTGGTTTAGCGAAAGCGCACCACCAAGACGTTCCAGAAATAATGCAAGAGACTATGATCCTGATAACCTGCCTATCATCCGCGTCGTCGAGAATTCCGAACTGCTGAACATTCTTCTGCGGTTTTGCTATCCTGTGGAGGAACCTTGCATCAAATCTTCTCTGGTTCTCTGCGAGGCGATTGTGGCATCCAAACGATACGAGATGCACTGTGCTGAGCAGAGACTCTTCCGAATCTTCGATACACATTCCGAAAAGGATCCTCTCAAGATGTACATGTTCGCCTGTCGACACAAGTTGCCTAAAGGAATAGCTTCCGCCGCAAGAGCGACTCTCAACCGGCCTATCCAAATGCTAGATGTTGCCCGCCTCGAAAACATCTCGGAAAACGAGTTCATCAGTGGAACGGAGCTGATCCGTCTGCAGGCCTACCACAAGGCATGCGGCCAAGCAGCCAGTAGCGTTATCGGGGCCATCTATGTGTACACCGCGGACCTCACGAGTAATGAACTGAAGCTCCCTTGGCTGCCAATGGGCGAATGGACGTGGTTCACGTGCCAACACAACAATTCCGTATCCGCAACTGAGATGGTCATCATCCAGAACAACGTGGAACTACCCGCTGCGAAGTGGTGGACGAACTATCTTCGAAAGGCTCAGGAGAAACTGAGGAATCGACCTACCGGTGCGGCTGTCCAAGACATGAAACCGTTTTCGGCATTTGCGGCTGCTGCTACCGACCACTGCGGGCTGTGCAAACGCCATGTCATCTCGGACCTGCATACCTTCAATAATCTGCTTGCGCACCAGGTTGAGCGGGCCGTCAGCGAAGTAGGTATTCGTATCTATGACTCTTGTTGCCTCTATCTCACTATTCCGCACTGTAGGTAGAGTTTGATCCCAAGCCCGAGGTGAGACCGCTGGGGAGTGCGCCGGCCACAACTCCATGGTAAGCATTGCCTCGCGATGAAACGATCATGGGAGAAACGTGACTCACTCGTGATGTAGATGACACCCTGTTTACCACCTCAGCGTGCAACCGCATAGCCTGTTGACATGACCGTGGCTCTCCATCTCGCAACCATGCGTCACAGCCAGTACTACTCGTACATCCAAGCACTCGATAATGCCTCATTCCTTGTATCATGCCTCCAAGTCGATTCACTGTAATGCATTCTGTTTTCGTCTACGTCGCATCGCCAACGAGGGCTACCTACTACGTTGTCATCGTATGAAAGATGAAGAGAAGCCTCATGAGATCCGTATAGTATCTGAGTTTCAGGCACCTCCGAGATTCGAATTTCGAAAGCGTTACCCCGAGGGCGCCCACAATAATACTCATCATATGCATCAATCTGAAATCCGCTCATGTTCTTTCGTCTCGACCCCCATGCCTAATTCCACGTAGCTCTCGACTGTTTCCCTCGCTGCTAATTCTTTACGTTCATACGTTTGAACAACGTGTGGTGATGGATTCGCTGCGTTCGCCATCTCGGTCAACATTTGGGCGACCTCGACCAAGTGGTCCTCGGCGACCTACTACGTTCAAATCCTCCCCAAGCACCCCTCTTGGCTTCTCTGTCTCTAATTCTCCGGACGATGCGGCGCCTTCATACTCAGGCAGAGACTCACCAGGTTACAGCTCACATGGTGGATCGTCACCAGTGACAAGCAGCTTCAATGGTCAGATTGGGAGCAGCCCGGAACCTGTCCAGCCACTACGGACAACCAAGGACCAGGCCGTTCAAGTCTCTGCGCCGGACCTAGCACCACCTTCTATACATTCACGACCATCGACGCCCTCGATCAGCCGCTCTACAACGCCTGCAGTCAAGGTTATCTCTAAACCTCCTACATTAACACATCCCCCGCCACTTAATTTCGAATCGGCCGAACCTATAGCATGGCGCGGTATGACCTTGGAAACTGCACAGTGGACGTTGTCGTCGGGAGAGTTGCAGGAGATTGTGTCGAGGGCGATACGACGGACGGCGCAAGAGTCGTACATTCGACTCTTGTCGGTCAAGACTGTCGATGAAGAGCTCAAGGCCGAATTGGAAAGGCTAGAGACAGTACGTGTGTGCTTCTATATTGCGTCACAGTGGCATCTCCAACGTGGTCTTCGTAGGTCAAAGCTACGACACAAGCACAGTATCGATTCAACATGCACCGCCGTACGAATCTGCTACAATCTATACTTGCTCTCGCAGGAGGAGACGGAGACGTGACGGCTCTCGGAACACTTGTGACGCAGCTAGCAGACGTTACGGCGGCATGCGATAAGTACATGCTCCAGCTACTGAGCGTGGCGGACCACAAGGCGCAGATTCAGCACGTACAAGAAGTGCATGTATCGTCAGCACTGGCTATGGCCCTTCGAAAATTAAACGCGAGCTACGCAAAGCGAACGGCGGAGGTTCGGCAATCGCGCGAACAAATAGAACAGCTGAAGGGAGAGTTAGAAGAGGCGTGGAAAGTGGCGGAGGATATGGCGCAAGAGATGGACGATCTCAACAACTTCCATTCCGGATTTAGCTCTGAAGAGGAGGTAGACGACGAGCAGAGAGTGGAGGACAGTGTACGATTGGCGGAAGTTGTTGGGATTACAGGGACCGCTGTTGCCATGAAAGCTCGATTGACCGAACTGCAGACGGACACCACTAAAGCGCGTGAGGACGCAGAGAGTTCCAGGCAGCGGATTGTGTCCGCAGCACGAAAGAGAAGCAGTCGTGCGTCGAAGGCCAGCCTTCGCATACCTCGAACACCTCGGAAGAGCGCTGTCACCCCGGACCATGCGTCGGTCATGTCAAAAGTTAGCGTGGGTAGTGGGAAGGCCCACAGTACAAATGATGCTATTCCACCTGTACCTGCGCCCCGTGTAGATGAGTCTGCAGCACAGAAAACACCCAAAGTCGACTCCTTCCTGGAGATGGCGCCGACGAGACCCGTTACCCCTACGACACCAGTCGAGCCTCCGCCTCTCCCTGCCGCGCGACCCCAACTATCCGAATTAAACACCGGTATGTCCAGATTTCCTAATCTATTGAATGCACTGATGAACCTTTCTATGACAGCAGGGCATTTTAATGTTAATCTAGTTGCGCCTAGCGATACCGCTTCAGTATACTCTAAACATTCCTCCATTGGGTTCGAAATACCTCCCATCAACATACACCCCGCCGATGATGAACCAGGACGCTCGGGGAAAGGGCCCACCCGTCGAGTCCAATCGATGCAACCGAGTCCTGTCGCACGGACGCCACCAGTCGAGTTGCCAGCGGCGGGCAGCAGCAGCTTGAAACGCTCAACGTCGGAGCACAAGACTTTCGACGTATGGCCCTGGGGCGGCCTCAAACACCTGCGGCGACGATCCATGCCACTGTCTGGTGGGTCTATACCAGAGGAAGAAACTACAAATAACGGTCCACCAGAAGGACGCCGCTCTCTGACATCGCCACGGTCCCCTTCTTTCCCGCCGCCCTCTGAACGCTCCCCACGCGCCTCCTTTTCGTAGTGGAACGCCCAAGACTAACGATCCTTCAATACCCTCCACCCCAACGATACCTCTCTTTCATCACACTTGACCCCGTCTGCTCCCTACTTTCCCTGCTTGAGCTGTCGCTCGCTATCATGTGCTGGTTGTACTACGTGCATGCAAGATCCATCTAACGTATTTCGGACACTTCGACAGTATCCCCACAACGATCTATCGGATTCTCTACCATCTGTATCCTACATAACATATTTACTCATACCTAAGTATCTTTATTGTGCAGAATTTAAATGACTGAAGTGCCTCACTATACTGCACCCTGTCCATCTCACCCGTTTATCCGCCACGGTGTACCACATTAGCGCCGGAACCCTATCTTCAACCACGACGGTGACCATCTCGTAGGAGAGATATTACCTGATTATACTTACACAAGCTAGGAACGTTGCAGCTGCATTTCAGGGCTGCTCGTTGGTGATAGAAGATGCCTAATTCATCGGACAACGTGCCAAGCCATTCTTCCACACTCCTTTACGGTACCCCAAATCCCTATGTGTATAGTCGTCGAGCGTATCCCGCTCGGCGAAGATACACGGTTTCCTCCAGCAGCTGCTTTACTAGTGTAGATCAGAGGTACGCCGCTGTCCTCCTTCGCCACATATCTGCTGACTCAACAAAGAATGGCGCGTCTGCCGCGATGCTTTCCAGGTCTGTATTCGACCCTGACAATGAATTACGTGTTGCCTTCGGTAATAACACCACGATGCCGGAACCGCATTTATGGAAAGCCCAGTGATAGGGGCACATAATCCCGAATAGATTATATTTGTGCTCCCGACATGGCAAGTTGTCGAGGTCTGCAGGTATCTTCGCGCTTCTCAGCCTCGGACGAGGCCGATAAAATGCATGCTCCTCCTTCTTTGTGAGGAAAATGGGTCTCGGCAGATTGGTCGAACAACCAGACGCCGTGAGTTCTTCTATTAAAATATCCCGTGAGACAGCCCCACGGCGCGTGCTCATCCAGATATACTCTGCTTGCTCTCTACTTCCATAGTCATCACCTCAATCTTGCCCTGGTATCGATCCCGATTCTTTGCTGCTACAGTATGGCCTCCGAACCTGTTGAGAGTACCACTGCTCCATTGCCACTGGAATTCTTGGTCGTCGGCGGAGGTAAGTTGGTCCATATGTTCCCTCGTTTGCTTTCGCGTCCTCCCCCACGTCATGCTTTGCCGTGCCTCGTAATAACATCTCTGCGGCATGTTCTACTATAAGCATCGTTATCCTTCGCACTTTTCCCCTACGGTACAGACACTGATATTCATGCTTTACTAGGTCTTGGTGGCCTCTCCGTGGCCTACATGCTGAGCAAAGCAGGCCATAAAGTACGAGTGCTAGAGAAACTACCTGGCATTGGCACGTCTGCAGCTGGCTTGCGCGTACCACCAAACATGAGCAAGATACTCAAGAAATGGGTCGGGGAGGAGGAGCTGCGTAAGACAGCCGTTCGTAACCTCGCTTCACCCTGGTGGGACTGTAAGTGGTATATTTATCACTCGGTTGGCAGGACACCAAATGTTCTGTGCTCGCCGATCACTTCTATGCTATGTCTGATCTTCTTTAATCTTTCGTGAACAGTGCACGCTGGCGAATGCTTCGGTGTAGCACAATGGAGACTTGACGTAATGTCCGAAACGGGAGGAGACTTTCTCATGATGGCTGTCCGTTCCATTCTCTCTGTATCTGCGTCTGCTCGCGCTGACATTGACTAATAGCATGAGGATGTCCATCGGCTGATTTACCGTTTGGCTGTGGATGCCGGGGCGCAAGTACAATTCGGTGCCACAGTAGAAGAAATTAACCCAGAGAAACCTCGGCCGTCTGTGAGGCTGGCGAACGGCGAAGTAATATCCGCGGATATTATCGTCGGCGCCGACGGACCTCGGAGTCTGGTGCGAGAGACGGTCCTTGGCGAGGAAGATGAGCCACGCCCAACGGGGATTACGGTGTTTGGGGGAGTCGCGCCGGCATCAGAGATGGTTAAGGATCCGGAACTGAAAAAGTTGGTTGAAGCGGAGGAGGTACGTACGTCTATGGATCCGTCTTACTGTATCTTTTCATTAAAGGGATCAACAATCAGTGGCCGCTCATCATGGGCACGAACCGGAGTATTTGTGGTACGTTAATCCCAGCCTAAGGGTGTAGATACGTAAACTAACTGCTCCCACGGACCGTCAGCCCACCCCATAGTGCGTCTTCTAGCATCCATGTGTGTCGGATCCTTGATTGATAGGGTCAATGTAGCGCTCGCATGCGGAGTATTCAGTAATGCTGCATTGGCCTGACGAAGAAACAGGAATTCCTGATGACGCGCGAGAGTCGTGGCTGGAAGACGTACCGACGAATGCACTCAACTTTAGCAACTTGGCACCAGTGTATGTTTCGGATTGTCGCTCGTCAGCACGCTCGTGCTCACCCAAGATAGTTTCCAGCGCATGATGAAATTGGTACCGGTCTTGCATCGGACAAGAGATATGGAGCGTGACGACATTGACTACTGGATCCACGAGTCTGAACGCGTCGTCTTGTTAGGAGAAGCTGCACATCCATGGGTGGTACGTGATTTGATGTGTTTTACTGGGCAAGTATACTTATAGCCCAGACAGCCAGGATCGACACACGGCCCCTCCATGGCTCTTGAAGATGCAGTCGTATTCGCTGAGCTATTCCGCCGTCTCTCGTCAGAAGATCAGATACCGACCTTTATGTATGCCTATGAAGAAATCCGTATGGACAGAACCAAGAAGGTAAAGGAGAGGGATATATCAAACGCCGTTTACTTGCGTCTTCCACCCGGCCCGGAAAGAGAGGAGCGAAACAATTCCGTTCGCCAAGCTCGCGATGAGTGGGACGATGGGTCATTGAAGACAGAATTTGAAGGCCTTGCTATGCTTTTCGCTTATGATGCATACGATGCTGCCGCGGTATGCATGCCTATTTTCACTGCCTGTTGCTATACTGAGCGAGATTTGTAGGAATGGTGGCTCTTGTGGGGACGTTATAACCCCACAGATGGCTCTACTCGACCAACATCAGATGTCCAGTTCGAGTTCGCATCTCAAACCGTAGCGTATCAAGGCCCCTCATGATCCTCGCGGCTGTCTTTGTAATTCTTGGGAAACACTCTACTCGTCATCTAAATACCTCAAGTACTTGAATATACCACCAGCATTACTGAAAAATACATTCGTAACACTCGGTACCAGCTTTCTCCACTTCGTGTTGGCACAAGCTTGCGTATACGGCCGGGCGAGCCAGTCAATGGTGTGGCTCACCGTACCCGTAGAATGGGATATCAAACGGTACACAGTCACAGTGAGAGTGCATTCATACTTTCTATCGCACGTGTCACAGTAAAAGCATTATGCGTGGTCTCGTTCACTCCAGCCCAACCGTGACCTACGTATCTCGGCTAGTTATTCCACCTTGTATTATTGCGATTTCGTCGATGCACAGTCATTTGGCAAGTTCTCTATTTCAAGGTAGTAGCATCATTGGGGTAAATACGTCGTGAGGCGGATATAGTCTTCGTAACTATCCGGCAAATTCTGTGGCCAAAACCGCAGCGATGCGCGGATGGCGTCAGGGTAACCACACTCCTAGACACCGTCTAAACGGTGTTTCAGTCATGATGTATGCATTTACTAGATGTCACACCTACACAAGAATCAACCAATCTCTGAGGCCTCGCAACGCCTTGAGCGTGTCACATAGAGACCATTCTCTGGGAATAATTTGGCATGCCTCCTCATCTGCCATGATACCCATGAGGTATACGAAATATGATGTCTGTGAATGTTCGTCTTTGTCTCTGGGTTGCAAAATTAGCATTATAACCACGACACTATGCAGATGTACAGAACGGTACGTACAATTCCAAGATATTTTGAAACACGTCAGCCACAATAACACCATTGCCGTTCAGGGGTTCTATGTAGGGAGAGGCCCCTACGGAAAACACAGTGAACTGAGTCATAGGAGGAAATGTCACGAAGCTCCTCCACAACATAGGGTGATTAACGAGCTCATCACCGTATTGCAGCGTGTAGTAGTCTTCATCCCAGTCGTGTCGCATGAACGCCGCGGAACGCCATGTCTCGGGTTGAGAATACATATACTTTAAGTAATCCCGCTTCTTGAACGTGACAGAACCCCATATTGCGTTGTTAAAGTCGAAATTTTTCTCCTCGACTTCATCGTCCTCGTCTTCGGTATCATATGTTCCCATGAGTGGAAATCCAAAATCCAAACACCTCTGCATACTCTTTTCTAGAAGAATACGTCATGTGCCATGTAAGCTAAATACCATACGTCCCAGAAACCGAGATTTTCACCGTTTTCGCGAAGAAGGACAAATCCACACTCCGGATGGGTGCAAACTTCTGCGTGCTTCACGCATTCCCTCGCGAGCTTCTCCCATTCATGCGAATTTAGCTCCGTGGATTCTGTATCGTGTTTGCTATGTTCCAACGTTGAGAGACCACTGGCACGTAGTATGGGCTTCCAAAATTTGCGTCCACGACCTTTATAACAGAAATCGTAGATATCCGGTCTGAGTTCGCTGAATGTAACGTGCGCCACAAGGTCGTGCCCAAGGTTATCGAAGATCATAGTGATTAGTTCCAAGGGCAATCTTTCGAGATAGTTCTTCGACATTGTGGTCCTGCCAATATCAATGATGTAAGACGAGTGTAAGATAGAGGGGGACAGAGAGTAACAGCGTAAAAATCCGTGTCACACTAGTACGCGTGACGAGTGGCAAAATGCGTGACACTATCTGTAAGATCATGCCAGTGTGTCCCTCGAGCCAGCCAGGGAGATGGGGATAAGCTATATTGAGCGTCGAGTTTATCTGTTCATCTAGTCATGTAATACAACTGCATAATCACTCTACGCGCGACCATGGCCTGATCAATGAGTGATACTCGCTATGATCCTCAGGCAATATTTGTGGCTCGAATACCCAGAATAAAGAGACGCGTCCCCTATCGCGGCTCATGCGAACTGTCCAGCGGCTGCAATAATTACACTCTCAGTAACAACTCAGTTGAGAGACGTAAGGGTTGGCGACTTACAGCGCCGTGAACCATGACCGAAACGTATAGAGTTCCCGGAGTGTTTCTTCGAAAGACCAGCCACTGGGAAAGATCTGAGCCGAGTGCGGCGTCTGGCCTGCCGACCGCTTGACATTCATGGTTAACTCTCTGATATTCTGCAGCTCCAGACGAGGAGCGTTGACTGCGTTAAAGTCTCTGTGGTGTGTAGTGAATGCGACAATGAATTGACGTGAAAGCTTTCTAAGATAACGGACTCACGTTTCTAAGATCAGATCAATAAGATCAGCAACAATGACCCCGTTTGAGTTCGTGGCTTCGATGGTCATTCCACCATACACCCTGAGCTCTGTCACAGGTGGAAAGGTCAAGAAGCTCCTCCATAAGACTGGATGTTGGATGAGCTCGTCTCCATATCTCAGACGCCTGTCACCTTCAGGACCATCAGCTCTAACAAAAGCCGAGGTCGTCCAATCGTCGAGCTTCTTGCCAGGGTTATTAGGTTGGAAAGGTAATACTGGAGCAGATGGTAGTAGGCACGATGTCCATGAGTGTGTCATGAAAACCGGAAGATGGAACGATAGCTTCCAAGAGGCTCGCGCCTCTTTCCACACTCTTCTTCATAAATCTCTCTGTTCAGGCAACAAGACAATGAGCGACCTTTGTATGTCCACGTGAGATAGTGCCACTCACCATTCTCTTTCAGACGAGCAATACCGCATTTAGAGTGCTTGCACGCATCGGCATGCTCAACGCATTTGAACGCAAGCTCCTCCCACTCGCCTGCACAGTCATCGGCAACTTCATCGTAACCAACGAGATGCTTGGTCGAAATTCCACATTGACGAAGCATCGGCTGCCAGAACGTCTTTCCACGTCCTTTGTAGCAGTACTCGTAGATGTCAGGTCTGAGCTTGCTGAAGGTTACGTGGGCGATCAGGTCGTTGCCGATATTCTCGAAGATCATCTTGATGAGTTCGAGGGGGATGAGGTCGGTGTAGTTCCTGGGGATACGGGATTGGGACATGGTGGTTAGGTACAAAGAGCTGTGGTGGGTGGCACCAACAAAGCCGTTAATAAATACCGCCTTTGATATCACGACGCGTGGCAAAACGCGTGACACGAGTACGCGCCTGTGAAATAGCAGGATTTGCTCACTATAAGCAGGGATCCCCGAGCAAAGATAGCAGTGTGCGAACTAGTCTGTGATATGTCGATGCTGATATGGCAGAAGTTGAGAGTGGCCTATCTGAGGGGGTAACAATTGAGCGACCAGCAGTCCTCAGTAGCTACTCATTCTAGAGAACTCTTCATAATCCTCCGGTAAATCCTGCGTTTCAAACTTCCACCGGCAGTCAATGTCTGAATTCGACTTTACGCAGACATCAAGATCCGTCCACCGTCTGGCTCACTCGTTAGATAGTCTGGAAACTCTGTAGCAGTATATGGATTACGCACACAAGCATGAACCAGTCACGTATCCCCTGAAGTGCGTTAAACATATCTTCTACGGTCCAACCCTTGGGAATGACTCGATTCGTGATTCGCGATTGGTGCATAGGCCGCTGAACTTCTTTGATAAGTCCACGGAAGTCGCTGAGCTTCTGATATATGCATTTGTAATTTTGACTAGAGCAATAGCGATAGTAAGATACGAACAGATGTCGGGACATGCCCTGGCGATTGACTTACTCGATCATGATCTCTTCCAGCAGGTCAGCGACGAGGACACCACGAGGGTTCACGACACCCAAAACCACACCTTGCGATACTGAAATTTGAAGTTTAGTGACGGGAGGGAACGTAGCAAAACTCTTCGTTATGATCGAATGATGAACAAGTCTATTGCCATACTTGACGGTCCTATCATTGGATACAGTGCTATCGGCACGTATGCGCGTCGCGTTTTGCCACGTCTCGAACGGCTTATTCTCGGGATCGAGAATATAATCGCCATGTCGCTTGAACATTATGCTCTCCCATACTCGAGAGGCGGTGATTTGCTTGAGAAAAGGCTCATAGGCAGCGTTACCGGGAGCGACCGTATCCATGGGGTCAAATCCGATGTCCATACTTCGCTGCATTAGGCGTGCTGATGAATGTTAAGTTGTTTGTATCAGATACTGCTGAGCTACGTTCACAAACAAAGAGTACTTGCTATTTTCGCGGAGAACTGCTAAGCCGCATCTCGAGTAGGTGCAAGTCTCAGCGTGCTCGACGTGGTCAGCGGCAAGCTGCTCCCAGTCTTCGTCGTCGAATTCGTGAATGTGCATTTCGACATCTTCGTCCGAGTACGAGAGTCCGCTAGCACGAAGTTTTGGTTCCCAGAACTTCCGTCCGAGACCTTTGTAGCAGCATTCGTGAATGTTAGGTCTGAGTTTGCTGAACGTGACGTGCGCAATGAGGTCGTGTCCAAGGTATTCGAAGATCTTTTGGATGAGCTCAACAGGTAACAGGTCTAGATAGTTGGTTGGTCCTTGATAGGCTTGTGCTATCGACTCGAGCATGGTGGTTGGTACAAACGTTGAACACCCAATGGCAAGTGGATTCCGCCGCGGCGACCGAGTCTAAGATCTAAATTCGGATGATATTCAGGCTACTTACGGCAAGTTCCGATAGCCTTTGAATGGGCGCTCGATTATGCGCACCACTGCCAGTGCCAGTGCTACTTTGAGCATCTCACCCAACCACTATATTTTACTCTTGTCAGACATGGATCCTCTCGCCGGTATGGACTCGTCAACTGACGATGATGCTGCGTCGCAGACCACTGAGGACGATCCTCAGGTGCCAGAACGGGCACAACCAGTACCGCCGCCTCAACCACCCCCACCACCTTCCTCAAGTACTCGTGCCAAACCCCATTACGAGTTGCGACATACGATGCGAGGGCACACATCTTCGATCTCTGCTGTGAAATTTAGTCCAGATGGAACACTGTTGGCATCTTGTTGTATGTATTATGATACTCGTATCTCGGGATGTGGCTTGCTTACGAGGAACCAATTTAGCAAACGACCGAGTAGTGAAGATATGGTCTCCTATTACTGGCGAACTGATACGAAACCTCAATGGCCATACAAAGGGTCTGTCAGACATTGCTTGGTCTGCGGATAGCGTTTACCTCGCATCTGCTTCCGACGATCATACTGTACGGATATGGGATGTCGATTCGGTGAGTATTATCTTTTGGAGGCATTTGCTACGTCTAAACTCTACTCAGGGCCTCACCACCAGAGTTTTGAAAGGACATTCTAGCTTTGTTTTCTGCGTTAACTATAATGTCGTGGACAAAGTTTCAACATTGTTGGCCTCGGGAGGTTGTGACGGAGACATTCGTATATGGAATGCTTCGAAAGGTACGTTTGTTCAGTGGACTCTTCAAATGTTCTACTCCTCAATGTGGACTCATCTCATAAAAATAGGGAAATGTATCAAGACAATACATGCCCATCTAGATTATGTCACCGCTGTTCATTTCAACAAGGATGGAGGGCTAATCGTCTCTTGTGCTTGTGATGGCCTAATGTGAGTGTGCCGGTGTTCATCTTGAGCTTCCTTTCTAAAGATTTGGCAGTCGTATCTGGAATACCAGTACAGGGCAATGTTTGAAGACATTAGCGGAGGGACACGATGCTATCTGGTTAGTTGTGATATCTTGTGACTGGGGAAAGAAAACGCTAACTGTATCTACAGCCAACATGTTCAGTTTTCTCCGAACTCACGCTATATTCTGTCTACGGCGCATGATAGCTCTATTCGATTGTGGGATTATCAATCTACACGTTGTCTCAAAACATACACCGGACATAAGAACGAAAAGTATTGTATCGCCGCTTGTTTCAGCGTGACGGGGGACAAGTGGATTGTCTCTGGGTCGGAAGATAACAAAGTCTATCTGTGGGACCTCCAGTCCAGAGAAGTTGTGCAAGTACTAGAGGGACACAACGATATTGTTGTCGCTGTTGCAGTATGTGTCGCATCTGACTTGAAACCCGAAATTCTACTCACGAGTATGTCTCAGACTCACCCTCAGCAAAACATGATTGCTTCAGGCTCGATAGAGTCCGACCTCACCGTTCGTATCTGGATAGACCGTGGAACTCCTGCACAATAATCCCTCTAGCTTTAGCCATGACACTCGCTGTATCAATATTGTATGATCTTTTTCGGTGTATCTCTTCTCTGTTATGTGTAGTATATGATAGTATAATATTCATTCCTTTTCATTGCTTGATATTCAAAGTCCCGCTACTTCAAGCTCGCCCAGTAATGAAACGATCTGTAGGGCGGCGGCGAGCGTCGGTGTGGGCGAGACGCGCCTGTGTCAGCCGTAACACGGCCGCTGTTCCTTGTACACTGCCATTCACTTAGATCAACGCCCGACGGCCTTTCCAGAGGTTCAACGTTCATGTTACGCTCCTTTTGTCTTTGACTTCAAGCACTTCATATTCAAGTCCAGAAAGCACAAGCTCGCGCCGCACAAACGACTTGAGAACTTGAATTCTCGTAGAACGCCCTACAACCTCTGATTACCGGGACAGTGCTAACGGTCGCACGTCAAATCGAGCATCATGTCCACCATTTCTACGCATCTACGTAACTTCAAGGAACCGACGAGGGAGCAGCTCAATCTTTTATTCTTCTCGCTACCGGTGGACGCGGAGACACATGGCGGAGAGAAAGCTGCGAGTGGCGAACTGGAGAAGATGGAGATCAGTGCAGTGTTGACTCTCGGCGTGCAGAACATCGAGGATGCGTATGTGAGTAGTTTGGGCTGTTGTTGGTGCTGTCATGCAGATGCGAGTGAAGGGGACTCACGTCTCGTGTGATAGCCAGGGAAACTATACTTAATACCACCCTACCTCGCGTTCTCTTCCCTCGATCGCAAGTCTGTGAGGTTCACTATACCACTGTCGACGATACGAAGAGTGGAGAGGCTGAATGCTCGGGCGGGCATATATGCGCTCAGTCTATCGCTATGGCATAACACAAAGATTGTAAGTCCCTCATCAAAGCTGTCGCAGAGAGGTTCCTGTGTAACGCAGCGGGTTCTTTCAGGTGGTGCAGTTGACATCCCTACGACCGACAGCGGATCTATTCTGCTCACTACTACGGGACGCATTGAAGGCAGAACTGAATCGAGGACAGATGAAGGCTGTTAAGAGTTTCATCCAGACATGCTACTCTGAGACTTTGCTAGCCAGCCTCGAAGGTGACGATAAGGACGGTGCTGTCCCAAAGACTGAGCCTTCCTCTGAGTCACTTCACCTGGGTGGTCTCGGCCTGAGATTCAAATATCCTGGTGACCCTCGCAAGTACGTGCACATGGCTGAGGGTCAGACGAGCAAGTGATTGCTGACCATGTATATATAGGCTGAGAGAAGCTTCGAAGATGAAGTTGTGGACGACTTACCTGAAAAGTATGCACTGTTCTAACAACATAGTGCTCTTTATCTAAAAGGTGTACTGGTTTAGATCACGGACGCAATCTTACCCTCCTTCGCTACCCCCAATACACCCGACTCGTGCAAGTGGGCCTTCCTAACCGACTACGAGGTGAAATGTGGGAGACTCTATCGGGCTCTTTGTACCTCCGCTTTGCACACCCAGGCGAGTACGAACGGATACTGAAAGAGAACGAAGGCCGGACGAGTACAAGTACGGAAGAAATCGAGAAGGATCTTCATCGAAGTCTTCCAGAGTACTCTGCATATCAGTCAGAGGAGGGAATAGGTGCTCTCAGAAGGGTGCTGCAAGCGTATGCGTTTAAGCACCCAGAGACTGGGTACTGTCAGGTTAGTGATATGATCCTTTGTTCTCGAATGTCCTGTCAACAAATCGCGTAGGCTATGAATATTTTGGCCGCAGCGATTTTGATGTGAGTGCCGTACCGCTGTATTTGGGTCCACTGTGCTGAATACGATATAGCTACATGTCAGAAGAACAAGCCTTCTGGTTGCTCCAGGTTGTCTGCGATCGCTTGCTCCCGGGCTATTACAGGTAAAGTGCTCGCAAATACGCTAAACCACACGCATACTCATCTTGATACTAGCCCTTCGATGCATGGAACTTTACTGGATCAGCGAGTATTTGAGTCCCTCGTACACAAATGTTTGCCGATTCTCGCTGAACACTTCACTGCCGTGGACGTTCAGCTATCCGTGGCATCTTTGCCGTGGTTCCTCAGTTTGTGAGTAGTAAGCACGCACAAGCCTATATCATGATTGTTACTTACAGGTAACA
Source organism: Irpex sp. Y119-03 (assembly GCA_037042295.1). Classification (NCBI taxonomy): domain Eukaryota; kingdom Fungi; phylum Basidiomycota; class Agaricomycetes; order Polyporales; family Irpicaceae; genus Irpex; species Irpex sp. Y119-03. The sequence goes on along the minus strand of JAXQKB010000949.1, from coordinate 75,621 downwards.
CACAGGTTCATTAACAGCATGCCTATGGTCTTCGCTTTCCGGATAATCGACTGCTTCTTCTGTATGGGTCCGAAGGTGTTGTTCCAAGTAGGGTAGGTCACAATCTCCTTACCATCTACTCCCACTGATGTCAATTTCATAGGCTCGGCGAGTCGCATTCTTCTAGTGTCCAATGTGCTGGCATACTGATACCCGCGCATCCTAGCTATCCTCAAGATCAACGGCGAGGAGCTATTGCAGGTGCAAGACGATGGAGGGTTCATCCAGTGAGCGCTATGCTCTGCAGCATTAGTCGACCCAAGGCTTACGCCCCTCTCAAATAGCCTGATGCGGAACTATTTCGCCAGTCTCGGGGACTCGGCGCACCCTGAGTCGCTAGACCCTCGCGCACGCGCCATCACCCGCTTCCAAGAGCTCCTCCTCGTTTCTTTCCGCGAGTTTGCTATCATCACAGACGAGACTATCCAGAACGAGCGAAAACGTTTCCGCGGCGAAGTCGTTCACAGCATCGAGTCGTTCTCGAAACGCTCGGCCATTCGGAATTTGAAGACCCTACAACGCTTCACCAAGGAACAAGCAGGACTGATCTATGATGCATTGTTCAAGGCAATATGTGTTGAGCCTCCGCCTGAGGCCTCGTTGCCTCCTCCGAGTTTGCTCACGACTAAAGACAGTCAAGAAGAAAGACCGGAGACACGGATAGGATTAAAGACATTCAGGGTATTCCTCAGTGAGATCGCTACGTGGGCTAGGACGGAGAAGATCGTCTCGAACGGGTTCCAGGTAAGATTTCCGTATACCGCTGTGTCGCCATTCAATTTTCTGACCATGATGTAGCAAAGAGTGGAGAGGGAAATTGCTGAGCACGAATTCATTGATCGGATTTTCTCCTTCTGGGATACAGCGTACAGAGGGTCGTTATCCTTCCAGGTTTGTGATGAGCTATTCACTTAGTAGTGGAGCATATACTGAAGATATTCCTTGTTTAGGATCTTGTATCCGGGTTGGATGGTGTCATGTTCAATGACTTGATGGAGAACATCGAGTGGTTCTTCAACCTTCATGACAAGAACAAGGACGGATTCCTGACCAAGGATGAAGTCCTGACACTCTCTGAATCTCTTCTGGTAAGTAATTATTGGGTTTGTGACACGAGTTAATTTCTTATTCCCGTTGCAGTTCATCTTCCGATATGAGATAGGTGACGCCTACCTCGGAGCCGTCAGTCGCTTCATGTCAAACGCCTTCGAATACGGAGACGCACTACTGCCACGACCGGAGGGCTCGCACCCAGACGATGACCCTCCGCCATTGGAGTCAAATCAGCCCTATATTAACCTTGCTACGTAAGGATCCAAACACTGTCACTGGGCGAAATTACCTAACAGTCTTGCATCCAGATTCCGCATGGTAGTACTAGCAGATGAAGTTCTTGAGTCGTTCTTCGAATCTGATTTCGCAAGCACCTTCCGACTTGAACCCGTGCCTATGATGGAAATACCCAACACCAATACCAGTCTACTGGGCGGTCTATGGGGCAGTCTTACTAGTGATGACAATCGCAAGATCTTCAACAGGCTCACAGATGAGGTCGGCCGAACGATAGGAAAGCATCAAGTCATCCATCGTCCTGCCATTGGAAAGTTCACTACTCTTGAGGAGCCCAAGGCACGAGAATCGCTCCTTACGCCAACCATGCGTCGGTCTACCTCCAAGGTCAGTCTGCGGTCGGAAGAGCAAAGTACACCAAGGACGGACATTCCCTCAACGTCGAAATCTGCGCCTGCGAATTTGAACGTGCCTGAGCGAGGCGAAGCAGACAAGACGGACGCAGCGATATCTCCCACTGCTTATTCGCCGATGCCAAGTATGTTTGAGGCGGCTGCGACGGCTGCAGCGTTGATGGAGCGAACGCCGTTTGCTATTGATGACGCGAAGGACGATGACGATGAGAGTGAGGATGAGACGGAAGGAGAGGAGGATGATGTACTGGATGAGGTCGATGCCTTCTTGGAGGCTCACGATTCTGGATTGACGCAAGCCGAACAAGAGCTCGCACAAGGTATGCATAATTCCATGCACCTCTGAATGGCGTTGCTGATTTTCATCTTTGTAGGTTTAATCCACGCAGAGCCCGTGAAGTAGTGAGTCAGGAGTTTCTTACAACCATAGCATTACATTCGCACGTCGTACCCATTTCGACACTGTATCATTATCTATTACATTTGCTATACAGCAACGATCAATTGTGTAAAATGGAAAACAATGCACTGCATAGGATTTCACAATAAAGTTGAACATATTGTACATTCAGCACTACGTAGAAGCGTTTTGCTCCCAACGGTGGGCGCGGATCCGGATGGAGGTGTGATGGGGATACAAACTGTTCGCAAAAATACCAAATCATAGAGAAACCCAAGTAGAGTTCGGAATTGCCTAGAAAACAACCGCAAGGCGGCGAGCGAGTGTGATATGCAAAGGATAGCGAGCTGAGAATACTGTGATAGAGCTTTCGTGGGGGACTTGCGTGCAATAATAAGGGCATAGAGAAGTAGAGTCGTGGTTGCGTCGTCGATCGGATGCATCTAGTGTCGTGAAGCGGAGCTGAACAGCAGTCGACAGGTCAAGCAACCTGATTGCGTTGTTGAAGGAGCAGTCTTCGGGCTCTCTCCATGGACTCGCGAAGCTCAGGCGATTGCCATGCCGAGTCATCTTCGCGATATGAGCTCACGCGAGAGCGTGTAGATTCGGATGAAACACCTCGTGCGGCCGTCTGCGATTCCTCCATGGTGAATGATCCTCCGCGGCTATGGCCGAGATCGAAACGGCTTTTCCGTGGTGACGACTGAGGAGAAATGTAGGACGGCGGCGGGGAGGATATGTGGGAGTTGCGAGGTCGTTTGTGCTGGCGCACAGACCCTGAGCGAGAGCGAGAAAGAGGTGCACTACTTTCGTCCACCCATAGGCCAGACCCGTCATCTTCTTCGTCCTCCTGTCTCTCGCTCATCACCACAACCTCCTTGTTCAGAGCACGCTTCCCCTCCTCAATTAGCTTTGCAAGTTGGCTCCCCATCCAGTCCATTTGGTCAACAATCTCGCCTGCAGGTTCAGGCACACTAGGCGCATCAAAATTGAATTCGGGTGCAATGGACGGATGCGATGAGGTCGAGGCGGAGAGACCGGAGAAGGAAGTGCTGGAAGTAGCTGAGACACGAGGGGTGAATTTCCGCGGTCGTGGGACAGAGCGTCTTCCGGAAACATAGCGTTGTTTGCGATTACGCGGGGAAGTGTGGTTGACAATATGCATATCGGAGAACTCGGAATCTTCGCGTTGGTCTGGGGTGGGAGGCACCCATCCGCCCTGCTCGTATGGAGGGGGAGGCAGAGCCTCAGGTTCCTTGTCACGGCCACGCCAGCTGTGTGAAGTCAGCATCTTCAAGAAACGCTACTGATAACGTATACTCACAGGCGATACACCGTCAGTCCGACTGCGGTTCCGATGAGGGCTGCGCTCAGCGCGGTTGAAACTATCGAGCCAGCAAGGGTCTTTCGACGCTTGGGAGGAGGGAGGTCTATTGTTACATGAATTGTGAGTGGAAGAGTGAACATCATAAGGACGCAAAAATGGAGGCATAGGACTTCAATGTGGTGGTCTTGCAGAGACATCTTGAGTTGTCTCGCTCTGTGAGAGCATGAACGAGAGGGATAGAGAATAAGAATGGAGACGCCCACGTGTCGGCAGCATGCCCAAATCGCCGACGAATGCGAACACGTTCTGATGAACGTCGGCAATGAATGGGCGGAACAGGTGCCGAACGGGTTGCATAATTGCATGATAGGGTACGAGATGATGTGGTCATTCCTAGCGCGATATATTCAAGTAATCGCGCGTAGATGAAAGGCAGATGCCATTCGCGAGCACCGACAGATATGTCATGCCGCCGCACAAGACTGTCGGTCGAGCGTCTACGCCATAATTGGTGTAGGTGAGTGGGAATATCTCCTCGACTTGGTGAACTCACAGCCCAACCCCCGCCACAGCTACCGCATACAGCCACTGCATCGACCCACATACAGCCCAAGAGCTCCTTGAATCAACTCATAGTAGCGCATAGACTTACCTGGCCCCATGTCATCCATGTCAACCTCGTCTCTTGATGGCGTCCCCGACAGGTCCCTGTACTTGGAGGGTGTATCAAGATAGCCACCGGTGGATGCGGCGACAGTGGCTGGTTCACTTCGTTCAGAGAAAGCAGGCATCCAACCCCGTTTCTTCGAGAGACTTTGAGGATGTGAAGTCGTTGAAGGAGGAGGAGACCGCGGTGGGAGGGGCGAAGGGGCCTTGACATGAACATATCCTGTTCCATTCATTGCTTCAACAGCCTTTGATGTTCCGGGCGCCGATGATGAGTGAACAGGAGCGAAGGGGTTGACCATGCCTGGGACAGCAAAGACAAAGCTGAAGGGGAACTGCATGGCCACAAAGAAACAGGAAAAACGCGGACGCAGCGAGGATGAGATGAAGGTGGCTGGCAGAGTTGCCGACAACTTCCTAAAGAGGAAATGGCGGCGGACACGCGCGTATCACGGGTAGCGTGTCACATTATTTGGCTCTGTTAGGATCAGACGGTGCAGGTAAATAACAGCAAACATCGCTCGTGCCACCACTGGCAACTTGAAGCTGGCGCCTTGCTCTAGCCTAACCACACTCTTTCAGGTGGCACCACAGTACTTATTGTAGCTATCAAAAAGTAAGGAAACGATTCAAACCTCGATCATTGTTGGTTTTGACAATCGCTGAAATGGTAGACCACAGATACTTACAAGCAGCTACCCTTCGGCTGGCCCAGGATCCTTTGCATGCTTACTAGGTCTACGTTGTTTTTATCATGTAAGATAACTGCTCCGTTATCGCCTTTAGTCTTTATTGATTTACACGGTTTACAGATTTGACCCTGTAGCTCTTACGAGGCGTTTTGCGCCCTCGAACGCTTTGTATCACGTTTTTTGTGACTCTTCTTCAAACCGAAGCATACCCGCAGCTCTGAACTTCGTCATGAGACATGCCACAGAGATCAAAAGTTACATTGACCTCCTCTCCCCTGAGATGATCAACCTAATTTTTGTCAGTCTCGAATACGATCTCGTCGCTCATGTCACATTCAGCAGACTCAGACTCTAGTACATCTACGATCGACTATACAAAGGTCGCGGCTGCGAGTTTTGGCGGCCAGTCCTGCGCGCAAGTGGTCTGTCGACACCGAATGACGGCGAAGTAGACCTGATTTTCCCACACGAGTGGGAGGCGCTTGCGACGGAAGTCGTAGAGCACGCAGATAAGTGTCACCACCCAGAGTGTGGTATGGAACGTCTGGCAGAGAATGGTGAGCGAGGACAGTCACGGATATGTACGTTGATTGATAGATTGACCTGACCTTTACAATTACATCTAGAAGCAGCCATGGAGCGAAGCATGGACGCTGGTGTTGGTCTCATGGACACGGCTGTGGATAAACAGGATCGTCGGCTACCGGATTTGACGAGATGGAAGTAAACTCGCTATGGAGCGGTATTGCTTTGAAGAAAGATAGGTATGGGCTCTTCGTTCGCGATACATGGCGTACCGCGGCCTTCGTACGCGATGACCGTCGGGATAATAATCCGAAGGAACTTCGAACACTACGCTACGGTGATCGACTGATCAACCACCCTATTATCTGGAGAAGCTTTGCGACATTCCCACCCGTGGATAGACTGAGCACGCTTGGGTCAACAACAATTGAGCCTGAGAACTCCGATGGTGTCATTGTTGCGGACGTCTTGGAGAGTATGTTCGACAGGTATGTATCTATACTCCATGCCATCGCTCTCTTTGAAATTAGTTCACCGTTGCCGTCAACAGCCATCGTTTCCGTGATATGCCCAACAGAAGCTTCAAGAGCCTTATGGGAGATATGAAGTCCGAATAACTAAACAAGGCGATCCCTGTAATCCCGAAAGGCTGGTCGCTTGATGATACGCTGACCGCATTGGACAGCTTTCTAGACTGGTTCAGACTCGTGTAAGCTAGTTGATTTTGCATGATGGACTACACACATTTTGCTGACCTTATGAGTATGTGAAGCCGTTGGAAGCTCATTTTAGACGAAACCCCGGACGAGACCGTCTACCTTCAGTGGGGATTCGAGATACAGGCGCTACCGGAAGATTATCGAGACTTTCTCAATTTGATTACTTATTAGAGTCACTGGTGATAGTCAAAAACATATTGTATTCAACTGGCGTGCTCAACCGAGCAAGCATCCATCAGGTCCACATCCTCTGAGTGACGAACAAGCGCATGTGGAAAGCAGCGAGAACGCGGACTGTCACGAATCCGTCACACATCAATTTGCTTGTCACGGCCATTCATGCGCGCGATAATCGTAATCTTCTTTCCTTCGCCTCTTTCTCGCAGACTACGATGGTGGCCAGTTATCTCGACAGACTGCCTTTGGAGATTATCTCTATGATATCTAATGCTCTCGGCAACGACCTGGTGGCGCATGTCACGTTTAGCACGCTCCGACCAGATATATCCGGATTCTGCTACTCGGACAAGGGGCGGGATTTCTGGCAGCCTAAATTGCGCGCAAGTGGATTATCGCTTCCAGATGATGAGGACGAAGAATTTGACCGTGACGACGACGATTGGTGGGAGTGCCTAGCCTTCAAGTGCGTAGAGCATGCAGAGACATGTCAGCATTCCAAGTGTGGCATGGCTCGTCTTCGGGAGAACGGTGAGTGCTTTCCATCTCTCAGAGAGGTGATTATCAAACTAGTACTGATCGTTTTACACCATAGAAAGGTTAATGGCTACGATGCCTAAAGAAGTGACTGCGCTGGATCTTGCGCGCGCATTGGAACGGTCGAGGTCTCCGCACAGTGACTCTGACGCCGACGACTCTCGTTCTCCCAACTTGGATCCCGTCGTAGCCAGTACTGCTTGGAGCGCTATTGCGTTCAAACGGTCTACTCGAGACCAGTGGCAACTCATTACCCAACGCGAGACGTGGCATGAAATGGCGTTTATACGTGCCGATCTCCCTGCGGGCGATAAGACCTTGGCATACGGCGACCGTCTCGAAAAACATCCTCTCATATGGAGAAGCTTTGCGACATTTCCTCCGGTACCTTTCTTTATAGTCCGTGGCGAGAAGACAGTGGAAGCTGGAAATCCAAGAGGCATCACTGTTGCCGACTTCTTGGCGGACATAGTTTCACTGTATGTCAGCTGTTGTCAGCGGTACTAATTGAGGTATTAATTCAATCCGTAGAGATCAAAACTGCTATCCCGTGACAAGGGACCTCGCTTCAAGTCTGTTCTCTGGTGTCGAGCGAGACCCTGGCCAGACCCCCTTGACTGACCCGGTTCTTCCTCGAACATGGTCCTTTGAGGATGGATTCAGGGCATTCGAGCGATTCAGAGACTGGTTTATGCTTGCGTGAGTCTAGATATCTTCGTTCTTTTTGCCGGCTGCCTTCCCTCTAACAAAGGAACCAGACGATGGACAGGGTTAGATTTTGTACCGGATGAAGATCTAGAGACTGTGCACTTCACGTGGAGGTTTGAGACACAGACGCTTCCTAAAAAGTATCGGCATTTCAAACGTATGGTAGAATACTCGGATTACAGTGACTCGGATGACGAGTCGGAATGAACAATCACTACGCGTACAAGACCACTCTATGCCATTTCATGGATTTTCTATCCCCCCCCAGCGAAGCTCGACCGGACCCCGGGTTCACATTGGCTCAGCGCCCTAGGTTGTCGTTGAATGGTATGCGTGGCATTTCGTTCGAAGTAATTCAGCGGCGCCGAATATTGTTGATAGCCATCAATTGTCTTCGATTCTGACTCTGTAATATCCTGTGTTGCTCTAGTCTCTATCCAAATGTCTAACTTATCCCTGCCATCTCAGGCAAGCTGTGACCCATGGGAGTGAAGCTAGGTGTACTTGCGCGGGCGCTCGTACATCATAATGCGCATAGCGGCCCGGCGCTGTCACAGCAAGGGCGAAGCGGTGGTGAGCTGGCCACGCGGTGTATTTCTTTTCCACTGTCTGCCGTCTCCTTCTGTACGCGGGAAGCTTGTGACGTCTGGTTCGAGACTAGCATTACCCTCCACCATAAGTAATCAACGAGAACACGGACTGTCACGCATCCGTCACACATCAATTTGCTTGTCACGGCTATGCATGCGCGCGATAATTGTAGTAATCTTCTTCTTTCTTTCACCTCTTTACTACGATGGTGGCCAGTTATCTCAACCGGCTGCCTTTGGAGATTATCGCTATGATCTCTGACGCTCTCGGCAATGACCTAGTCGCACATGTCACATTCAGCCAACTCAGCCCAGATATAGATGAATTCTGCTACTGGGGGAAGGGCCGAGATTTCTGGCAGCCGAAATTGCATGCGAGTGGGCTCTCGCTTCCAGATTATGAAGAGGATGAATGGAACCGTGAAATTGACGACTGGTGGTCGTCTCTGGCCGTTGAATGCGTAGAGCATGCAGAAACCTGTCAGCACTCCAAGTGCGGTATGGCTCGTCTTCGGGAAAATGGTGAGTTCATCCCTCAGGGAAGGGACCGCTAAGCTAAGCTGACTGCACTGTTTCGTACAAAACAGAAAAGCTGATGGCGACAATGCCCAGCGAAGTAACCGACTTGGATCTGGCGCGAGCGGTCGAGCGGTCGAGGTCTCCATACAGTGACTCCGACTCGGATGATTCCCGTTCTAGTAAATTACCCGATTCGGATCCTATCGTGGCCAGTACAGCTTTCAGTGCCATTGTGTTCAAACGGTCCACTAGAGAACAGTGGCAACTCATCATCGAAAACGAGACATGGCATGAAATGGCGTTCATACGCGCCGATCTCCCTCCAGGCGACAAGACCTTGGCATACGGCGAACGTCTCGAAGAACATCCTCTCATATGGAGAAGCTTTGCAACATTTCCTCCTGTACCTCACTTTACCGTTCTTGGCGAAAAATCGGTGGATGTTGAAAATCCAAGAGGCATCACTGTTGCTGACTTCATTGGGGATATAGTTTCATTGTACGCCAAACCATTATCCATAGCATATTGCGATACTTATTGATATGTTAAATCTATCTGACAGGGATCACAGCTGCTATCCGTTGTCCAAAGGTCTTGCTACAACCTTGTTCTCTGGTATTAAGCGGCACTTTAGCCAGACTCCTCTGACTGACCCGGTCCTTCCTCGAACGTGGTCCTTTGAAGATGGATTCAGGGCATTTGACCGACTCAGAGACTGGTTTATACTTGCGTGAGTCGATATATCTCCGTCCGTTTCCTTTGTTGCTTTCCTGCTAACAAGAGGACAAGACGGTGGACAGGGCTAGATTTCGAACCAGACGAAGACACTGTGTACTTCACCTGGAGGTTTGAAACGCAGACGCTCCCTGAGAAGTATTGGGATTTCAAAGATATGGTAGAATACTCAAAGTACGATGGCTCGGATGACGAGTTGGAATGAACGATCACGAAGCGTATCAGGACCACCCTATGCAATTTCATCGCCATTTGATCCACTCTTGCAAATCTCAATCCTACACCCCAATTCAAAGTACTTCAGCGCCTCCGAGTCTACGTTGTCGTAATGGTATGCATAGCATTTCGTTCGAAGTAATTCAACAAGGGCTGCTGGATGCGCTGCTGATTGTGACTCTGTGATATGCTGTATCACCTTCCAACATAAGTAGACTCCGCAATGAATTAACGTCGAGGAGGAATACTGGCAAAGATAGTATCATCCTTAGAACGCACTAGTAGAATAGATTTATTGGAGCGCTAGCTAGTACCATGATGTTGTTGTTTCCTAAGATCAGCTTTCGATCGCAGTCAAGCTGCACAGCTTGAACTCTAGTACTGACGTGTAAATATCAATCGGTCCCGCCTCGCAGTACACGACACGTAGTACGTGACTCTAAAGTGCTCTATTTATAAAGACCATGGTTGACTTCTAGTAGATTCGCAGAACACCTTTCTAATGGCGAATACCTACGCAGAACGCAAGGCCATCGGACAAGATACAATGGCTCGTAGCGAGTCGATTACACAATCTGTCCCAGGAGCATCACTCGAATCGACGTTCTTTCATGAGCAGATACCTGCAGAATCACTGCCTCCTCTTGATCCCGAGAGTGCTGCTCAACCTCCCGTCAAGATCAAAGTCGTTAATGGCGATTCGTTTGCTACTGCTCGAGACATCATGAAGCGGTCTCCAGAGGCGCAGGGAAAGACTACTGTCTTGAATCTCGCTTCTGATGCCGAGCCAGGAGGCGGTTGGGCAGAGACGTTTTATCGTACTCAGGTTAGTGATGACAGCTCTCATACTCTGTCCATAGACCATTCTCTCATGATCGTGTATTCTTGAATGGCAGGAAGAGGCACTGTGTTACTCTTCAACCCTCTACGCCACGCTTAAGCCCTCCTACTACCCATGGCCGAATCTGGGACCTCATTCGATCAAGGGGATTTACTCTCCGGCCGTTGTCATTTTCAAAGATGATCTTGACCATGGCTGCGCAGAGCTTCCTCGAGAAGAGTGGCGGATTGTCTCCGTTATCACGGTGGCTGCTCCCAGAGGCCCCCAGGTTCAGGATCACCCACGTCTTGGCAAGGCCTTCAAGAATGAGGAAGACTTACAGTGCCTTAGAGAGAAGATCAAACTTGTATATCGCATGGCCGTCAAACATAGGCAGGAATACATTGTTCTGGGTAGGTGACGGTGCTCATACCAAAGAACTGTCTTATTGAATGTCATCGTAGCCGCGATGGGTTGCGGGGCGTACAGATGTCCGCCTCGTCAGGTAGCGGAAGAGATGAAAGCAGTTTTACAAGAGCCAGAATTCAAGGGACGCTTTCGCGAGATTGTATTTGCAGTCTACAGCAAACCTGGTGCATGGGACTCCTCCAACTTTGCTACTTTCAAAGAGGTGTTCGACAAAGTCGAGATCTAGAGGTGGAGATGTTAAAACTGAGAGTTTGGTGACTTATACTTACCTGCAATACGAGTAGCGGAGTGAGATATGATGTCAAATATACCCTCTCATGATTACCCACGATTGACAATGTAACAATCTCAATCTCACCTTTTTCTACTGGCAGTCAACGTTTAACGTGACAGCGGACTTCAAGTTATGAGCACATCTAAGCGCTCACGATAACTCAGAGTAGACGCCCATAAAATAAAATGATCGAGGCATTTGAAGTTGCCGTTTACACTCGACATTCATCTCAGTCTTCCTCTACTGACCCTACGCGTATGTTTCTTAGCCATGACTAGTAAACACATGCTTAATAAACCTCTATTTTAACAATAGCTCAATGTCTGCTTTATTACCGCCACCGAAGCGACAGAAGGTTTACCACGGGGTGCCCGAACCAGAGCCAGAGCCACCTAAAGCCACACCTCATGTTGTCGTCCAGTTTGTTTCTGAAGAAGATGGAGAACCACTGGCACCATCTGTGAACCTTCCAGCGGATGTATCTAGAGAAGGTTTGGAGGCATTGGTGAACAAGCTACATACAAAGGTACGCAACACGGTTCTCACTCATTCCTAAAAACCGCGCTAACCTCATGATGTAGGACGATGAACCAGTTCCGTTTCAATTCTCCATCTCACTCCCCCAAGATGCGACATCTACCGGACAGCCTACGCAAATCGTTATCTCCAAGTCAATACAAGAGGACGTCCTATCTCATCCCTCTCAGTCATTCACTCCAGAAGACGTCTTCGTCGTGCGATGCTCTCCTCAAGCTGTATTCAGAGTAAGACCAGCCACACGGTGCTCTTCCACACTATCCGGCCACACTTCCCCGATACTTTGTGCTTCATTCTCTCCCACCGGTAACCTTCTTGCGACTGGTTCAGGCGATTGCAATGCTCGATTGTGGGACCTGTTCACAGAAACGCCATCACACGTCTTGTCGGGACATAAGGGGTGGGTGCTGTGTGTCGAGTGGGAAGCTATGGAACGGAAACTTGCGACGGGTGGTCATGATGGACATGTACGTCCCAAAGCTTCATATCCTATCCCCGTCGTGAAAAGGATTAATCGCCGGTGTGAAGGTACGACTATGGGACCCTAAGACGGGTAAACCCCTGGGAGATGCGTTGAGAGGGCATTCAAAATGGGTTACTTCACTTGCTTGGGAACCTATACATATGTAAGGAGGGTCTCGCTTGTCGTTATGTTCTGTGTAGATGTTGGTGACTGATGGCAACCGCATAGAAATGCGTCTGCGCCCCGGTTGGCTTCGTCTTCGAAAGACGGCACTGTACGCGTGTGGTCAACGTTAACCAGACTGACGGAATACACCCTCGGGGGGCACACTGCTTCCGTGAACGTCGTTAGATGGGGCGGGGGCGGAATTGATGGCAAAGGGGTGCTTTACACTGCGTCTAGTGACCGAACAGTGCGTATATGGGATGCAAACGGAGTAAGCGGCAAATTCCACATTACCCTGAAGCCAGTTACTGATCCAGAGGTGTTTTACAGGGAAGGCTTCTACATACGTTGAAAGATCACGCCCATTGGGTGACGACGCTAACATTGAATACGGACTTCGTATTGCGAACTGGCCCATTCGACCACACGGGCAAAAAACCATCTACCGATGCAGAAGGTAAAATACAAATCTTCTGACATGTGTGCAGTTCTATTGTTAACGTCTCTCGGTTTGCAGCACGACAGTGGGCTCTAGATAGATACACGAAACTCGTGTCCACCACAGGTGAACTAATGATCTCTGGCTCTGACGATCACACCCTCTTCCTGTGGTCACTGTTCCCTTCTCGAACGACTTCTTCCGAGGCATCGACTGCGGCTATCGAGCGTGGAGGGAAACTGAAGCCTATCACCCGACTCACCGGCCACCAAAGACAAGTATCGCATGTAGTGTTCAGTCCGGACGGAAGGTGGGCTGCGTCTGCGGCCTTCGACAATAGTGTGCGGCTGTGGGACGGCAAGACCGGAAAATTCGTCGCAACGCTCAGGGGACATGTTGCGGCCGTATATCGCGTGACATGGAGTGCGGATTCAAGACTACTTGTCAGTGCAAGTAAGGATAGCACGGTGAAGGTTCGTTTACAACATTCGAACGATGGTAGGCGACAAGCAAAAATAATACTTCTTGCGGGCATAGATATGGGATCTCAAGACGTACAAGCTGAAGACGGATTTACCTGGTCACACTGATGAAGTATATTGCGTAGATTTTGTGGCTGACAAGATTGTCAGCGGAGGTCGCGACAGGACTGTCAAGATGTGTGTATCTCTTCACCTCAACTCGCTATAATCTTTAGCTAACCGCGCTATAGATGGAAAAATTAGGGCCCGCAGCATACCGTAGCATTATACTCATATTTATTCTACCTTGCATTATCAATGCGTCAGAACTCTGTGGGACATTCAAGGCCCCGATGTTTCCTGAGAAGCATTTCATGTCTCCTGTCCAATTCTGACCCTTCGATCGCTCGCAACTTTGTCACGTTTCTTTTTCACGCAGTGCCTCACGTACAAAGACATCTTCACCTGACTTCGTCACTGCCTCCGTTCACTTAAGCTTCAAGCCTCATCGATGAACCGAATTGCACTACGCGGAGTGCTCCTTTCCTGGATGGCCCCGGCAGCATACTTTCTCCGTCATGACAGAAAGTAGTCGCGGAGCCTGATGCGCCCTATTGTACGATCAACTGGCCATATCACAAGTACGTACCGTTCATTGATTTACGGCGATTCTCGATGTCTGAAAGCATCGTTCCTATCACGTCTCAGACATGCCCACCGAGGGACATGACACACAATAGCTTCCCGGAATGTGGCTCAGAATCAATTTAACAGTCACGGCTAATGGGTGAGTCCTTTACGATGCGTCTTCGACCACTTCTTTGCTGGAAGTTTTACGTTTGTATGGCCTTCGGTCTCTCTGCGTGAGGAAACGGTCGCGAAACGGACAAGGATGAAAGTTCAACGTTCATTTCTGGATGTTGTCACTGTATCGGCCTCCATGGGTGCGCTTGGATCGGACTTGTCTTCTGTTTGAGGATCACCGAGTGCGTTCTTGGTTGCGCGACAACATTTCTCAATGATTGTGACAGGCCGTCCTGCCAAACGTAATGGTACACGATGACCGGTCTATTCCCACCAGCCGCTATTCATTATATACCGGTACGCAGCGCATGCAGCTTTGCTCAAAGCCGTGTTTCCAGCCAACATCGAGGGACAAGGCGGCCTCCAATACGAATTCTTTTGATAAGTCGAGCGCTAGGACAATGTAGGCTGCCTCCCGCGAACCTCCCGCTGGGACAACTTGCACTTATTCATCGTCTCTGCAGCGCTAGTCGGCAGTTTTATGGCATCAGTTTTTTCACTGTACCCTTTGATGGCAACATTGCAACAATCCACAGGGGTTTTCAAGGATTTACAGTGCGAACCGCCAACACCCGACCTCCCTCGGGAGCGCTCAGAATTCGACCTGGGGCTCGGGCCTTTGAGATTTAGGAAGAAAGTGGGCAATCTAAGCGTAATTCTGCATTTTCAGTTTTTGGGCGTCTAGTCTCAATTTTGAGATCCACTTTTACAGTTAGCGCCTGGTATTTTGAGTGCATTAGCCAGACTATTACTCCCAGAAATTATTCTCAATACTATCCAAGGCTTTGCGTACACGTTTCCGGTATTTAGAGACTATCTATAGTGTCCACGTTTATCGGTTCTTGTACATATAAGGAAGTTGACATAATACATCACTTGATACGCGCCCAATATAATCGCGCGCTAAAGCAAAAGTCTCAATTTCGGGCAACAAAAAAATTAAACGGCGGAATTAGAAGAAAGTAATGAGATGGCCGCGTAGCTACGTTCAATCCAAGTCGATTGCACGCATTTCTGATGTTTTCCGACAAATTGTTGAATGCCAATAACAATTGCAAGAAATGGGGCGCCAAGAGGTCGGTTTTGACCGGTTCGCACTGTACAACGCAGTTACCCATCATCTATACATATCGTCCTCCGATTTCTACGGGATGTCTCGAGCGTACTGTATCGCACACCCCTCATTACATTCTACAGCCGTCTCGCGTACTTCAAGAGGAATCAACGGGACAATTACCTGCTGTGACCGGCCTGAACTCGTTCTGGGGTCGCCCCATGACATATGACATATCTGACACTGGACAGGTGCTGCATTGCAGGGTCGCCGCCAAAAACCCCGGGCACTCGCGCAATCCCACAATCTCCTCAATTTTCCACCTTCGGAGGCTAGATGCTGATCGCCTTCATATAGTTACGGCAAAGTCCATGTATATCGAAGAACAAACCGCATCCCCACCTCTTCAGATCATCAGAATCTCACCCCTTCCTTTCCTTCCTCGCATGCACGGCGTCAGGGAGCGCTGACATGCACCGTGGTGCTGCAGGGACGTACATAATGTCCTTCCTCCTCGTGGGGATGGGTCACATCATTTCTCACCTACACTCTCAACTCTATCGTCTCTTCACGTCTTCACGACTTCACGACTGGCCATGGCTGCAGGAAAAGAGGCGACGTTGAAGCTGGACTTCGTAATTGCTGGAGGAGGTGAGTTTACTATCCCGTTCGGCTGGGACGAGGGCAATCCGTGCTGTGGAGGAGCGACGTGGCCTGTCGATTGCGTGTTCGTGTTCAATCCATGAGCTTAAACGTGTAATGAGCCACACTTCGAAGAAGCGCGGATCCTAAACTTCAATCAAGGATCGCCTGATACCAGAAGTCGAACACACTCACTGATTGTATTTCGCCGCATATGTAGGACTCGCAGGACTCGCGACGGCATACGCCCTGCAGACAGCTGGACACAATGTCCGCGTATTCGAAAAGCAACCAGCGCTGGGAGTCCTCGCAGGAGGCCTACGCGTGCCTCCGAACATGAGCAAGATCCTCAAGAGCTGGGTCGGCGAGGAGGAGCTTAAGAAAACGGCCGTTTTGTGTTTGGGCACACCATGGCATGACCGTAAGTGAATGATTCGTTGAGCCTTGGCTATTGGGTTCTGCGTTCTGATGTTTCGTCTGTGTGGTAGTTGACACTGGCGAATATATGGGCTACGCAGAGTGGAAGCCCCAAGTCATGCAGGAGACCGGTGGCGAATTCATCATGATGAAGGTACGTACGAGCTACGCATTCTACTCTCCGCGAGACGAGCCTGACGAATTCCCTCGGTGTGGTGGTACAGCACGCAGACGTACATCGACTGCTCTACAACCTCGCTACCTCCGCAGGCGCACAAGTGACCTTCGGCGTGTCCGTCACAGAAGTCCAATCTGGCGATCCGAAACCTTCAGTGACCCTGTCGACAGGAGAAGTGCTCACCACGGACGTGGTCGTCGGTGCGGACGGTCCGAACAGCAAGATACGAAAGTATGTGAACGAAGATGAGGAACCGGCCGAGCCGAGTGGGTTTACTATCTTTGGCGGGATCGTCTCTACGGAGGAGATGATGAAGGATCCTGAGTTGGCCAAGTGGGCGCAAGCGGATGAGGTGAGTGGTCTTGGAAGTCTTGGAGAGTATCGTGTTGAGGGGCGTTCGTAGTGGCCGATATTCATGGGGAATAACCGGAGTCTTTGTGGTACGTAATACCATATGTGGATGCAATAGTCTTGGCTAACGGACCTTGAATTCTGCAGCTCACCCAGTGGTAAGTTGGATGTGCCCTGATCACGAGCCCTTGGTATAGAGTTATTAAGCACTCAGTCCCCCTCCAGAACGCCAAGAAAGAGTTCGCCTTCCAAGCGTACTGGCCAGACGAGGATTCAGGTCCCGAGGCGGTGGGAGAGGACGCATGGTCGGACGTAGTCGACGTGGCCACGCTAGACTACAACAACATCGGCTCAAAGTGCGTTGACCCTACTCTTTCCTCTTTTCATAGACAGTGGTATATCTGATTTCAGCGTTGCCCGTAGTATAAAACGGGTGGTAGATCTCGCGCCGCAGCTTGTGAAGACGAAGTGGATGAAACATGAGGAGGTGGAATACTGGTCAGACGAGTCGGGTCGGATAGTCCTCGTAGGGGAAGCTGCTCACCCGTGGTTTGTGAGTATCTATTTATCTGTCTTTTGCATCTCCTGTACCAAATTTCAGAACTCCTGTTGATAACTGTGGTTGTTACAGCCAGGAGGCACGCACGGTCCCGCGATGGCCCTAGAAGACGCAGTCGTCCTAGGCACCCTCTTCGGCCATCTAAAAAAGCCAGAGCAAATCAGCGCATTCGTGAACGCCTTCCAAGAAATCCGCGAAGACCGTACAAAGGTAGTCAACAACGTCGACGTATCAAACGCGAAGCTCGTGCGACTGCCGCCTGGACCGGAACGCGACGCTCGGGACAGCAGTATACGGCAATCGCGCAAGGACTGGGACGATGGGACGTTGAGGCAGGAGTTTGAGGGCGTGGCGGCGTTGTTTGCGTATGAGGCTCCGGATGCTGCTATGGTGAGTTTTGAATTCTCTTTCTGTGAAATAGTGTAAGGTGGCTTATGGGTTGTGGGATTGTGTGTGTAGCAATGGTGGAATGATTGGGGTCAGTTCAATCAGGCTGAGGAGGACAGAGAACATACTGGGTTTGCTATCTCGGATGTCACTGTGGATTAGGATCGGGATTAGGATTAGGATGAGACATTACTTTTATCTTGATTATACATTATGAACACGCCATATATTGTAACTTGGCGTCGTTGTGTGTGTGCGAATTAGGTCACAAAATAGCGCACTGTGTGGGGTACGTGTCAAATGACCACCGAATCGAGTGTGGCCGGCGGATTAGCGCAGCCTGAGCCACTCGAGCCACTGACCCGCATGCTCCTGCAAGCTCTATAAACGACTGCGTTCTGCACATTGAACGTCTTCATCACGGAGGCGAAACGTGAGTGTGGCGATGCAGGCTGCTTCTGCGCACTCACCTTCGTGACACCAAGCGTTCACGCCGTGGCCATGTGAACTGCCCACGACACGAGAGGCTTTCAAGAGATCCTAGGCCTACAGTATTGGCTGTGATAACAAGTGAGCCAATGACCATCAACATAAGTAAGCATAGAAATATGTTGCTCACTATGCACACCATCCTCCGCAAACGTCTAAATCAAGAGTCAGTCACGCTCGTACCAGGACTGGACTTATCGAATTTGTCGGGTGGCGAAACTGGCGAGGCCAGTCTCAACAGCTGCTTTTGTTAGAAAGGAATTTGAATGATAGACGTTTGAAGGGCAGTAGAGCCATATTTTGAGGATAGTGGGATGGTCAAATATCCCGGTAAACCAAATTCAAGTTAGAGAATAACATTCAAGTGGCGCGATAATATAATCCGAGTCTCCCCGATTTCTCTGCGCACAGTAATTCAGTACCCAATCGTGCGGTGTATGAAATGAATATCCCCAGGGGACGTACTGCCTTACGACTCAGACGATGCGTCTTCTACGCCCAACCATCCTCCGGTCACGGTAAATATGCGTGTACCCCCTGACAACCCTCCTCATAGCACCCCCTTCTAAAATCTCAACCTCAGCTAGAAACCCGTCGAACAACCGGCGTAGACACCCTCCCCAACCCACAAGCCTCCACAACACTCCTCCTCACCTTCTCAACCCCCACCAGCGCCCCTCCTCCTCCTCCACCACCACCACCACTCGCAGCCGTCACAATCCCCGGCAAACACAACGGCGCCGCCTCAAACACCCCATCCTGCATCTTCTGCAACATCTTCTGTCCTTCCTTGCCGCTAGTACTACGAAGGAGGAGATCGCACTTGGTGAATATGGCTTGGAGTGTAATGTGCCGCCCGTTGGCGAGGGATGTAGTGCATTGGGTGTTGAGGTGCGAGAGCATGGTGAGGTCGGTTTCTTTGAGGCCGTGGGAGGCGTTTATTAGGAGGTATATTCGTTTCAATCTGATATCGTCAATGTGCGTGGATTGAGTATTGGATATTGAATATTGAATATTGGAGAGCAAGACGAGAGATGAGAGACTCACTCTGTTCTATGAGAAACGTAATGGTCGAACAGGGCTCCCCATTCGGGTCTTCCTCGTTGGCCGTAGCCTGGGGCGTCGACTACGACGGCTTTGGCGGGGTCGGGGCCTACGCGGTAGAAGTTGAGGGTTTGTGTGCGTCCCTGATAGATTGGAATGTCAGGACTGCAACTTGAACTCTGGAATATAGTACGAGTGCGCTTGAACGTGAAGTACTGACAGCTTTCTTGCTTGTGTGGAGGAGGTTTCTGCGGCCGAGTACTGCGTTTAGGAGAGTCGATTTTCCTACATTGGCACGGCCTGAACTCGGATATGATTCAGAAAGTCAGAGTTAGTGTCTAGTAGTATTTTCGGGTCTGGGAGCTCTGCTCACCAGTGACAATTATCTAGCACACAACATTAAGTAAACGCATCCTATCCATGAGTAAGTAACAGGACGTACCTCTGGCGGACGGGTCCCTATGGTCGGCAGTGACTCCACGGTAGCTGCAGCAGCCAAAAACTCTGCAGACCTCGGGTCGGAAAATATCTTCAAAGAGGCATCTGTACTCAGTTTTCTAACCGTATTACATCTTGAGTAGAGTGGTTTGGCCACCCTTGTAAACATTAGTATCCGTCGACTGTCACCGTGACAGCTTAAGGTGAGATTTGAGGCGGAGCCGTAATTACCGTAACGCGATCGCGCGACGCGTCTCGTCACGGTCGTCACGCGCCCTCAAGGCTGCAAGCATGACACTTTAACTCAATCCTCTCCCGCTGCCTTCACGTGCACTGCATATCCCCGCCATGTCCAGTCGAATAAGCCGAACGAGGCAGGACAAGCTCGCCAAACTCGCAGAACTAAAACGCGCGCGAGAGGGAGGCGGGCGAAACTACAAGGTACGTGAAGTATTCTGCTCATCGTGATGCGCCGCCGCTAAACTACAGCTCGACTGTGATTATGATTACTTAGGTCGATGGTGACGACGCGATATACGATGCTGTATCAGAGGAACAGTATAAGGCGATCGTAAGGGGGCGCCTTGCGAAGGACGACTTTATCGTCGATGACGGTGTCGGCGGGTACACGGACAACGGGATGGATGATTTCGAGGAGCGCGAGGAGGACGCAGAAAGCGATGATGAGGGGCCCAAGTCCAAATGTGAGTTGTTCACTCTTCCATACGCTCGTAGATGATACCCACGCGCTCTACCAGCAAAGAAGAAGGACATCAAGACGAAGCCAAAACCCGCTGTACGAAAGCCACCGCCCCAGCCCGCACCCTCCATGAGCGCATACCGCCCCGCCGTCTCCGAAGAGCAAGAAACAGACTTCATGGCGAGCATCCTCGGGGGCATGGACAGCATACCCTCCGCGCCACCCCCCAAGGCCCGCAAACGTAGCAAACCTGAACCTGAGCCCCGGGGGAAGGGCAAGGCCCCCGCTCGCTCGAATGGGTATGGATATCGCGGCCATGATGGCTATGATGACTCGTCGGACGGACCGGTCGACGTTGGCTTTGGTAATGATATCTCAGACGACGAGGACGTGCTTAGCCCGAAGAAGAAGCTCAAGGTCGACAACAACGATAATGTGAACGTGAAGCCTACCATTGAGAAGCTGAGCCAGATACACGTGGAGAGCAGCGGGGACGAGCGGATGGCGGATGAGGATATCGAGAGCGCGTTCGAGGGCGTGGACATGGACGCGTTCATGGAGGTCGACGATTTCGACGATCCTCCCAAACCCAAGCCTGGTGTGGTCAAGAAGGAGGAGACGACGTCGAAGTTGCGGCTTCCGAAGCTCGCTAACAAGGAGAAGGAGAAGAAGGCGGAGATCGATGCTGCGCCGGCGTGGCTCTCGGTGTACGAGTCTCTCCAAGTCAAAGCTGAAGATGCCGACGCGCTTGGTGCCAAGACTCAAGGCTCGTCGTCAAAGGGGGCCTCAGGATCGAAGGGAGACTCGCGTTCTGCGTCGGTGCTAGAAGAAGATGGTTCCCTCCGCTTCTTCTGGACAGACTACCTCGAACACGACGGGCGGATCTACTTCATCGGCAAGACCCTCTCCAAGCCCACGCTCACCTGGCAATCCATCTGCGTAACCGTCGAGAACCTGCAACGCAACCTCTTCGTCCTCCCGCGCTCTCGCCGCATGGAAGAGGACGAAGAGACGGGGGAGTTGGTGGAGACGGACGTGGTGCCGAGCTTGCCGGATGTGTATGGTGATTTTGATAGGGTGAGGAAGAGGCTGGGTGTTAAGACGTTTAAGGGGAAGTTTGTGAGGAGGCGGTATGCGTTTGGGGAGGAGGAGGTGCCCAGGGGGGAGGCGCAGTGGTTGAAGGTTGTGTATCCTTTTGATGGTCAGTCCGGTTTTTGTGCATTCTACTCTTCCGATAGCTGACGTTGTGCGTGCGTGTGTGGGTGGGTGTGGGGTTGTTGTGTTGTGTAGAGCCCCAGATACCGGCGAACGTCTGCTCCCCCAACTTTGCGCGCATATTCGGTACGGGGACGAGCGCGTTCGAGCTGCTCGTGCTCAAACGAAAGATATTCGGGCCGTGTTGGCTGCAGATCAAGAACCCTATACTTGACAACAAAGGCGTACGTCTCCCTCTCTTTCCCCTCTCCCCTCTTTTTCTTCCCCTCTTTTTCTTCCGCCTCTAACTACTCATGGTGCGCCCACAGGTCTCCTGGTGCAAACTCGAAGCAACAGTAACCGACCCAAAAGACATCAACCCCTTCCCCGAGACGGACGCCAACGCGCCGAGGGAGGTCCCGCCGTTGACTGTTATGAGCCTTAGCGTGCGGACGATCGTGAACCATCAGGCGAACAACCGGGAGGTGGTGTGTGCGACTGCTAGGGTGTGGCGCAATCGTAAGCTCATTCTCCTTTTCTCACTCCTTCGTTCTTCCTTTCCTTTTGTTAATAGAGTGAGTGACCTGACGTGAACTTGCGTTTGTAGTGCAGCTGGAAGACCCGACGCCGCCTGAGGCGTTACCGTGCAGTGTGCATACGTTCGTACGCCCGTTGGAGAGGTTCCCGCCTGGGTTTGAGGCGAAGGCGAGGGGGAACGGCAAGGGTGTTATAACTCCCTTGCAGAGCGAACGAGCCCTGCTCAACAACCTCTTACGTGCGTTCCTCCTTCTCCTCTCCTTCTCTTCCCCCATTTTTTAATTTGCTTCACTGAGCCCAAATCCATCCCACTATTCCAGTGACGATATACAAAGCGGACCCTGACGTGATAGTCGGTCACGAGTTCCTCGGAGTCTCGCTCGATGTTCTATTAAAGCGCATGAGAGATCTCAAAGCCGATCATTGGTCCCGTATTGGGAGGTTCAGACGGTCAAAGTGGCCGAATATTGGACGGCAGGGGACGAATCTCAAGTTTTTGAACGGACGGTTGGTGTGTGATTTGGCTAGTGACAGCGCCAAGGTAAGTGTCTCTACCTCCCATTCCTATCTCCTCGATGCTGATTAATGGTTTAGGGAATGATATCGTCGACGACGTGGTCGCTCACCGAGATGTGCAAGACGCACCTCAACAGTGACCGGCAGGACATCGACCCGGACGACACGGCATCCTACTTTGACGGGAGCGTGAGCCATCCTGACCGGCTGTTGACATTTGTGAGGCATTGTGAGCTCGATGCGCATTACCAGATGGCGTTGGCGGCGAAGGTGCAGATGTTGCCGTTGACGAGGCAGTTGACGAACCTCGCTGGGAACTCGTGGTATGTGCAAGGATCGAGTGTTAAGGTCAAAGTAGTGGTGTGGCTGAACGGTACTGTATCACAGGAACAAAACACTCAACGGAGGCCGCGCAGAACGTAACGAGTACATCTTGCTGCACGAGTTTCACCGCCTCAAGTACATCTGTCCCGACAAACAGTGGGGCAAGAAAGTCGAAGCGTTGGCAAAGGCGGAACTGAACGAGGACGACGGCGAGGGCGGGAAGAAGACGAACGCGAAGGGGAAGCGGGACAAGTACAAGGGCGGGCTGGTGTTCGAGCCGAAGCGCGGGCTGTGGGACAAGTTTATCCTCGTCATGGACTTTAACTCGTTGTATCCGAGTATTATACAGGAGTATAATATTGATTTTACGACGGTGGAGCCTGTTGTGCAGGAGGTACGTTGTTTTGATGGGTGATTCAGTGGAGGATCGTTCTAACGTGCTTGGTAGGACGGAGAGGAAGAGAAGATGGCGGAGCCGCCTAGTTCGGATGTACCTCAAGGTGTACTTCCTCGTCTCATTGCTACTCTCGTCAATCGGCGGCGACAGGTTAAAAGTCTGATGAAAGACCGGAAAGCTACACCGGCGCAGCTATTGCAGGTAAGGCAATACGGAGTATACTAAACATCGATTGGCTCATTGGCATTTTACAGTGGGATATCAAGCAAATGGCTCTCAAGCTGACGGCGAACAGTATGTACGGGTGTCTCGGCTTTGAGTACTCTAGGTTTTATGCTCGCCCGCTGGCTGCTCTTACGACTTCCAAGGGACGAGAGATCCTCACCGCTACGAAGGAACTCGCAGAGAGTCTCCAGCTTGATGTAAATTCTCCTCGTCTCCCTTCCGTATGACATCTACTGACCTCAATGCAGGTCGTTTACGGTGATACCGACTCCGTCTTCGTCAACTCCGGCGTCACCGACTTCGAGCAGGCCTTGCGAATCGCGTCGGAGTTCAAGAAAGCCGTCAACGACCGGTACAAGCTTCTGGAGATCGACTTGGACGGCGTCTTCCAGCGCTTGCTGCTCTTGCAGAAGAAGAAGTATGCGGCTATCAAGGTGGAGGATAAGACGAGGACGTCGACGGAGGTTAAGGGGTTGGATATGAAGCGGAGAGAGTATTGTGCGCTCTCGAAGGCGGTGTCACAGTGAGTTTCCTGTGAGTCTCGTGCGGAATGAGCACTGAAACGTTGGCATAGGTATGTGCTGGACCAGATACTGTCTGGAGAGGCCACAGAGACGGTCGTCGAGCGGATACACGAGTATTTGGCTTCTATGAGTGAGGACGTTCGGGGCGGTAAGATACCCATGGACGAGTTCATCATCTTCAAGGTGACATCCTCTCACTCTCACTTCGAAGTTTCATTTGCTCACCTTCTTCGATAGCGTCTTGGTAAAAACCCAGAAGACTACCCTGATGCCGCTTCGCAACCACACGTCCAAGTCGCCTTGCGCATGAAAGCAAAGGGCGGAAGCGCACGCACTGGAGACGTCATCCCGTACATCTTTTGTCTCGGCGACGGTGGTGTGAGTGCGAAGAGTGCGCAGGCAGACCGGGCGAAGCATCCCGACGAGATTCGGCGAGCGGGCAGTGGTTTGTCGATCGGTAGGTCACTCATCTACTTTGGGGAATGGCTCGTGGACACTGATATTCACCGTCTGTGTAGACTACGAGTATTACCTGTCCCAGCAAATCCTTCCGCCTATCGAACGTCTGTGCGAGCCCATCGAGGGAACGGATCGTGCCCGTCTAGCAGAATGTCTAGGTCTTGACCCCAACCGGTACCGCACTGCCACAGCTGCAGAGTCGGAAAGCCGAGCGTTCAGCACGCTCGACTCTCTCATCTCAGATGCAGAGCGATACAAGGACTGTGATCACTTCGTCGTTCGCTGCCGATCGTGCAAAGGCCAAGTCGAGTTTGCGTTCATCGGGGATCGCGCTGTAAGTGCTCGTGACTTTGTACCGTCTTGTGTATTATCAAAAACTCATATACCGCTTGCACCAGTCCTCCATACTCTCATCGTCAGGCCCCATCTGTCCGGGTTGCCAGTCTGCTATGGCACTCCCGAGTCTCCAGGTACAGCTCGAGTACCAGATTCGGGAGCACATATCAAAGTATTACGAGGGCTGGACGGTGTGCAATGATGCGACGTGTGGGAGTCGGACGAGGATGATGGGCGTATATGGACGGAGGTGTTTGAGGCCGACGTGTCAGGGGACCGTCACGTTCGAGGTGGGTTTCCTTGCAGGAGACAGCGGCTTTGGGGAGATACTGACCATAAAGTTTATTTAGTACACGGATGCACAGTTGTATGATCAGCTGAGGTTCTACGCCTATTTGTTCGACATCGAGAAAGCGAAGAAGGCTACGAAGGGATCTACCAAAGCTGGTGAGTGAAAGTCTCTTGTTTCTAGTATGTGCGTGTATAGCTAACTCGTCGTCCGTCCCCTAGACGAGGTAGAAGCACTCGGCACCCACCAGGCAGAGTTCTTGGCTGCTATGACCGCGGCGGTGAACAAGTATCTCGACCAGAACGCGCGACGGTGGGTGGATATGAACGCGCTTTTCTCTTTCATGAAGCTGTGAAGGCAAAAGGTCGAAGGTTAAAGGGAGATGGGCATTAGTGTATGTGTATGGATAGTTGAGATGTTTTGCTGTTCTTCTGCTGTCGTTTCCGCATTGTCATTGTCGATATCGTTTTTAATATGAATTGTGCGTCTGTGTGCGTGATTATATTGCTCTGTTAGTTGTGTCGAGTACGTTACAAGTAGATCTAGCACCGAGGGTTGTACTGTACCACATCACGGTAATCTGAGTACGGGATCCAATTTGAGCGGGTGAAGTCAAGTTTTAACTACGCCGTGAAGGATCGGGAGGGAGGTCCTGGACGGTCGTGTACCGACGTTGATAATACAGCAGCGGCGTCCGTGTTTCTTCATTACTCTCTTCTCTACGTCCACCCATGACATCCTCGACCCTAACAACCTGCCCAATAAACAACTCCGACGCCACGCCCTCGCCCTCCCACTTCTTCCCTTCCCTCAGTCCTTCACCACTTCCACCCGCACCTAACCGCAAACTCTCCAAATCATGCAACGGCCAACTCGCCGCTACGAGTCTGCACGACAACGCCCCCAACACGCCGTCCAAGACGGGCAGGCCTTCTTCCGTGAGGCGGTATGGGACTGAGGCGAACGGGTGCGGGTGGAGGTCCGGCCGGGAGAAGAGGGTGGCGAGGTGGGTTTGGGAGGGGGAGGAGGAGAGGATGTTGATTACTAGGTGGGTTGGGAGGGATTGGAGGGGGTTGGAAGTTTGATTGTTATGTGGGAGAGAGTGAGAGTGGGTGTGCGAGGATAAAGAGGAGGAGGTGGAGGAGGGTAGAGCTGATGGTGATGGTGGGGGATGCACAGCGTGTTTGAGCGTGGTGGCCATTCGTGAGGGTATGCGCAACGAGAACGCGATGAGCGGGTGGGGGTCCATGGCGATAGAGCTGAACGAGGAGAGAGTCGCGCCGTGGAACTTAGCGTGCAGATGCCTGCTATCCTCGCTTGACCCATCTTCTTCAGATGCAGAGGAGGAGGTTGACGAAGAGGAAGAAGAGGCATGAGTGGGATCCCAGACGGGCATTAGAGAGGTGACGACCGCGACGGGTTGGGCGGTGTTGCGGAGGAGGTTGCGGAGGTCTGCGCGGACGCGTGTCGCGGTATTATGGTGGTGGTGGGTATTAATATTGTGGTTCGGATGCGTATGAGCGTGTGCTGCCGAGGTGTGTTTGCTTCTGCGGATATGGATATGAGCGCAGGGTATGGGGAAGGTGTGGGGGCGCGGTTTCATCGCGTTCGAGGTACTGGTACGCGCTTTGGTGATTGGGAGATGGAGTGCGGTCGTGTGCTGTCTGTTTGTGGGCAGGGATGGGATATGTCGTTCTGTAACTTGAAGCACTAGTGGTGCGAACTTAAACGAAACAAGTGAGTATTAAGTGCTGTCCATGCAATAGTGACAACGCACCTCAGCAGCGTTGTATACGTGCCCACTCAACCACAAGCCTGTTTCCCAAGAGCTGTACAGTGAGTGAACCAAATCGCGGCTCACTTCAGGTACTATGTCCGGATCCCAAAGTTCAAACCCGGAACGAGTCGCAATAAGTTCTATGGGGACAGTCTGCAAGCCAAATTAAACAGTCAGTTTCGCGATAGCTGTGTACACACGGATGGAGGCCCAACCTCGAGCTATTTAGTAGGAGTGGGCAGAAGTAGTTCGCGTCAAGTGTATGAGCTCGGAGCTCGGACTCGGATGACGGCTCGGGGGAAATGAGGGCAGTTGACGCTTGCCTCCTGCCAGTGCACATAGCCTGTACACTTCAATTTACTTCTGTGCGAGGCTCTGAAGACTGGCGATCTCAACTGTATCCACACGTATCCTGACTATAGCCTACTTGCTGACACTCGAGGACAGACTATAACTACTTTATGCTTTCAGACGTGCATTCAGATGGTAGTTCGGATATGTATGTGTATAAGTAGATACAATATAAAGCAGTTGTGGTAATTACAATATACGTATGTAGCGGTAAAGAATGAAGCATTGTGACTCGGACTAACATTCTCTCCTCCACCCTCCTTCCAATCCTCCCACTCCCCCCTCTATCCCTCGCCTCCCCTCCCCATAGCAGCCTCTCCTCACTCAAAAAGCTCGTTTACTCAGAATCACTCTGATCACCCAAAAACGCCATGATGCTCTGCCTCGCGTTCACCTGTAAATATCATCGTCAGCTCACACTTTCTCTTCACCCTCCACGCAACGTTTTCCAACCTCCACACAAAGTTCTCCACCCTCCACACAAAGTGGCGAGGGGGAAGGGAAAGATAAGAAAAGAGAGGGAGGGAGGGCGTACCTTCCTCTTAGGTTTACTCCCCAACTCTTCCTCCGAGTGGTCGCTCTCAGGCTCGTCGACGTCACTCTCGTTCCCGCCTGATGACTTGTCCTTCTGTTGACGAGAAGAACGAGTGGAGGAGGTGCCGTGGACGACGGCTTTTTCGAATGTTTGTACGTCCTCTGCAGCGTCGTCAGTAATCATCCACTCTCAGCCTATCGAGAAAACGGAGAAAAAGAGGAAGAATACTACACAATGAGACTCACCCAACTCCCGAGCCAACTCCCTCCTCTCCCTCACCCGTCTAGCCTTCTCCATACTCAACCGTCCCTCCATGCCCAGCTCCTTCAACATCCCCTTCAGATGTCTGATCTGTGCCAGCTTTATCTCCCGAATTTGTGAGGAAGTCGAGGATGAAGTGGATGGGGGGATGGAGGGGATGCCGGCGGAGGAGAACTCGCGGGACCAAAGTTTGCGCACTCCGCAGGCTGTTATGAAAGACTGGTAGAGGAGGTTAGTTTTGTGGTTTGATTAAACCAACGAGAAGTGGTAAGAAAGAAAGAAAGAAAGGAAGGAAGGAAGGGAAGAGAGTGGGTTGGGATCGTTTTGTGGGTGGGTAAGACGGAAGTGAGCGACATGACAAGGTAAGAGGGAGATGGCGAGAGGGGAACAGCAGGGCAATAGGGAAATGGCAAGGCAAGAGAGAATGGTAAGGAACGAGGGGTGAGTGATTGAGGGAGGAACAAGAGAAACAATGGGAACAAGAGGGTAGGGACGGGCGAAACGGTGAAACACGAGACGAGCGGGTAGGTTTGTGGACAGACAAAGAAAGTGGGATGAGGGCAAGGGAAAAAAAAAGGCATGGCA
Source organism: Irpex sp. Y119-03 (assembly GCA_037042295.1). Classification (NCBI taxonomy): domain Eukaryota; kingdom Fungi; phylum Basidiomycota; class Agaricomycetes; order Polyporales; family Irpicaceae; genus Irpex; species Irpex sp. Y119-03. The sequence goes on along the minus strand of JAXQKB010000949.1, from coordinate 47,107 downwards.
ACAGCAAGAGAGAAGAGAAAGAAATAGTCTGGGTAATTATCAAGGCAGCGTACCTTCAACCGCTTAATCTCAACATCCTCCGGGTCTTCGTCTGTTTCTTTCTTTGCCTTGACTTTTGCTGTGGATTTCGATTTTGACTTCGTTTTCTACATATCCCCACATCACACCACACGTTGTCAGCGAATTCCCACTCAAGAGGAGAGGAGAGAGTATGTACACACCGGTTCGCCCTTCTTCCCCCTTCGTTTCTTAGGCTCATCGTCGATGAGGACTGACATCTCTGACTCGCTCTTCTCTCCCTCACCACCACCACCTACTGCCTCTCCATCTCCAGCGCCCTCTCCATCTCCTCCAGCCCCTGCTCCACCTACTCCCTCTTCTGCCTCTCTCCCACTACCTTCTCCACCCTCATCTACCTCGTCCCCACCCACCAAAACTTCCGACAGTTTAGACTTCCCCTTTGACTTAGAAATCGGTTTCGCATTCGCGCCACCTAAGTCGCCGTCGCCAACCTCGGCAGTGGACACGTCCGCGTCATGTGCGCTTGTGTTCTTCGGTAGGGGTGGTCTCTTCTGTTTCAGTTTCTCTTTACTCTTGCTCTTCGAGTCTTTGGCCTTTGATGTCGGTGGGGCTTTACCCTTCCCAGGCGAGCTCGAAATAGCCGGAGACTCGCGTTGCTCATCTTCGTCGTCGTCGTCGGACGAGGGGATGACGGACTAATCATGACGACACGTTAATATAACGAGCACATAGGATGGGCGGAGGGAGGACTGTACGCACGGCAGAGCGCACGACCTTCGCATTCGCCTTCTTGGCAGACGCAGGTGCCTTCTTGGTAGAGGTCTTTTCCTTTGTCGTGGCAGACCATGTTCTAGGTTTCTTAGACGGGGGAGTACCCTCGTCGTCTTTCTTGGTGGACTTGCGTTTCGCACTCGCCGAGGAGGATGCGGCCTTCGATTTAGGTTTAGGTTTGGGAGCGCTCTTGGCGGGTTTCACGGGCTCCTCATCAGAGGCAGTGGCAGAGGAAGCTGCTTCTTCGTCGAGTGCGTCCTATAACCAACCATGTATTCATTAACGAACTCGAGATTGAGCAAGAGAGAAAGAGAGGGAAGAGAAAGAGAGAGAACGTACGATAGCACTCGTAGCAGCCCGCTTAACAACCTCCTTCCACGCGTCCAACGTACCCCCCTCAAGACCCAGCCTCTCCTCAGCCTTGGAGCGTATCATTCGCGGTGTCAGTTCACTGTCCACACATCATCGATCATCCCATTCATCACAGTCATCCCATCATCCCATTAGCACGTTCAAGGAGCAGTCAACATGATAGTACGCACTCGATAGACCCATCCTTGTGTGCATCGTTGACGATCTCCGCGACGGCTTGTTCGATCTGTGCGCTGTCCACGTCTGCCATCTTAGCTGGGAGAAGGAGGCTGGGGTGAGGGACGTGTGACGCGCTGAGGAGGTGGGGAGCGTGTGACTGCCGCACGTGAATGTACCCACGCTGCAAGTGACGCGTGACGAGACGCGTCTCTCCTGTCACCCCTCTCCTTCCCTCACCTCCCCATTCACTTCACTTCCCTTGCTCTCTTGCAAACCGTGAATATTAGTGTGGAAGATGACAGCACCATCGATATCCCTCACCGCTCCCAAAACGGGCACGATCGCTCCCTGCACACCACACCTGATGCCGTTCCACATCGCATACACAGGTCCAGCGCCCGTCTCTACCTACTTCCGTCTCACCCATCCCAAGACTATTCCCACAATTCCACCAGTACTAGTGGAAGACAATAACAAACCCTCCGTTGAGCAGTCGGACTCGCAGACAACCCTGGTAGCCGCGGAGTCCCAGCAGACACTCGCGAATGATGTGGACATGCTCACTCTCTCCGAATCCACCTCCTCTACCACCAACGTTAACGGTTTGAACGGGACGCAAGGGGATGAGAAACATATGACGGCGGCGTTTAGAGGACGGACGGTTCGAGGGCTTACTGTCGCTTTGCCGGAGGGGTACACGGGTCTCGTTTTCTCTTCTCCTTCTTCTTCTACTGTCTCTTCCACTTCCGCCTCTACCTCAAACGCTCAAAGACTCGCAAAGAATTCAAAGTACATCAAAGAGGATGATGAGGATGAAGAGGATAGAGAGGAGGAAAGACCGACGAGGAAGTTAGAACCTACAGGCCGATTTTCGTCGTTCACGCTCTGGAACGCGGATATACCTGTTGATGAGGGCCGCGACGAGTACCTGCGCTCGTTGACCGAATGGACGCGGTTTGCTGCTGTGGTAAGTGTTATGCTGAATCAAACCTGAGCTGAGCTGAACTGGAGTGAATTGGATTGAATTGGATGCTGTTGTAGATACATCAGTACGACGAAGACGCGTGAAATGGTGTCAAGGATATTCTGAGCTCGTAGCTCGCACGTAGCCTCAAGATGAACGGGGTACATGCACAGGCTCGTCAGGCAATGCGTCATGTCCGTATCAGGCAGACCCTAGAGTCGACGCTCGCGTGTACCTACCACCCACTACCTAAAACCCGCCCGACAGAAACCAGTTGTCTCTGGCGACACAGTACAGCACAGTACTTACGTATACTGGAATTGGGGCCACGAAAGTACGCGGTGGATTGGAGTTGTGGATGTCTATCATGTACTTCGATACGCATAACTCTCGCGCCATGTGTAGAGATTCAATGTTGAATGAGATAGGCGTTCGTTCAAGCTTTGAAGTGCGCTCAACCGACGTTCATTGGAGGTTGGAGGTTCGACGTTCAGAAGATTCAGATCGCAGTGTGTCCCGGGCCCGTTCGAGAATTGGCAATGCAATAGCCCAGTATATATAGTAGTATAATGATTCCCAACCCAAAGAAGTGTGAAGAAACTAGAAGAAAGAAACCGGATAGATACACACAATCACGTAGATCGTCAATCGTCAACTACATGCGTACGTACGTAGATGCGTCCAGATCACAGACAGGTATGGGGACGGAGGCCCAGTTGGGTAAGCGTACGTTGAGCCTTAGGAACCCGAGGAAAGGGGGCGAAGCAGCCAAGGCGAGGTGAGGTGAGGTAAGGTGAGGGAAGGAGGGCCACAAGAACAAGACACTCCTAGGCCAAAAGATACTCTACCAATCCCAAGTACAACCCAACCCAAGTACAACTCAACTACCCGTTCAGAGCGCCACGACGAACGCAGCACCAACGCCCACAAGCGCAACAACAACCCCACTGACCGCACCCCTCAAGTTCCCAACCGCACCATTAGCAGCAGCAGCACCACTGGACGGCACCGCGCTCGAGCTCGCAGGCTTAGACGCACCACCCGCAGCGCTTCCGCTTGATTTGGCAGGGGAAGAGACGGTGGCGGAGGCGGAGGATCCACCTGCGGTGACGACGACGGAGAACGACGACGGAGCAGCCGACGACGCACTCGCGCTCGCAACAACAGTCCCACTGCCACTCGCACCAGGGCCAACCGCACTCCCACTCGCCGAGCTCGCACCCGCCGGCGGGGGCGTCGCCGAGCTAGGATCCACAAGCGCGCCGTTCCCCCAGGGAATCGCCTGGTTGCTACCTGGCTGAGTCTGTTCGGTAGGCGGGTCGAGGTGTCCGTCGGTGCTTGCGATGCCGAAGCGGGTTGTCCAGAGGGTGGTGGTGTTGGGTGCTGGGGAGGTGAATTGGTAGAAGTAGATTGCGGAGTTGGGGGTTACGGCTGGGCAGGGCCAGGTGTAGGTGGTGGTTTTTGTGGCGTCGAGGGTTGTTACCGCTGTGAGTGAAAAGAGGGGGAGTGAGATGTGAAAAGTTAGTTTCTGTTGTATTTGAGAGATAGAGGAGGAGAGAGGGAGAAGAGAAGAAACGTACTGGTGAGGTGCTTCATATTGAGGTTGGCACCAGTCATGAGCTCGATGCTCATCTGCGTCCACGTACCGGTCGTATCGGGCGACCACTCGATCTTGCAGTCCGCCCCTTGGTTGAACACGTCGCCCGGGCCTGGGGCCGACGGGGTGGGGTCCGCGCGCACGAGAGCGAGCAGGGCTGCCGTCGTCGTCAATAGTAGGGTTTTGGAGAACATCGTATGTGTTTGGGGGTAGGTTTGGGTATGGAGACGTAGGAAGGAGAAGGTGGTATAGATTGGTTCAGCTACGACGAACGGAGGTCAGCTCTTTACTCAGCACTCAGTGGTCGCTACGACCCACGTCCACCACAAAACAGCACGCACCTAGACGACAGATCCACAAAAAAAGAGCGACAGTTCAAAAGAACGTAGGTTCTCGAGTGCTCTCAAGTCGAGACGAGTGAGAGTGTCGAGGTTATAAGCGAGGAAGCAAAGTGGAAGCGAGACGAGGCGAAGAGGAGAGTGAAGAGGAAGCGACGGGGAGACGACGCCGGGCTAAGAATAGCCGCTGGCGGCTAAGGGGGGATGGGTGGATGTCATTGGTTGATGGGAGACAGATGTGATGGCGGTCCCGAACAATGTGTGATGCGCCGGGGATGGTGAGTTGGTTGTTTCGGTGCTGTGACTTCCGCCGTTTTTGAGAAGGAGGGAAGAGGGAGAGCTGTGTTTGCTGTGTTGTGGATAGGGGAAGCTGTGCCGTGCGTCGATTGTAGGTGGGAGGAGTGTCTGTGTAGGCGTCCCGACGTATGTGTATTATTCGCTCAGATGGGTTTCATCATGCTGTATTCCATGGTAGGAAACAGTTAGGAGGTGTATTGCCATGAACTTTGAAGCCACCAACTGTCTACGTTGACAGACCACAGCATACAAGAGTTACAAGAGTACTGTGTGGACGATCGCAAGACTGGTGAAACAGCCGCAGATAATCTGCCTCTGACGAAAGACTCCTAGTGACTGCAGTCACACTCACTGCACGCTTCTTCTCACCTTGTAACCATGACATTATCACCTACTATACACATTCAGAGCAGATACTCATGGCACAAAGTGATAGAGCAGGTATGCAGTACAAAACTATCCAGACTGCTCCGGCCCTATCGTCGATAATCCCCTGCGAAGTCCTCTACATCGGCTTGACCACAGGCCCTGCCGCAGGCCTCCCCGCCTTCTGCTCATCATACCCCGGCGCACCCTGCAAGTCGGCAATACGTAAGCCAGTAGAGAACGCACCATCCGCGACGAGCTCCAACCCGTCCAGGGAGGCTCCGGAGGGGTCGAGTGACCAGAGGGAGAGGGCGAGCGTGTTTGGGGAGGTGGTGTGGAGGATACCGGCGGGGAGGACGAATATTGTTTGTGGGCTGTGATTAGAGGTGGGTGGGTATATGAAGATCAGAGAAAGAGGGAAAGAGCAGGGGGAAGGAGGAACGCACCCGATGTCGTTGATGTACTTGCCCAGCATCCATCCGTTCAGGTAGATCTGAACGCGGAACCGCGATGTGATAGGGCCAGGCGTTATCGAGAGACGGATAGGGACGTCCGTGCCCTTGGGTAGACTCTATCATCGTACAAATCCCCGTCCATGAGCAAGGCCCCTCCTCGTATGTAGATTGTTGACGCTCACCAAATTGAACGACGTCCTATAAAAGTTAACACCAACACCCCTAACCCCTCCTCCACTCGTCAACGGAGACCCATCCCCCCATCCATCGTCAGGGAACTCAGGCAAATGCGCGCCGATACGTTCGGCGAAGAGACCGCCTTCGTTGAGGTAGCCGCGATAGGTATCTGGGTTGGCTGATGCGCCGCCTTGGTTGCCTTGGATCTTCCAGGAGGTGAAGGTGAAGGTACTGTTACCTCCGATGAGGGAGTAGCCGCGGATTCCGCGGGGTTCTTTGCCGCCGTTTGCTGAGATGAGAGATGAAAGATGAGAGGTGGGTTAGGAGGGATGAGTGAGAGGTGGGGGGACGTACTGGAGGTTTCGACGATGCTTTGTGCGTGAGTTTGTTAGCTTCTGTATACTGCAACACTGGCAAGGAAGGGTACGCACCCCATATGGTCTACATCCGTCCGTCAGCAAACTCGTAGTATACTAGCCAGCCTTCAAGACTAAACATACCTTGAACAACCGTCAGAACATTATCACTCCCATTCCTCAACGCCCCCTCAGGAAAACTCCACACATCCGTCGTCTGACTGACACTCGCGTTACCAACACTAGAGCCCAGGAACACCCCGTTCAAAAACGCCGAGTATGCGAACGCGAGGCCACCTTGGACAGTGAGGTTCACGGCCGTTTCGGAGCCTGAGGCGTTGAAGTGGCCGCGGAAGATTAGGTTTCCGCCGTAGAATCTGCAGCAATAGGGATTGAGATTGCTTAGAGAGGGATTTTGGTAGAGAGGGATGGCCGTGGACGAACCCGTATTGTTGGGAGTAGAGGACGTGGTCCCCGGAGACAGGTGGAAGGTTAGTGAACTGCAAACGTATCAACGTTTCCCCTATAATACCATACCAAGACTGGGGATCGAATACGTACGTTAGTAGTTGTCTGATTAGCGGTGACGAACGAAGAGTCATCAAAATCCGGGTCGACCTCCGGGAGGCTGTATTGACACGGTATTAAAAAGCTGGGTCTGATTCTTGGCACAACATGCATACCTCCCAGCTACCTTCCACTTCAGCTTACTCAAATCCGGGAGAGAGATGCTGAGGTCGGAGCCTGTGGTGAATTGGAGTGAACCGTGAGAAGACGGGGTAGTGCGCTGTTTGACTCCGTTCCATGATATCGTTCGCACTTTTGCGGGCGCGACGACTTCGATGTGGGTTGTGCCGTTTGTGTCTCCGACCTATTAGTTGTGTAAGCCTATTGCACGGGGTGTTGAAGAGTCGGATATCACAGGGACACTCACCAAGTTTAGGGTAGAGCCTGAGATAGCGGCAGACCGTACAACGTATGGGCCACCGACGAGAACTCTGCACAGATATTATATTAGTTTACCAGTTACCATGTCACTATAGGACAGGACGTACGTCTGGTTCGTTCCGATGGAGAAGTAATTCCCAAACGTTCCACTTCCAGAAATAACCGGTGCATGCCACGTTCCAGCAGTGTTCTTGTCTGTGACGATCAACACAGTCGACACTCCATTGTTCACCTGCACAGGTATCCATGAGGTAGACTCGATGACTGTGTTGATAGTCAGGCTGCTTGAGTTTGTGGTGACGGAAATGCCAGGGGCGTTGGCCACGTTGGCGGTAGGTGTACCTGGGAATGTTAAGGTGGCTTCGACTGACTGGCCGGTTGGTGCGTAGAGGATGATGTAGTCTGTTTGATCGATACTATACAAAGATGTGTATAAGCTATTGTTTTCTTTGCGAGGTTTAGTACGGACTTACGTGGTCCACGTAAAGATTCTATGAAGTGTCGATCGGTTAGTCATGATTTTGTTTTCTGTCGAATTAGTTTACTTACTCTGCAGTTGAATACAGAATCCTCGTCTGGTGAGTACCAAAGACATAGTCCGTAAGCAGAATTTTACTCTCCCGACCGTCTATAGTGATGCTGCCGTTTTGCGGGATAGTGAGCGGGCCAGCGGAAGTGAGAACATTCAATTGCGTAGTAGTTAAGTCGGTCGATCTGCATTCTAGAACGTTAGCTTTCGTACATGATAGCCGATGGTACTTAGCACTGACGGAGATGATTCATGACGGATGATGTAGAAACCTGCGTTCGTTTGTGGGTTACGGAGCTCTGCGGTATGGATCAAAGGCGAGGACGTGTAGTTTGTGCCGTTGCCCAAGAGATTTGAAGCCAACAGGTCTCGGGATCTCCGAAGGAAGAACCCTATACAAAAGTAGTTCGGCTTGAGAAGATCGACATGCCCGACCGATGGCTAAACCGCTAACCTTGTAACCTCATTTCGTTCATCTTGGGTGTGGCCACTCTGTTTTCGTTTATCCCTGAGTGTAGGATCGCAATAGCTTAGCTTACCGTGAACAACATAGACTTGAAGACGACTCACCGGCTCCGTAGTCGTAACTGGTGTACACCGTCGGCTCTGCAGTCTGTCCCCAGTTTGTCCCACCGAAAAGCACTACCTCCTAAATCAGCAGCAAATTTGTCAACGACGCACGAATGCTTCGTACTGTATATATCTGATGCAGCATGGTATCAGTGGATGTTGAGCAACTACTCTGAGAGTGCACGTACTCAAGATAGTAGCAGTCTGAGCACTATGATGTGGGACGAGTGAGTGAGGTGGCTTTCACAGAAAGGGTGGATGCGTACTAGTTTTCCTTGTAGAAGACATCCTCTTTTTAATAGCTAGTAAGAATATGTTGGAGGCCCTCAGCTGACAGACTCACCATACGCTGGCCCACTCAGATCGTTCGCTAGTGAGTTGTCATCATCAGTAAACTTTGGTGGTACTACCGTGCTCACTCACTGTACTTCTCGTAACCCGTTCCACCGCGTGCGACGGACCCCCAGCCGAGTAGCCATCCACCACCAAACTAGACATAGGTAATCCTGAGAAGTATTCATCGTTGAATTCTCCGAGAACGCACCTCAGCCAGGCATGTCGGGTTGCTCGGTGCCGACGCTTCATGGTACTGGTAGTAGATTGCCTGCACTTGCGCCCAGTTATTCGATTGCGGGTACGAGTCTCCACTAAATTATTCGGCGTATCATCACCTACAGAGCGCGTTTGTAGTTGGCGAGGCACATACCAGTAGATGTTCACTCGGCCAGTTCCAGGACGATCGGGGCTAAAATTACCGTTTTGTCCAGAATGCTGGTCGTTGAACGTAATGGCTATGATCATAGATCAGGCTGTGCAGTGATGAGGATGAATGTTACTTACGGACGACAATACCGTTCGCGCGATAAAGGTCGATAATGGCCTGCATGTACGGGCTTCTGGTCGTTCCTTCACTGAACTCGTTTTCGGCTTGCACGAGGATGACTGTGGCAGAAATGAGAAAACGCCACAAGTACCGTAATAGATGGCATCACTCACTGGGACCACCGTTTGTGATTTGATTCTGTGCTATCAGCTTTGAAATCTGAGTCAGATACGGAGTCCACGCTAGAGTAGTTCAAACTCTTGTGAGTCCTCGGGAAATCACGCGGAGGTAGAGTGGGTACCTTGCGTATAGTTGGAATTCGTTGAGCGCAAGGAGCCTGAAATCGCACCGACCCAGCCCGGAAAACCACCACCAGTAGTTTCCCCGTCTGGATACAAGTCAGTGTTCCTTGACTAAACCTGCCTAAACATTCACATACTGATGTATGGACCTGGTCTGTCGAGATGTGTTAGGACAGAATGGCATAAATGTTCAGGCACCCAGCTCACCTCGCAATCAACCATAGCCCAGCATTCTTGGCCTCATTAATAAACCGTTGGAGGTCTCGGTAAGTCCCTTCCTGGAAATCGCCAGCACCTCCGTTTGTGTCAGGGGTGGGGTAATGCAAAGCCCAGTGGACATAAAAAGAGACAGCGTTGAACCCATTCGAGCGTATCTTTTGGAATACATCTGCCCAGAGGTCCGGATTGGGGAGCCTCCAGGGATGAAACTCAGCAGAGAGAATGAACACGCGTTGACCCAAGATTGAGAGCGAGTGGGGATCCCAGGTAACCGCATCTGTTAAGCCCGTCGAATTTCTCCGTAAAAGCTGGACAGAGTTACTGGTGTGGTCAGCATAGCCATGAACAAGTGTAAAGGCCGCACATAGTAGAGTCGCTAACACGCGTAAGAGCATGACGAGCGAAGTAGCAGATCACTGAGCTCGTCAGAGCACTGCATCATCCTTATATGTTCTCCGCATATTTCTACGAAGAAACCAAGTACTCAGCTGACGCGAAGCTCAACAACGAAGACGAAACTCGTGCATTGAGTAGACCGCTTCAACAACTGAACGGCGGGCCGCTCAACCGCAAGAATTGCGGTGTATCAGAGACGCCATGCGAGTACACAGAACACGTGTACATTTCCAGTAGCGACATTTCTGATGGGAGAGGAGGATGGAGGTCCACTACGGTGTGGAATCAACGCGGTCAAAGACAAACAACGATGAGCGCAAGAGGCAAGGTGAGCGGGTGCGTTTCATTGCCATAAACGGCAGTCATACTAATGCTCCGCAAAAATACGAGTATAATCCATTAAAATCATTGATTACCATTACTTATTGATTACATACGGCATCGTGGGCAATGGTAATGAATACAATTTTCTTTGATTATGATACAATAAGAATACCATACAATACATTATGGGTCCCGTATTTAATGGTAATCGGGGCTTCCATTGAGAGTGCGGGAGTATGTATTTGTATGGATTGTTATACAAGTAATACTGCCCGAAAGTTGGCTGAGAGTCAACTACGTTTCAGCCGACTTGTAGACATGATGTGTCGGAGTTATCTGGTCACCACCACTTCCGTCACGGCTGCGATTTCGCCGGCGCACTTGGCGACTGCTCGTACTTATTGTGCTTCACATCCACGTCTCAGTACTACAGTGGTTCCCGGTACTACTATACTTGCATGCACATAGCGGATAGTCACACGTCGCATCCGTTTTATCCTCGCCGCTATGTTCTCGCTGTCACACGTCACTGGCCTTGCATTCACTTGTGACAAACATAACATCGTAACGCATTTCTGGGGCCTGCGGCGCCACCCTACGCACTGTATGTAGATGTACAAAGCTAAAGTAATCAAACAATGTCTATTTATCGTCTTCAGAGGTCGTGACGTCGTTACCCAACCAGAAGGGGTCATCAAAACGAGGATTCTGGACCTGCACGCGAGAAGATTTGTGTTTCTCACTGGAAACCACGGGCTTGACCTTTCCACCAACCATTGCCAGACCATCATACCCTTGCACGCCAGCCTCTTCCTGATAGTCGCTATCTAACGTCTTCTCTTTGGTAGTTCGGACCTTGCGACAATAACTCGAACGTCCCTTACGACAAGTCCTCTGCGTGGCACAATTTTTCACTTGGCCAGTCGAAAGACCAATGTCTTCGTGATTGTCGTCCCCTTGTCGGCAGTATGTCTTCTTCGTACACGTTATTTGGATTGTCTGGAGGAGCATTTTGATTGCTGGAGGTAATCTCCGCATAGAACGGTGTTTGTGAGATTTTGTTCAACTCTTGCCATCTTGGCCGTAAGTGTCTCTGTCGAGAGGTTGTTTTCATCATGCAAGCACACCATGTCAGATGCTCGCTCGCTCGTTGTTTAAGGCTATGAAAGCCGCACGGACCGTGATCACGAAGGAATGGTTGAAACGGGGGCTAGGCGTCGTAGGCGAAAGTGCAAATTATCTTGACAGAGTCTCTATCTGACGTCAGGACAATTGAATCCATTCACATTCAATACATACCATTAAATATGATTACTTATGAGCATAATTACGATACATTCTGATATGATTATGCTACAGAGCTCTTCGTAATTGTATTCAATGATAATCATTAAATATGGCCCAATTTTCGTATTTAATTATAATTGCCGAGCACTAAGTCATACCCGAGCGGCAGCTCGGTTGATTACATCAGCAGCCAAAATGATCCAGATCAAGGCCGAGACTTCAGATCCACAGAACCTGCCGTTTGCGGTCATGTTATCTCCGCTACGTTTTCTTATGTTTTCCGAATTGCAGGCATACATCCGCACCTCAGACACACATAAAAGCAACGCAGCAGTTTATAGCATATCGCCTACTATGCATGTTCATAGAGGGAATTGACGGCACAAAGTAGGACAACAGGCAGGCGGTGCCAAATATTCCAGACTGCTCCGGTGTTGCCGCCGCCCTGCCTAGACCCCGATTTTGCGTACTGACCTCCTCTTCGCCCACATCTCGATTCTCGAGCACTCTGCGTCTCGAGCATACCATTATCTACAACTACCTCGCACCATGCCGGTAGCCCTCGGAGGGTGGTAACGACGTGTTCCTCCGCAGGTATGGCAAGTATAAAATATGTTACCTAGCATCTCCCCCCTTCCTCGTCCACACTTCCTCAGCGCTCATCTCCAACGACCAACTAAACCTACGAGGATCTCTACGCATGCCTACTTGCGTCATCTGCCTCAACGCCCTTCGCAACCCAGCCGCTCTGCCTTGCGGTAAGTCTCTTCAGCTCGACAAAGAGGATATGTTGCTCATCGTTCTCAATCTCAGGTCACGTCTTTTGCTATGACTGCATTGTGAAGGTTGTGCGAAACGTACAACCGTTCACTCAACAACATTTTTGCGCCACATGCCGGGCCCCTTACACGATAGGTACGCCACTGCGCTGAGCTCTACCGGCCTCGACAGACACTAAATCTCCGCGTGGGTAGCCAACATAGACTCCGCCCTCATTCCCACCCATCTCCGCCCGCATCTCACCCCCGCCATCCGCAAGCTCTGCCTCGACTTCACCGTCCCATCTGCCACGCCGGAAGCCTCCCCCGCCTCAGAGTGCGATCGGCTGCGATCCGAGAACGCCTCTCTCCGAGCTTGCTGCGAAATCTGGCGAAAAAGAGCGGCAGTACACGCCGCTGCGTCACTCGGTCTCGTCGGCCTAGCACGCCTCACACGGGACGAGGTGATCAAATGCAAGCAGGAGAAACTCGAGATCGAGGCAAAGTACAACGCCCTGAAGAGCGCACATCCCTCAGATCCGGTCAAGTACGAGTGAGTACCCACCGGTTGATTATCGAGAATCGGTACGGTGTGGCTAAACTTTCCTTTTCCCCTAATTCCAGGTCTGACAGACGACCGGTCTACCCCCTTACCCCGCCTGAGAGGTTCGAGAGCCCCCGCAGCTTCCGCCGCAGGCCTCGTGCTATAACTCCGTCGGTCTATCGTCCGTCATCGCCCTTTGACAGCGATGAATCCTACTGCTCGGACTGCTCTGACTGCCAGCCGGCAATGAAACGCAGGCGATCTTCTTCCTCCGAGATGTCGCCATTCATCAAATCATCGCCCATGAGCCCAGTCCTCCCGCCCTCTCCTCCAGAAAGCTCCACGAGCTCCGAAAGTCTCTAAACAATACCCCCTCGCATTTGCATGTCCATCTTATCATTATCGCTTTTTTGTCTCATGGTTTATTCTGCTTTCTGTATTTGTACTTATCCTTTTTTCTTTCCCTCCCTTTGCCATTCTCGTCGATGTCTCTAGACTTTCTTCTCAGTCTTGGGGGCTCTCTTATTGCCGGTCCCATGCGTTGCTACTTATCTGTGCTTGTTCTGGACATTATGACTTACCCGACCATCCCCACTCTGTCTTGCTACTATACCATTGTATTCTATAGGCCATACTGTACCATCCTGCGCGATACGACTGCAGCGCTCCTCCGGTCGAATACAAAAAAGTCCGAGGACTTATGCTCCAGATACTACCAAACTTGTCTTACTTTTCTGACGTGCGATGTGTGCCTTGCGATATGCGCCGTACAAGTATCTGGTGTCAACGTTAACGCGTCCACGGGAGGATAATATGTTAACCCACGCATACCCATGCGCCAGTAGTAGTGTCCATAGACGGTACGAGGCCCCATCGCGTCCGACAGCTCACTCGACCGAACAGTAGCGAAGCCTTGATATCACTCACCGGTTAACCTTCCGCCGTGCTCGCATGTCCCAAGTGATGCATATGAATAACAGACAGAGCGATCTCACTGCATCCAACCATGTACACGCATGTGTAGTCCACAGTCCCGCAGGCCATAGCGTTGTAAATTGGCTAAGTCCAGATCTATAGCCTACGTTCCCGATGCTCCCCTCTCGCTCTGTCGTTGAGTACACATGGCTAATTCACCGACCCCTCAATGATCGTACCAGGCACCGTGCCGCACATTTCCCCGGATCCGAAGAGCCTCAGAGTTTCCACGACCAGTTCATAAGATGACGTCGTATAAATTAGACACATACTTCATATGAAAATGCCCATTGCCCATTACCTATCTTCATTTTGTATAGGAACAACGTTAGGAGCAGTGGCCCGTCGAGAACTTATTCGGTAGTGGCACCCGAGAGTCACTGATCAGCGAAGTCGGACAAATACTTATGTATATGTGGGTATTGCCGTAGCTCCCAGGGAGGCACGTATAGACATCTTGAACGTGGCTACCTGCTCGTATTACCGGCCAGAAATCGTACTCCCTCTCCGTCCGCAACCGCTATCGTCTGGGCACGACTGGTCTTGGCGAGTATCGCGATGGCTTTCCGAAGTATTGTCAACGGAAGACCAGTAAGCGGCGAAGGGACAGGGGGTTCGATAATGTCGTAGAAGGTGAGAATGAAATTTAACTGTCCCGTAGAGTCCGCCTGGTCATCCTACATTAGTCTGCTTCATGCGAGGTATATAATAGTATTTACCCATCCATGCAAAGTTTCAGCCCATTCTTCGGGTGTTTTCCAGTATAGGAGCACGGATCGGGTTTGCCGTACTGGCTCGTAGACGGCGAGGTTCTTCGAGACCATATCGGCCAGGATGACGGAAAGGTGTGATGGAAGGAGTTTGCCTTTGGGTGGCGTATTTGAGAGATAGGACGGAAAGGTAAAGAACATAAGACCATACGATTTATTCGCTCATTCCTGAATATTTCATCCCAGTCGTTCCCAGAAGTTTCAGCGTCCTCGATGCGCAAAACAAACAAGTTACGATGGCGCGCGTAGGACAATATCAGTTTTGTCCATTGGCCTGTAAGAGTTGCCTGCGTGGTCGGATTAGGTTGCTGTCTAAGAGGAGTTTGTTGAGCTCTGGTTGATAATATTTGAGTTCATACATACGTAAAGAACGGTGGTGCAGAATGTATAGATGGCAATAGAAATCCTTGTGCAGCAGCCGATTAGTTTCGGCTGGTGGCAGGGAACAGGGAGCGATCACACCGGAGGGGGCTCTATGAGGAGAAAACGAAGTAGTGGCCATGGCGGTTTTCTGATAGTTTCGCAAGTTAATGGAGTCTGGATATTACAAGCAGCAGGACACTAACCTCTTTATAAGGCTGGATAAAGAGGTCGTGGTCGTCGAAGCATAGGAGCTGAGCTGGAACCAGGCGCCCATTCGAGATTACTCTGTCATCAAGCGCTTTTTTATGAATGCCTACAATTATTTGCCACCATACTCCCATCCCATCCGCCATGGCACAGTCCAGAAATCCAAAAAATCGTCTCGACCTGCTGCCTCTTGAACTCATCTCAATGATCTTCCAGAACCTCGATCACGATTTGGTCGCGCATGTCACATTCAGCGAACTCAGGCCGGACATCTACGATTTTTGCTATAAAGATCTTGATCAGGAGTTTTGGCGAACTATCCTTCGTGCCAGCGGGATATCTACTTCTGCATATATGATATTAGATACAGAGGACGAGAGCTTAGACGACTATGAGATGATAGCGAGGCAGTGCGTGCAACACGCCGAAGTCTGTGCCCATCCAAAGTGTGGCATGGCTCGTATACGTAAGAACGGTAAGTGGTCATGTTATAATTCTATGCCTCGAAATTGAAGTCTAATTTACGCTGTCTTTGCTTTGATGCATATCACAGAGGAGTTCGTGAAGACACGCGATGTTTCCTGCATGCGTACTTACGATGTTAGTGACAACGGCGACAAGGAAGAGCTCCAACGTGCCCTGAGCCTGAACCCAGTTTGGGATGCGTTTGTGTTCAAGAAGTACGCTTGGGAAGTGTTTGGGCACCCACACAACATGTGGCGTGCCGTCTCATTCGTACGTCCCTGCGCGTCGGTTCCTGCAGAAGACAACGACACCCTACGGTACGGAGACGAACTGGTCCAGCATCCCATTCTATGGAGAAGTTTCGCGTCGTTTCCTCCGGTCACCAAGTTTAGCCTGCTATGGGGAGGCCCTGTTTGGATAGAGCCATATAATCACGATGGTGTCACTGTGGCGGATGTGCTACAGCAAATTTTGGATACGTACGTCCCTCCTAAACATGACCTACCTCTACCGTATTCAGCAGAAGGCAATGCTGACTGATAAATCTAGAGACAAATCCCTTTCAATGCATAATTCCGACTTTGGGGAACTCATTGAACGTTTCGAACCTGGAGGGTTATGGGAAGGGAAGACCCATCGCATGGTTCCGCGAAGTTGGACTCTCAGCGATACCTTCAAAGCACTAGGGGGCTTACTGGACTGGCTGACTATTGTGTGAGTGGTGTGATATGCGGAAGTCTGTACAGGACTGACATGTGTTTAGGCGTTGGACAGGCTTGAACATTGAGGAAATCTACAGGGGTGGTATTGCCTGTTATATGCAGTTCAAACCGCAAAAGCTACCTGACAAATACGAAGACTTCATCAAACTCACGACTCTACGCCGTTAAGAGATGAGGATTGAGCGTCGACCGTTGAACACTGCCGCGTCTGCCGCAACTCGAATTGCCATGTATCCAGACTATGTCATATAATGTTTGCAAACAATCAATGATCCTCACGGCGTTACCAGTATGCGTATTGATGCGACACAAGACAGCGACCAAGTATGTGGCCAAGCTTCGCGCCTCCAAAGGGACACCACCTCGCAGGGGCCCAGGGCTTTGCGAAATCATCATTGAACGTTAACATGTACAGGGTACAGGAAATGTATCGGCCACAGTACCTACTAGCACTATTAGTACTAAGAATGCTTGACCGTCCACCGTGATATGACGTTGCCAAACGCGCATCGTCCGAAATAACTTCGAACATATACTTAAGGCTGTATGATCGCATTTCGTTTCGTTATTTTCGAGACGTTCCATTTGGAGATCCTGCGGCTGAACGTATATAACTCGCTAACGTCCTCATTCGCAGACTGACTTGCGCATTATGATCGGTGTACTGTATATGACTGTAGTACGTTGATGAATATTGATCAGTCAATTGACCAAGCTAAGGATGGTGTATACGTAGTAGTAGTATAGACTAGGAGTGGGAAAACTCGTCTTCACTGCGAAGTAGGCGAATATGTTGTTAGACGTTTAAAATCCTTATACTCGTCGGGTAGCTTATGCACCTTGAGGTGCATAGTACAGAAAATCTTGCCAATGTCTATTTCGTTCAGCTCTAGCCCTACCCACTGCCTATAAGCTTTATCAGCTGTGGAAGAATTGCTGTTGGAGTCTCGTACTTACAGAAGTGTGAACCAATTCCTGAAGCTTGCCAGTGTTGCGAGAGTATTGATAAGGCCCCAGCTTCGAGGAACTACCTCTGACTCCGGGTCGTCTGCTTTCTCTAAGTAATCGTACCCGTACAACTTTTCAAAGAAATCCAAGCCATCCATGGGGAACCTCTTGTCTCTAGATTTGAAGAATCAGCTGCATTCCATCGCTCTCACGATGATTGGAGCACTGAACGTACATCTCCACAATATTATGCAGGACGTCAGCTAAGATGACCCCGTCAGCGTTGTGAGGCGCTATTGCCCGATCCCAATCCCAGCTGGTCACCCGGAATTGAGTAATAGGAGGAAACGCGAAGAAGCTTCTCCACAGGAAAGGGTGATGAACGAATTCATCGACATATTGCAGTTCATCGGAATCTGGAACTTCATGGCGGACAAAGGCGGCAGAACGCCACGTTTCAACAGGCAAGTCTGCTTCGTCCTCCCGGGTCTTAAACGTGATAGCGTCCATGGCCGAGGTAAATGCGAACTCCTCATCAGGTAGATCCCAGAGTTCATGAACATCTTCTTCGTCACTGGGGTCGAGCGTTCGCATGAGCGATATACCGGAACTCAGACTCAACCGCATGAGCTTCTCTAGCAGAACACATCCCGCAATATCATATGAGCAGAACAGCCATCAAGACGGTAGAGTCACACGTACCGTTTTCCCGTAAACGAGCCATGCCGCACTTGGGGTGCCTGCAAATCTCAGCGTGCGCCACGCATTCCCTCGCTAGCTCCTCCCATTCGGCGCGTGAAGTCAAGTCCCTAGCTTCGGCGGCGTGTTTGCTACGTTCTAAAGTAGACAGACCGCTGGCACGAAGTATGGGTTGCCAGAATTCCCGCCCACGGTCCTTGTAACAGAACTCGTAGATATCGGGTCTGAGTGTGCTGAAGGTGACGTGTGAAACGAGGTCGTGGCCGATGTTATCGAAAATCATGGAGATCAACTCGAGGGGCAAAAGGTCAATATAACTCGTCGACATCCGAGATCGTTGGGCCATCGTGATTGTGGAGAGTAAGATGGGGGGATGGTGAGGTTGGCGTGAAACGTCGGGGTTCCATCACTTAAGTAGTCGCTCAGAAATCGTAGCACAGGTGATGCTAAGTGACGATATAGTACTGACGGCCTGAACTCTTGAGTACGATTAATTGGCCATTGGCCCATTGCTTGCCAGTAGCAGTGCCAGCGGCCACGGCTTTGGCCTTGGCCATGAATGGAAGGTCTATGCATGAGCCAACTACTTCTATTACAGTAGAAAGCGTATCAGCACTAATGTGCCGACTTGGGCATTGAGAATGTATTATAACGCACCTTTCATACCGTGACCACTGAAGGTTCGGCGCTACCAAGTCAATAAGTGTCGGGTCTCATCGCCATTCATCGAAACTGGAGACGTGAGACAGCGGTATAACTTGAAGTTTAAAGTATGAGTAAAAAACCAGGTTGAGTGTACGACCGTTTCAGCATCTAGGCATTATCATGCATAATTCGTGGTCAGCTCACCTCGACGTTATTGATGTTTGGCTTCCGCGTTCATGTGAGAAATCTTCATACATGTTCTAGATCGTATGAGCTATGCCGTGTCATTGTTCGCGAACTTGAAGTCAAGTCATGGCCCAAGTTAGCCTTTCGGAGAAATGCACCCAATGCTCACACTAGTCACTATATATCTACACACTGGCAGCGTCTAAACAGACTGTGCGGTAGACGAGCTCCTAATAGCTTTCAGGCAGCTTTTGCGCTGCAACTCCATGTTTTTTTGCATAAAGTCATCTCATTCCAAATCTCATCGAGGTTCGTGGCCAGCCCCACGCCGATGAGAGAGCGACCGCAGAAAGGGAACTCTGTACGCAGAACTTTTGGAACGAAGATGCGGACATGGTGTTTTCCTGGTACTGTAAATCAGTGAGTTGAATTATGCTTAACTCTTCGTCGCAGTAGGACACTGACCTCCATGTAATTCTGAACAAGAGTTCATGATCGCGACTCGTCCGAGTCGAAGAACAGGAGCTGGGATCAGGCGCTCATTACTGTCAAGCTTACTGGCGATCACTCCGTCATCGAGCGCTTGTATAACCTCGTGCTTAAGTCGCGCTCAGGCTGCACCGTCGAGTGGACGCGACTTGCAATCGTTTGTCAAAACTCGACGTGTACGCCTCTCTCATCCTAACCACCATGGCACACTCCGTGACTGCAGCGACTCGGAACCGTCTCGAAGTCTTGCCTCTAGAACTCATCTCGATGATCTTCAAAAACCTCGGTAACGACCTGGTCGCTCATGTCACATTCAGTACACTCCAGCCAGACATCTACGATTTCTGTTACAAAGGCCTTGGACCAGAATTTTGGCAAAGGATTCTTCGTGCCAGCGGGATCTCTACTCTCTCACGGAGCGTACCAGGCATTGAGGATTGGAGTTTAGATATCGAGGATGCGGGTTACGAGGGTCCGGACAAGTATGAGACGTTAGCGAGGGAATGCGTGAAGCACGCCGAAAACTGTAGCCACCCAAAGTGTGGTATGGCTCGTATACGTGCCAACGGTGAGAACTTTGACTTCAATGTTTTGAAATAGAATTCTGACATGGTATGTACTATGGTATGTTTCGCAGAGGAGCTCGTGAGGACACGCACGGAACGCGGTGCATCCTGCATGCGCACATGGGATGTCAGCCTCGACGATGACGAGAAGGGGCTTCAAGGTGGTATCCTGAAGATGAACTCGGTCTGGGATGGAATTGTGTTCAAGAAACATGCTGGGCAACTAATTCTTCGCCCACGCTGCACGTGGCCTGACGTCTCATTCGTACGTCCATACGCGTCAGTGTCTGCAGACGACGACGACACCCTACAGTACGGAGAAAAACTGGTCCAGCATCCCATTTTATGGAGGAGCTTCGCGTCGTTTCCGCCGGTCAACAAGTTTGGCATTATGGCGTGCGGCCCTGATTGGATAGAGCCATCCAATGACCGCGGCGTCGTTGTGGCGGATGTGCTACAGCAAATTCTGGATGCGTACGTATACGTTCTGCCCAAACATAATTTATTGCCACCTACAGCTCAAGCTAATGTTGATCGTGAAACTTATTGTAGGGATAAATCTCCTCCCATGAACAGTGCCGACATCGCAGAACTCATTGACCGCTCCAGGCTGAAATGGTCAGAGAAGAGTGATCCATGGCCAGTGGTTCCTCGAACTTGGGACCTCAGCGATACCTTCAATGCATTACAGGGTATAGTAGATTGGTTGATCATTGTGTGAGTGATGCAATACACGAAAGTTTGTGTAGTATTTTATTGATCTTATATTCAGGCGTTGGACGAAATTGAGGATCGAGGAACTTTTCGACAAACAAATTGCCTGTGATATGGAGTTCAAAGCACAGAAACTCCCTGAAAACTATGAGGACTTTGAACGTCTCACGACGCTGAACTATTGATGGTGAATATCTATCACCGAATACTGCCTTTTTTCCGCTGGTCACATCCCTATTTGTTCTGGTTAGATAATGCTGTGTTATGTCCTCAGATGATCAGTAATTACAGCCATACTAGTATCATTGCTTGTGGGATGTGAAATAGCTATCTACCCTTAGCAGGGAATTCGAACGAGCTGGCCGCGTGCACGCCAGGTCAAGCAATCTGAGAAATTCCTTCAACCGTCTGTTAGAGGCCATATCAAGAGTGGCCAAGTGAGTTTACGCGTTTAGTAAGTGCACATTATAAAATCCTGTCTGTGACGTTTCTAACCCTCGTGTTCGTAGAATGATAAGAAAATGACACCTTGCGGGAGGCGTTTGGGGTAAGTATGTATAGCTACTGCTGCTTATTCCGTCTGCCCCGCTCAGACTACCTACCACTGGGACACTGGCAGAAATTAACACATACCTCGGCCCTACTCGCAGGCGTCAAAAGTGATGCGAAACATGTCGGCAGCGAACTGTAAGAGAACAGGACCTGAGATGGATTCCAAAATATTTGTGGGGTAACAGAGGATAGTATATGGCATGAATGTGTAGATATAGTAGAATTAAAATGAATACTTCGTATACTATGAGCACTTCTCTCAAACTCCGAAAATCCAAGTCGGCCAATAGACATGTAAATTTCACGGTTTCTATCCCAAAAGTAAGTCTAACATCTCCATATACTGCCCACCAAATTTTGTACGATTCATCAGGGTGAGTGAGCTGCAATGTGCTCGCCATTGTGCTACTTTTCGCCCTATTTGGCGCTTGATAGGCCAAAAACGCCCGTCGAAGGCTGCCATGTCAAAAATCCCTGGTCATGTACAAGACATATCACAACTTCAAAATATCACGAATCTAATATTTAAGGTGGGTACTATCGACGAATAAAGCTGCAGCTTCTCCAGCCCAGCCTTTGTCATTTGACAGCCATCAAATTATGAGCTCTGGAGTGCCGGACTTCTTTGCCATATTGACCACGAAAGAGTGACTCTTATAGCATTAGCTGCTACGTACGAGTAGTAACCATACAACAGTACATGTATAAATATTTCTACAATTTTAAGAGTGCTTATGGCCCCCGAGCACGGCTGCGAGCCTCGACATGCGATTCGCATTACTTTTGACGCCTGCGAGTACATATTTCGACCAGACACAATCAGACCCTATCATAAATGCATTGCCTGCCTTCGCGAGAGTGTTAAGTAAGACGAGAAGTTCAAGTTGCACTCATTATGTACTTGAAGCTTACTCGCGGTCATTCCGTCATCGAGCGCTACGACGCGCTGGTGGACGCGACTTGCTACTTATTGTTTGTCCAAACTCAACGCGTACGCCTCTCTCATCCCAACCACCATGGCACACTCCCGGACTGCAGCAGCTCGGAGTCGTCTTGATGTCTTACCCCTCGAACTTATTTCGATTATCTTCAAAAACCTCGATAATGACTTGGTCGCGCATGTCACATTTAGCACACTCCGGCCGGACATCTACGATTTCTGTTACAAAGGCCTTGCACCGGAATTTTGGAAAAATATCCTTCGCGCTAGCGGGATTTCTACTCCTACGCAGAGCACATTAGATCCTGAAGAATGGAGCTCGTCCACCGAAGGTCCGAACAAGTATGAGGAGTTAGCGAGGCTATGCGTGGGCCACGCCGAAGCTTGTAACCACCCAAAATGTGGTATAGCTCGTATACGTTCGAACGGTGAGAGTTTATGCATATGGTTTCAGACCTTAAATTAGAAGCTAATTTACCGGATATGTACTTTGGTACGTATCATAGAGGAGTTCGTGAAAACGCGCCTTGAACGCGATCCCTCCTGCATGCGTACATGGGATGCTGAGAACGACGACGACGAGAAGGGGCTCCATGGTCTCCTGCAGATGAACCCGGTCTGGGATCATATCATGCTGAAGAGGCACAACTGGCATTATCTTCGGCCACCCAGCATGTGGCGTTTACTCTCCTTCTTACGCCCCGACACGTCGGCATCTACAGATGACGACGACACATTACAGTACGGCGACGAATTATATGAGCATCCCATTCTCTGGATGAGCTTCGCATCGTTTCCTCCAGTCAACAAGTTTAGCATTCTATGGGGTGTCCCTTCGCCGATAAAGCCGCATAATCGCAATGGTGTCATAGTGGCGGATGTACTACAGCAGGTTTTGATTGCCCCAGAGTACGTCCTGCCCGATATTGATCTGTTCCTCACATACTTATCCTGTGCTACGCTGATTGTGAAATCTAGACGCTCAAGATACCATATGAGTTGTTCTGAGTTTGTGGAATTCATTGAACGCTCCGAACTAGAAAATGAACTTGAAGAGCAGAAGCATCCAATTGTTCCTCGAAGCTGGACCCTCAGTGGTATCTTCAACGCACTGGGAAACTTCAAGCTATTGGACTGGCTAACTGTTGTGTGAGTTTACAACATGATACACAGCAGTGTTTCCAGGACTAATATGACATTCAGGCGTTGGACAGGATTGAGAGTCGCGGAAATATACGCCAACGAGGTTGTTTGTGAAATGGAGTTCAAAGCGCAGAAACTCCCCGCAAACTGCGAGGACTTCATCAAGCTCACGACCCGCGGGCTTGATGAATAGTCGCATTCAATTTGGACAGGATTTACTGCGAGATATATAACGAATTTGCCCGCAATTCTCCGCCGATGTATATGTGTAAGGAGTCCGAGTTACAGGTAGGCACTTATAACACTTAACACGGCACATATGACACATGTTTTGGTGGACGTAGCGGTGTTCATTGGATGACTTGAAGTTGCCGCCTCTCTACCGAAGGGTCGGAAGCCGTGAGACGGACGAACTCCGAATACATAGTCATCAGGTAATTTTTGCGCCTTGAACTTCATGCCACAGACAATGGTGTTGTCCTCGATGTCATCGAGCTCAAGCCCTGTCCAACGCCTAAATGTTGTGTTAGTATGTGATATAAGTAGTTCGCACATCTAGACTGACATAAGAATTAACCAGTCCCTAAGGTCTCCAAATGCTCTGAGGGTGTCCACTAGGGACCAGCTTCGGGGAATTATCGAATGTGCATCGTCTTTCTCTCGCACGGCGTAACGTCCGATGAGCATCGCGAAATCCGAGCTGTGCATGAAGTAAGAGTTGTTGCTAATTATTACCGTCAGTATTATACTAGGTCCATGGTACATAGTGATAGGTTATGACCGGGCGCGACGCACTTGTCGAAGATATGTTCTAGCAAATCGGCCACGACGACGCCGTTGTTATTCTGCGGTTCCATCGTCGTATCGCAGTCTAGTAAAATAGTAGACTGTTCATGGAACGAAAACATATACAGTTTTATTGCTCGATATGTTACAGCTGGGTCAGCAAAGACATGCGGTGGGTAACATTAATATTGCTACGTCTTCCCATCACCAGGTTGAACTCTCTTTCACGGCTGAGGCTTATGCGAATACGTTGTGAGGCGTACAAAGTCCTTGTACTTTTCTGGTAGGTTCTGCGCCTTGAAGTGTATCATGCAGAAAATCTCGCCAAGGTCCACCTCGTCCACCTCGAGCCCCACCCAGCGTCTGAAAGCCTTATAAGCCATGGAAGAATTACTAGGCGAATCTCACACTTACACGAGCATGAACCAATTTCTGAAACTTCCCAGCGCTCTAAGCTTTTGAATGAAAGTCCAGGACTGAGGTAGCATCTCTGGCTCTTTCCCTTCTTCTTCAAATTCGTAGAAATCGGGGGAGTCGTAGAACGCTTCGAAGAAGTCCAAGCCGTCGACATTACACGACTTGTCACTGCATCACACATCAGCTAAGTTCCATCATCCTGCTAAAAAAAAGGCCCTGGACGTACATTTCCACTATGTTTTGTAGGACATCAGCGAAGATGACGCCGTCGTCATTTCGAGGTGCTATCGCCCTCTCCCATTCCGAGCATGTAACCCGAAACCCAGCAACAGGGGGGAATGCAAAGAAGCTTCTCCATAGTATAGGGTGATGGACGAATTCATCGCCGTATTGCAGGGAGTCCTGCTCTTCCAGGCCCGAAGTTCCATGACGGACAAAGGCCGCAGAACGCCACGTTTCTTCAGGTAAGAGTAATTCGAATTCCCGGTTCTTGAACGTGATAGTGTCGATGGCGGTGCTGAATGAAAATTCCTCATCCGGTAGCTCCCAGAGTACCTCTTGATCGTCTTTGTCACTGGGGTCGAGCGTGTCCATGAGGGATATACCGGAATTTACGCTCGCCCGCATCAGCTCCTCTAGAACGTGTCCCGTGCTATTATATAGTAATAATAACCATCAAGACGGTAATGCCGTACTTACCGTTTTCCCGTAGACGAGCCATACCACACTTGGGGTGTTTGCATACCTCGGCGTGGGCCACACATTCCCTCGCCAACTTCTCCCAGTCGCCAGGTGATACCAAACTCTCGTCGTCGTGTTGGCTGCGTTCCAAGGTAGACAGCCCACTGGCGCGGAGTATGTGTTTCCAGAATGCCCTACTCTTGTCCTTGTAGCAGAACTCGTAAATGTCTGGCCTGAGTGTGCTGAACGTGACGTGCGCGACCAGGTCGTGACCGAGGTTGTGAGAGATCATAGAAATAAGCTCTAGCGGCAGTAGTTCGAGATAGTTTGTTACCGTCCTAGACATACTAGACAGTGCCATGATAGGACGAGAGGATACCTAGCAGTAGTTGGCAAAGAACGTTAACGTTGGGCACTGGGCCACTGGCCAGTCACGGCGTGACTGGCGTGACCTAGCCCCGTATCGGCAAGGCGCGGTCACATGATCGTCACATTCGCGACTCGGACTTCTCCTCGGAGGCCGATCGTCAGCTTCGCTCTCAGCAGCAAGCGCTAGCAACATAACTTAGCTCGTGCACCTTTCACTTCTCTAAGAGGCAACCATATACGACATGGGGCAAAAACATATCCAGTTTTATTGCTCAATATGTTACGGCTGGGTCAGTAAAGACATCATACGGCTATTGCCATGCGGTGAGTGTCATTAATATTGCTACGTTTCCCCATAAAGTCTGTCTATTGAACGGTCCATCATGAAATATGTATGCTAGGACACGCATACTGCGTAGAATGTATCTCGAACATGACAAGACATAGACGATGTACATGTCCCGAATGCAGAACGCGGTTTACTGCAAAGGATCTCCCTCAGATTTACTGTGACATCCGCGACAAACGAACCCGGCAGCTCCTCGCGGCCACCAGATCCGACGGAGCTCCTACTATTGACCTTACAGACCCACCGTCCTCTTCACGTGCTGGGACACCGACACAAGATGTGGACGAGGACGATGAAGAGAGTGGCTCTGGCGGAGGGTATCCTCCTTATGTGCAGAATCACGCGGCGCGGTGTGCAGACTTGGTGGCGGAGTTGGATAAGAAAGCTACGGATGTGCAGGTGAAGAAGGCGGGGGTGGAGGTCAAGGCCGTGGTAGATGGAATAGACGCGAGGCCGGGCGATAATATCTGGGCAAGTGCTTATACCAATGATACCCACACGACTCGCCAACCTTTGAACCTTAGATGCTACTCAAAGAGCTCGCGACGTTTCTCATCGATGTCGCCACGCCTCTGTTTCGAGAGGTCGCGACGTCTAGACAAGCCATACTAGCCAAAGACCTCGAGAAACGCCGAATCACAGAAGACCTGGTCGCCGAGAAACGCATCAACAAGCGGTACAAAGAGCAGCTCGACTCGAACCAACGATCACTCGGCGAGGCACAGTACGCGGCCACTACAGCCATCAAAGAGAAGAAAGTGCTCGAACAGCTGGTGCAGACACTTGAGAAAGACGCGTCGACGCATGGAGATATGAAGAGTAGACTTGCTGAGGCTACGGAGGAAGTGAAGAAGCTGAAGCGGTATAATTTGTCGAGGAAGCAGAAAGTGAGTAAGCAGTCAAGGTTCGAGTGCCGAATATAATTTGATGTGTGTATCGCTGTGTCTACTTAGGAAGAGAGCTTGCGTAAGGATATCGCGCGGTTGCAAGAGGAGCTGCAGGAAGCTCGGAGTCAACTTGCGGGACACTCGGGCCAACCCGTGCGTGCCCGGGTACGCTCGCCTTCGCCAGAACTGGTTATCGTGAGCGATGATGATTTGAGTCATATTTTCGAGGTATGTACGACACCGTTCGTTTGCCTTCTGCTACTCACCGTCTTCGTCACAGACCTCGATCCATGATGACGTCTCTCCTAAGCCCTCGTCATCCATAGCCAGAAACCCTCCTCCGCCTGTACCCGCCACTTCAAGTTCACTAACACCTTCTAGAACCATTCGACGACTACCTGTCCTACCTCCCGATCCTAAAAAATTTGGTACCGACTGGAGTTTCCAGCAGAAACCACCCGCGAAGCGGAAACGTCTGGGCGTGAATTATAACGATAGCAAGGGGAAGGGGTTGCCTTGGAAGGTTACGTCGGATGGACGGCCTGCTGTTCCGTTGCAGTTGGGTCCAAGGGTGAAGCTTAACAAACGGAATTGAGCACGGGCCACATGTCCGTGCTCGACCATACAGTATACTCACATAGTCATCTTACCCACTTACATACTTCCTCCACCCATTAATCTCACACTCACGCACGCACGAAACCACGGAACCATCACAATAGATCATACTTATATCCAGACTGTACCATATCATACAAACACACACAAATCACCCTCCAATATAACTTAAATACCCTTCTTACAACCGACACGCCAGACTACAACTTCGCCTTAACAGATACCTTCGCCGCATTCTCAGTCAGCACCTTCGCCGCCTCATTGATCATATTATCGACGATCTGCTGGGCGGGGAGGACCTCGTCGATGAGCGCAGAGACACGCCCGATGAGGAAGGTGCGCGCGTTGAGAGACTTTTCGGGGTGCTTCTCCATTTCGTGCTCGTGAGGGATGATGCCCTTTGAGGTGAGCTCCTTGATCTCTGCTTGGCGGTTGTTGTTCCTGTATGTAGATGAACAAAGACGCGTATCGTTAGTATAAACCCGGTAGGTGATGTGATGTCATAAGTCAAACGAAGAACAGAATACTGACCAGTCATCAACGTAAGGCGTCCTCCTCACACGCAACGGCCGTCCCGTATAGATAAGTGTCGTGACAGCGTCCTCATACCCAGCACTCAGCACAGCGTCCTTATGCGCCTTCGGCGCGCCAGCCTCGGTACTAGCAACGAACCGCGTGCCGACCCACACGGCCTGAGCACCCCACGAAAGGTTAGCAGCAAGCGCGCGTCCATCATGGACGGCACCTGCACCGATGACATACACAGGGTGGCCTGTCAAAGGTGATTTGTGTCCCTTGACGGCGTCGACGCAGGCGGGGATGAGGATCGAGGCGGGGATGTCGCCGGTGTGGCCGCCTCCTTCGCCGGCTTGGGCGCAGATGAGGTCGACGCCGGAGGCGAGGGCTTTGGGGACGTGTTTGGGGTGGCCGACCATCTGAAAGCAAAGGTGAAAACGTGTGAATAGGAGAAGAGAGGAGGAGAGTAAGCGGGGAAGACGTACGTTCATGACGAGGATGCCGGCTTTGTGGAGCTTCTCTACTGCCCATTGAGGAGGCACGCCGATGGCGCAGACGAAGAGCTTGGCCTTCTCCTCGATGATGACGTCAATGAGCTCGGGAAGTTGACCTTTGGTGTAGTCGTACTGTACATGTATCCGTTAGCCGTCAATACACTGACAACGAAGATACGCTCTCAATATATTCATGGACTCACGTTGGTCTTACGTGCGTTACCACCGACCTGAGGCAACAACAAGTCAACACCGAATGGTGCATTCTTGTCCTTGAGGTCAGCCTTAATGGCGTGAATCTGTCCATGTCGAAGTCAATGACGAGCTCACACGACTGAAGGACAACAAACGAATGACGCACCTGTGAACGCAAGACCTTGGCGGTGTATCCGACACCTCCAATGACACCCAAGCCTCCAGCGTTGGTGACAGCGGCAGCAAGCTCAGGGCCAGCCGCGACGTTCATGCCTGAGAGTGATGCAAGGTTAGGAATGCAAGTTGCACGAGAGAGCTATGAGAGAGGCTTACCAGCGAGGAGAATGGGATGTTTAATCCCGAAGAGCTCAGTGATGGGCGTAGTGATGACTGACATTTTGTGTTCAGAAGATGAGAGAGGAGAGAAGAGAAGAGTGGGAGGAGGAGGAGGTCAAGACGAACACGGTTTATAAGAGACAGGCGCTCCGGTAAATGTTCCAATGCGCACGAATGCACATGTCACTGAGATCAGGCGCATGTGATATCGGGCGGCGGTGATGACGCACTGCCTGAAAAGGAAGGTCCGCCCGCTGTTACTTTTTTCTAGTGCCAACCTACGCGGAGCCTGCATACGGGGCTCGAGAGTCATATGATTAGGGGAGCACAAAACTCATGAAGCTAGGGATATTTGCTAATAGGAACATTGACCGTGATAATGAGTACGCGTACAACGATTCGAGATCGGCTACTTTCATATACAGCGTTGAACCTGACTCGATGCCTACAACTCAAACCAGAAATGAGAGAAGCAATACCGTGATGCTGTATGCACAGTAGTAAATACGGCTCCAAATTATCGTATATAGCTATAAACCTTCTTACTAACTTCTCTGTTAGCTACGTTTACGAGACCTCGCGGGCCGAAGCGAAGCGCGGCAACCCTTGTAGCTATTCAAAATGTAAACAGTGGTTATCGACGTGGCTCGTGAGAGAAGTATACTAGTAGTACCACCAAAAGTTCCCCAAGTTGGATGGCATGGGACAAGACTTCGAGTCGTATACGTACGCGAAGACCAGCCTGTATGGCTCCTAGAGTCGAAAACATGAAGTAGCGTCTTTTTCGTGTCCAATATTATGAAACGTAGTCTACAAACCGAACACGTTAACAGATACAGTAGACCGGTGTACGGTTTATACACACACTGTACGCACCACTGGGAAGATGATGTTCAACTATACACTGTGGTAGTTACTTCGCCTGGCTCAGCAGTGCCTGACTAGCCTGACGAAAGCTGGATAAACTAATCTATTCGTATTGAAAAGGGTCAGTGTGTTGGTATTATCCCAGGCTATAGCACAGGAAGCAAACATCCGCGTACAGAGTCGATAGCTGCATCAACAGCAGCCGCAAATTCCTTCTGAAACGATACAAGTTCGTGAATCGGGTCCTCGGTTGTGGATGGGAATTTGTCCTCCAGAGCTTCGAAAAGATGCTTCGTCAATAGAGGTTCAAATATGACTTTGCTGCTTGGCCGTTTGGCGAGAACCTCTGAAGCCGACTTCATATACTGGTGCCAGCTGCCTGGTGCATATATTTTATGATTTCCTGCTATCTCCAGTCGGGTCACATCCCCGTAGCTGGATCTCGTGAAAAATCGTTTCATCGTAAGCCATGTGCACCTATATGGTGATTCTATCCGCAATGCGACTTGTGTCGAAGCAACGCTACAAGCCTCGCGATACTCCAGCAGGTTGTGATAATCCATCGCAGAAATATCGGCCAGTTCCGCGATGCTCTTGTGCACTGAAGGCTGATCTAGCCATATTCTTGCAGCTATCTCCATCACCTCTGGCATACCCCTTTTACAAGCCACAGCATAGACACGTATCGCATTGTGCTTCGCAACTACCAGCGCGAGCTGCTTTGCTGCAACCTTCTGTGCATACGGCATCATGTACTTGTGGGACGCTGTCATAGCGCAAAGCGCATCGTCTAGGTTGTCGAGCGTATGCTGGACTTCGGAAGGAGGATAGGACAGGTGAAGGATGAAGGTCAGGACAGAGCTCGTCTCCGTCATCGTGATGACCGGTACACCGTCGATCATCTCGTCGCCACATTGGAGAGATGCGTTGGTTGCTGGAGTCGCATGTGTAAACAAATCGTCGAATACCGACGATGCCTCCGCCAAGATCCCCTTGCGGACACGAAAATGCACGTTATCCGATGACTGTAGGATCACGTCTGCGGTGGGCTTGTCGAATGGCCCAGGAGCCCATTTGAGGTCGGTACTCATAGAAGGAGGTGTCGCGGACATGGATAAGTTTCTTTATCCGGCCAAAAATTATCAGTGAGGAAAATGGGGGAAAGGTGTTTCGCAGTTGGTAGTCGAGCAGTACAAGGTGTAAGTAAAGTCTGTTCCCCAGCAATGGCGATGATCCATGGCTGGCGCCAAATTTGGATCGCACGTGATCGCGGTTGGACTCGCAGACGGCGCTTGGTCCTCAAGTTGTTCGTCCTCCTCAACTCAACAAGTCCCGGCAAATAGAGGACTCGGCGACACCCCCGGAGCGTAGAGGATGGTCGGCACGACGTGCACGATATGTCTCGACGACGTCAAGTCGCCTGTGTCCATACCGTGCGGTCATCTGCACTGCGAGGGCTGTCTCGTGCAGTATGTTGAACAGAACGACGACGCGACTGAGGCCCCGTGTCCGACGTGCCGCGCACCATTCTGTATCGGTACGTATCGTCTAAATTGTTGAGATATCTAACGAAGATTACTGAGTCGTGGTGGAATGTGTGTAGCGACACCCGATCTTCGGTTTGTACCACAAAAGTACCACAAGTACATCGTCCCCACCGTTCGGCGCGTCTACCTTTCCCAACCGGCACCTTCGTCCCATCCAGAAAACGTGGCATACCTCAAATCAGTCATCTCTACTCTGGAAGAGCGCACTGAGTCCTTGCATAGCGCTAACACTTCTTTACGATCACGAGTGGCCAATCTGGAGAAACGAGTCACAGGGCTGAACCAGGACAAGGAGAGACTTATGGACCGATGTGAAGCAGGTATGGCGAACATTAGAAGGCTCGGAGAAAAGGAGAGAGATGCGAGACAGGATAAGGAACGGCTGGAAAAGGAGCTGGATGCTCTACGGCGCAAGTACGAGTCCGTGAAGGGCAAGTATAAAGCCCTGAAGCATGCGTGAGTGCATTTCTACAGTCGTTTCTTACAAACCCCTCATTTACGTTACTTTATCTAGTAAACCGCCTGCCCCACCACCAGTCCAATTCTCCACCTCGTCGAAGCGGACCAGCGCGCAGGCCGCGCTTGACGTAGAGCCGAAACCAGGCGAGGCTCCCTCTCCCGGCTCACGTCTGATTCTTCCCATCCCGAAACGTCCTCGAATGAACTTCAGCGGATGGAAGTCGACCGTTAGCGAAGCACAACCTGTCCCGGAAGAAAGTACGACCGATGCTAAGGAGACGGAGACTGAGACAGAACGTGACGATGAGACTCCTCTGGAGAAGATGGAAGAAGACGACGTCCAGCCGTCACACCAGTCCATGTCCTCGGTATTATTATCGGCTCCTCCCGTGTTTACACGGGCTACGAGGGAACCTGTCCGACTTTCGAGCGTCCAGCCTGGAAGCCGCCACTCTCCCCGTTTCCCTTCCACCTCCCGCAGGTCGTCCGACGAAGATATCGAAACCGATGAAGACGAGTTGCCAAACCCTTTCATGCGTATCCCGAGACTAGATGTCACAGGCCAGAACAACCACACCCAATCCAACTCAATTCCTATGCCTGCCCCCAATCCTAAGAAAGTGCAGAAGCTTAAGTCTGGCCTCTCGAGAGTCTTCCAAAGTATGGACGTCGACGACAGCGACTACTCACCCAGCACAAGCACCTCCGCCTCCAGCCCCCAACTACCCACCCCCGGGTCCAGCACAACCACCTCCCGCCCCACTCCCTCTAACCCCTTCATGCAAATGAAACCCAGCCGCTCCGGCCTATCCTCCGGAGACCTCTTCTCCCCGCGCCGGCCAACGTCGACGCCAGGCGACGGGTTCGGTAGCATCAGCTACGCTAATGTCAGTCATAGCTCGCCGATTCGTGGTGTGGGTGTTGGGATGGGGTTGGGGAGGCTGGACGAGGATGAGGAGGAGGAGGATGAGAGGGACGCGAGGAGCTTGAGGAGTTATGTGTTTAGGGGGAGGAAGGTGAATGGGATGCTGGATCCGTCTGTTTGGAACAAGGCTAAGGCGTGAGAGGAAAGCTTATTCTCTTCCCACTCCCATTTCATGCCGCTTGTTCGTTTTTGCTATGCTATCATCATAACCGTATTCTATCCATCCAAGGCTCGGAAGTATTTTTGGCTTCTCGATGTCACGTATTCTATTTGCTATCAATCCAAAGCTAGTACATACATACATACAACGTTCTTTTTCGGTTCCTCACAAATTTTCGTTAATACTTATTTTTCTTTAGTTTTTCTGTCGATATGCCAGAAGTTTTGTAGTCGCTATGCACGCTACAGGTTTTGCTGTTCGTATATGCGTGTTCGTAACGATAATCCGTCTTCATATTGTTCGGGTGTACATACTACATCGGGCGGTTTCAGGCTTCAAGCTTCCACGTTTCAGGAGCCGCTCTAGGAAGGTATGATAGAAGACCCCGATCCGCCTCCGCGAACTTGAGAAGGCGCATAACGTCAGATGAGGGCGTCAACAGTGTTACACAACTCGTCTACATCACTGGTACGTACTTGCATTGACAATCTCGGATGCACTCTGTGCCACTCATACACCATGGTCAGTGAGTAAAGTGTAGGTGGCACTCAGTGGGAATATAGCGTGATGGGCTGACGGAAATGCGATAACGATGATACAAGTGACATTATAGTACGTAGTTTCCGCAAAAAGAAAGAAAAAAAGGAAAAGATATTGAGACATTATTACTACTAGTAACGAGCAGTAAAGTAGTAGAGTCGATTGTAAATGTAAATGAGACTAGGGATTATAGAACCGAATAACTCCTTCCCCCATCATTCCTACAACAACCCAGATGATTGAATATTCGCCGACGTAGAATCAACGACTCTGGGATAGACAGTCGCAATTCATACGGACTGGCATGCCTTTTAGAAGCGGGGAGGCGGCCCATCGCTGCGAAACAGACAACGACAAACATAAGCAGCTGGCTACACGAACCGTCAAAAATACTACTCACTGAGCACCTCTGATCCTGCAGTTCTCCATGCACGGATAAGCCGCTTTGACGGTATCCCGATTCCATGCTGTCGGTTTGTCACAGTGACGAGGGGACGGCAGACCGGGTGTGCGGTCTGCTTCGATGCAGCGCCGCTCGTGGGGGCAGGGGTATGTGGCTATGCCGTGGTAGAGTGCGCCGCAGGTGTATTCGACTTTGATGTATTCGATGAGGCACATGGTGAAGATGGAGTTGGATGAGAGGCGAGTGGGTTGAGTGGGATGGATGATGTGGGATGTAGATGGACAGTCGAGGACTGTAGAGTTGACTGACGTTCAGTCTCTGCACATCGAGTATTTATACCTGTCCGCAAGACCCTGCACGTGCCTTAGCTATGTCGACTTGTCGCATTCTGCAATCACATCCCTCATAGCCAGACATGATGCACGCACCGACGCGTGTACCGGTGCGTGTTCTGTCTGATGAATATCTGAAAATACTCGTCAGCAAAGGGTCTAGATTTAATAGAAATAAAATTTACCGTGACAACGATAAGATATCCTTTGTGCTATGTTGCGATGTCAGATTTAATTTTATGAAGCGCTTGTGACCTGGACGATTGCGTCCAATGGTGGCCTGCCAGCGCTGTGATATTTTGTGATATGTCTTAAAGGCCAGAGATGGCTTATCAAGAAAATTTAGGCCCGCGTGTACTACGATATTCGCAGCTAGAGATAAAAATTTATTGACACGCTTGATCGAATCAAATGCGATATTGCTTACACTTGCATAAGTCCTTTTTGCACCGTCACTTATCTTGGTCCAAACGTCTCGGCCAGGTGACGGAAACGTCCGCAGAAATTGTGGCACAGAACGTGACTTTCAACCCTACATCCGTTAGTGCTGTGACAGATTCGTTGCTGAGACCATGCTTGAGCGTAGTGATGAAAACTTCAGCGACGGTGCTACCGACGTCTGTGCGACTAAACCACCATAAGCAAGAAGAGTACGCAATACAAGGACATGAACTCACAACTCGTATAATCCGAGTGCGAATTAGTATAGCCGTCCAACACGGCGGCATACCCTGCACTTTGTCACCTCGATCGCACACCAATTCAATCTTCGTTCCCCAACGTGTACCGGATGATTCCCCCTACGTCACCGATATGCTATGCGCGTCACTGACACGCAGAAGAATCCGAAACGTCAACGAGGCAGAAGATTATCACCGGAATCCAGGAATATATACTGATCGTGAAGCGTTCTTTGTGAGCCTAGCAACGGGCCAGATAACCAGTGCGCTGCTCGCATTAGGCCTGTACGCCTTGCAAATCTTTCAGTCTTGGATAGTACCTCGATATCTGCAGTACAAGACTCGGAGGTCTCTGAGTGGGCAAGATTCGTCCACGCCATGACTTGCCACTGGCATCCCGAACTTGATGCTTTTACGCCTATCAGCGGCCAACATCAATTTGGGCTCAGCGCCGCTGAAAGCTCTGCTTATCCCCACCCTGTAGAGCAGAATGGCCCATCAGTAGGGTCATGGGAGGTCATTATCACGGCCTCCTAGGAGTGGCTTTATAGACCACAATGACCGATCAGAATAAGTAGGTCATTTGGGCCTGTGGCACAGGAAATCCCGACGTTCCGAGTAAGGACATCGGTAGAGCTATAAGATTCGAATAATTTATTGTCAGCATAGCCTACTTATTATTCATCGACTCGGGGCAGGAACTGCCAGTACTTACCAGTTCCGTCCGAGTCAAGCATGTATCGGACCTGTGCTGGAACTGTGGGATGATCACTATATGAGCAAAGTGAATATTCAAGCTCGTAGATCCAGTACTTTTTCTACTCACTCATATTGAGAATGGATTGCATCATTACCGTGATAACTCACAAGAGCAACTTGAATGTCCTTCGAAGTTCGAACGACTCGGACGACTCCGGGCCAGCTTTCGCACGCCACAAAGCTACTGCTAGCGCTCAGGCACAGTGCTTGCGCCTTCAAGTTACTTCTGAACTGCGACGTGCCTGGTCGATGCTGGCCATTGAACAGAATTCATGGGTAGGTCTCCAGTACCTATGTGTATTCTCGCTTAAATTTTCACTGATATAGCTTATAATTCTAGAGATTGTTAACTTTCATCCTAGAGTTCTCGTCCGGCGGGTTCCTGCTATTTATCCTCAAAGTCACGTTGAAGCATGTGCAGTCGTACATAAGTAGTACTTGAGTACTCTTAAAGTTCGTGCTCACATTCTCCACAGTGAGTCATATCTAGGCCGATCACCGTTCTCTGGGAATAGCTCTGTGTGAATCTAATACACCGCGCTGAAAACTGCAGCGTACTAACCGAGCGCAGGCTGTATGTAATCTATCTTGAATGCTTCCATTTTCACGCTGACTGATGTAAGTCTCTCCACAGCTTTTCTGGCCAGTTTCACGCTGTGCATGCGGTGAAAGTTCTTTATGATGTGAGGATACGGGACCTCCCCTCTGGTATCCAATGCGCGGACGCACGTTCGTCGTGACGCAGCGCTCCGAAACGCTTTGGATTCTTCTTCTCTGTGATGGCGACCACGTCAATAAGTTCGGTAAGCAATTTATCTCTCGCGTGCCTGGGTATACACAGCGATTCATTGCATTCAGTATCCTCAGATCATCAGACGGTCGCTAGATCGTAACAAAGGAGTCTCTACAGTTCATTCGGACGCTCGCGTATGAATCGTTAACCTGTATATGTCATATTCCATCTAACTCTATCAGGCTGGTGATGATTTTAATAGCTGGGAGATCTCACCATTGATCTTACGTCCTTTGTGGCGCACGGACCGCTACCCCCCAAAGACCAGGAGAGCCATGCGCTTCCATCGGTAAGTTTCCACGTAACCCCTACCGTATCGCTCTTAGTCTGACTTTCAATGATCGATTGAACCGTTCTACAGGAGATGACAGCACTGATAGTTACTGTGCAGGTTTACCTATCCGATCACGCGAGCTCCGCCCACACGAGTACTATCTATCACCATTTACAGCTTTCTCTCGTTCGCAGTACCGAATCAATACTGGCGGAGCAGCTGACGGAAGATGAACATCTATGGTCACACTGCCATACTTGCGTTGACGAATGAGCCGACACACGTTCCTCCACGTAAAGTTTAAGAACTCGAAAATACAGTTCAAAATCTAACTTTGCTATCGCATATCGTAAAGAGAAGAACAAAGCTGCTGTGCTTTCACGGAGGAGGATGAAAATAGAAATTCGGCTGCTAACTCCTGAACATACCGGAATGGTATTTCTCAAGCTGTAGTATTTATTGGTGTGTAATCTTTCTCTGTGGTCGCCTTCTCTTCCCAAGTACCCGCAAAATCTGAAAGAAATAATGAGCAGCAAAGCCATCCAGGCCGCAACTACCCAGTAAGCATTCATTTGACTCCTCGTAATCTCGAAGGTTGACCAAGCATGTTCTACAGCTTTCTACAATTCCGTATACAATATGCGAGCATCGGTATGTCGTATGGTCTTCGTCGATTTCATCGTCGGGTTTACTGACACTTAATCTAGCATTAGTATACTGGGACTACGTCCTCACCCTCCGTCATGAAATCCAATACATGTGGACCAAGCAGTCCGTCCACCGCCTTTCCACGCTGCTCTACATCTGTTGTCGCTACGCTCTCCTCGCCAACATCCTGTATCTGCTGGCCATCTCTAACAAGCTCGGGTCGAGTTGCAATACGTGGTACAAGTTCATTGGAGGTATCAGTGTTGTCGGAAGGGCCGCCGTGCTTAGTAAGTAACGACGTTGAGTTTTGTATGGGTAGGTATTTGCGGACTTGTTGATCACTTGTTGTGGGTAGCTGTTTTCACTATGAGGACGTATGCGATGTGGTCGAAGAATAAGATTGTGCTCGCCGTGCTGGGAACGCTCGCCGTCACCTGCGTCGTCCTTGATTGCGTTAGTATTTCCAGGTTTCCTCGTTTTTGTTCAGCAAAGCTGATTTCCTTCGTTTTACAATAGCTTCACGTTCCTGGATTGCGATGCCAAGGGTCCTCGAGTATTCAAATGTCTATACTTTTCATATTCTTGTATACCAACTCATTGCTTACTATCATCTGTCTAATAGTGCAAACACTCTCCTCTCCATCCTCGTATGCGTGTTTGAGTCGTTCGCAACGATTCTGACCACAGTACGATGCGTGCAGGCGGTCAAAGCCGCGGGAAGCCTCCGCTCGCAAAAGCATACCATCACTGTGACGATCTTAGAGCAAGGTCAGCATCGTTTCTCGAACTCGCATCGGTTCTCTATCTCTGACTATTGTATATCTTGCAGGAGTGTTGTATTTCGGGTATGTATCTTCTCCTCTGGCTTTTGAGCGCTGCGTACCTGCTGACTTGCATATAGCCTTGTGTCATGCTTCACCGTCGCAGCGATCATCCTGAACTTCGTACGCGCTCTTTGCATCTCGATGAATGTCAGAGAGTTGAAAGCCACATGTTTCCTACCCTAGCGAGCCCCGGCCGGGTTCTTCCAACGTCTACCAAACGCTCTCACCCTTCCCCTCTCCGGACTTCTCACTGCCCGTTTCCTTCTGCACATGCGTGCCTGGGATCGTCGCACCACAGCCCTCACAAACACACAAGCATCCACCAGCGTTATGGGCTCCGAAGACGACCCGTCTTTCGCACATCAATCGACTCTGCGCACGATCGAGAGAACTATTGTGGATGACTTTGGTGAAGATCCTGTGGTGTTCGCGCGGAGCCACGGGTCATCGACGCATGATGAGAGGTTAGATGGAAATGATGGGGCGAAGCAGTGGGTTTCGATGGAAGAGATTCCGAGTGGCAGTGATCGTGATGAACAACATTCTGGGGAAGAGCACGCTGGTAGAGATGCGTGACTGTGAAGATTCCTTTCAATTATTTATTTAGCCCGAGCTGGAAACAAATATATGTCGATATGTATAGGTAGTGCTATGAATACCAACGAAATTCCATGATTGGTGCCGGTAGTCTATTCGACTACCAGAACATCTAACAATCTCAAACTAGCCCAAAGACAATCAGCACACTACCAACGAGATAGCGTGCCCATACATAAAACCCTCAACCACCTTCACGAGTGCCGCTCTATCCTCTATCCTCTATAGCGAAGCAGCGATCTTAAGCGCACTCGCATTATCAACAACAGTAAACGTCGGACCACCCCACGAAGTCGTGCTCTTCGTCCCTTCAGGGAGGCCCGAGGTGCCCAGAGCTCCTGCGATGCGGATTGCTTTGCCTAGTGTTTTGACCTGTTGGTCGTTCGCGTGAGCGTGAGTCGGGTGAGGACTGAAAATGCAGAATGTATAATGTAGAAATGAAACGTACGGGGATTTCGAAGGAGGGCGTGATACGGTTGAGTTGGTGCGTGACGATGCTGTACAGCACGCGAGGTTATGATTTGAATTGAAGTGCAGAGTATTAGTGTCATAGAGAAAGACTTACGAGCCGATTCGCTCTGCGAGGCGAGAGTCGGGTCGTTCTGCTTCTGCTAAGAGTCCAGGACGGAAGATTATGACGTCGTCGTAGCCGAGGGTGGCGAGGGCTTGTTCAGTTAGGCCTTTGCTCCTATATGGTCACCATGTATTGATTAGTATAGTTTGAGGTGATGATGCAAAGCGCAAATATACTGACTTGGGGTACAGGAAGAAGGAGGAGGGGTTCGCTCCGCCTGACTATCGCATTGCGGTGACATAGGTAAATGACGACGGCGTGAACGAGGGAGAGGGAGACGTACAGAGAGGTATACGAGGCGTTGCTTGCGGGTTGTGTCTTCTGATTTGGCTGCTTTGGCCGCGTTGATAACGTATCTATTTTCAGCGCTCAGCTCGTAGACTCGGACTCAGAAATGACAAACGGTATCGGTTTGGCTTACTCTCTGTCAATCCTCTCGAAAGCTTCAGCACTTCCTGCAATGGCCCTCGTCGTACCAAGGCTACCCGACCACGAGTTAGAAAACCGAATCCAGCGCAGAGACAAATACCTGAACGTTATGTACGCACGTTATGTATACAACATCCCAATTCCCTTCTCTCACGCTCTCCTGCTCGATCTTATCAAAGTTCACAACCTTCTGTTCGAGTTTCTCCGCGTTGGTGAGCTGCGTCTTGTCGGTGACCCTGCGTCCGTATTCCCCAACCTTTGCGAACTGGTCAGACGAGAGTAACTCGCGAAGGAGGTGTTTGCCGGTGGCTCCTGTGGCACCGAATAAAAGAGCTGAGAGTCCTGTTATGCAAAGGTGACTTGAACATGAGTTTATTCCACTTAGAGTAGGTTAGTTATGCGGCCCAGATCATGCTCACTTACCAGACATGTTGGGTTAAAGGAATGAGGTGAGGGCTGTTGTTGAGTGTCGTCGGGCGTCGGTTGCCGTCACGGTGCCAGTGGCCTCTCATACTTGTCACTTGCGTCACACTTGCCGACGCTTGTGAAATAACGCAATCACCAAAGGTCATCAGCTTTGTGGCGTGCGAAAGCCTCGTCCGGCGTCAAAACGATCACGTGGGTAGTTGAAGTCTGAATCGCGTCTGTGGAAAACCGGCCGCGAGCTTCGCGACGACCTCCATCCCGACCGTTCCTGTTTAAAGTGGCATCTGTTGTAGAGCAGGATAAACGCTGTCTTTGCACTCGAATTCTTTTGATTTCGTTCTTGTTTTAAACAGGCGTCGGGAATCGGGTCGGTCATCATCTTACACGGTTATCCCCAGGTCGACAACGACGAATACCATCTAAGCCATGAATGTTATGCTGGAGACCCCTTCCCGGGTCTGGAGGCGAATTGAAGAACAAACAGGAGATCCCTCTTTACCGTCGCTGCCAGCTTTCGACGTCTCTGGCGAGCCTCCCGAAGATGACACCGACTCCATCAACCTCGACCTCTCAAACGACTCCGACCCCGTGCACTCCACACCCGCCGCATATTCCGCCCATTCGATGTCTACGGTCAGAGCCCCGTTGAGCGTCGCAAGCACAGCCCGCTTTGCCCACTCGATTGCGTCCAGGTCGAGCAAGTCGGGGTCTGGCCTTTCTGCGTCGAGAAGCAGTAGCACAAGACCACAGGCGATACCACCGATGGACTACAGCTTCGACGCCAGCGTCATTCCTAGTCTTCCACACGCACCGTATGATTCCGAAATTCGGAGTAGCGATCAGGACACCTCCAGCAGAGGCAGCTCTTTAGGAGACCCCCTTGCGCATCTGGAACAAGATGACCCAGACATATCGGGTGCCCTGCACTCTATCAGCCGGCCTGACTCGCCACCTCTGCCCTCAGAACCAGAACCAACACCCCGCAAGAAATACGACTACTCCGTGAGCTTGAGGTCAGAACCCAAGGTACGTTCGCACGTCTATCGGCTAGTATACCCCTCACTGATATCACCTTACATCCAGCCATCCCCATATGACAAACTACGCAACGTAAACCTCAGACGTCCCCTCTCGCGAAACACCCGCACCCCCTCCCTCACACGCACCGGCACACCATCCGATTCCTCCTCCTCGACACACTCCACACCGCGCAGCCCCCTCTCCGTCCAACAAGACCAGTCTCCCCATGCGTCTCCTATCGCTGCACTCGCCATACCCCTCCCTCGCTCAGCGACTGCATCTCCTATGCTTCCTTCTCGTGGTGCAGTCAGCGCCTCACCGATGCCCGCACGGCTCGTTCCTCTGCCCCCATCGGCTAGAAACTCACCATTAACTACACACTCTCCTCGCATGCCGCACTCTATGCGGGAGCAATCCACAGTATCGAACAGTGACGCCGCCGACCCGTCTCTACCCTCCCCAGGCCTCTCCTTTGGCACAGAAGAACACACCACGACTCACGAAACTACATCAGAGAAAGAGCCGACATTCACATCCGAAGAAGGTTCAACTAAACCCGATAGCACAGCCGACGATACCATCCGTAACGTCTCTCCTTACAACAGACATGCATCCCCCGCTCCTCCCTCTTCTGCGCCGTCGTCCCCTGCGCCATCTGCGATGCTTACTCCGACGCCTGCGTATATGCAGCGCCGTCCGAGGTTGAACGTCATGCCACTGCAGAAACCTACTAGTACTCCTTCCGAGTCTGAGGCACAAGAGGAGCGTGAGGAAGCTGCTACCACCACCGCTACTACCCAGGCTACTCCCAATGCGAACGCGAACGCCAACGCACACAAACGATCCTTCCTCATGTCTCTCATAAACTCTACCGCGCGTCCCCGTACAAGACCTAGACACTCGCTAGTACCCGCCACACCGGGGGCGAACTTACCCGCTGCCTTCGCGGGTGTCACTCCCGGACCGCGAGCAGCTCTTTCACGGCGGATGTCGCACCCCCTCGCACAAGAATGGAAAGCCACCTCCAACACCTCCGACTCCGGCGAGGAGTCTCCTAGCGGCAAAGAAGCGGTTGTAGACCACGTATCGTTTTTGTCCACGACGTCCTCGCAAGACCTCGTCATCCACGCGCGCGCGAACACATCTTTCGATCCCGCTATGGGACTCGGAGACCGCGGACACGGGGTGAATAGGTTCAATGCGGGGAAGCTGAATAATTATTTGCATGGGTTGAATAAGAGGCTGCAGGAGGAGAATGAGGGGTTGGTGGAGAGGTTGAGGGAGTATGAGGAGAAGATCGGCAAACTCGAGGGTACGGGTACTAGTGGGTACGACGAGCCTGTGCAGAGTCAACATGGCAGACGTGCGAGTAGTGGTGCAGGAAGGAGGGTGAGCGCGGGGCCGCTTGGGCTGAACGCCGTCGCAGAGGCGGATAACTGGACGGAAGAAAAAGCCGAACTGGAAGAGGTGATCTCCGAGTTGACGGAGCAACTAGGAAAGGCAGCTGAGGACAAAGAAGCTGCCGAGCAACTTCTTAGTGAGGAGAAGGCCGAGCGTGCGAGGGACCGGGAGAAGTGGAGAGAAAGGATGGGCGAGGTGGAGAGGGGCGTGCAGGATATCGTGGATGATATCTACCAGAAGTTGCGTGCGTCTGAGGAGCGCGCACAGGCCGCTGAGAAGGAGAAGAAGGAGGCGGAGAGGCGGGTGGAGGAGGTGAGGGTGGAGAGGGATGTGTTGGTTGAGCGGGTGGGGCAGGCGGAGGGCGCGTTGGAGGGTAATCAGGACCTTGGTGGGGCTGTGAACGCTGCTAACGAGCGCGTGAGTAACGTCCTTGCGGATCTCAAGAATGCGAATTTGCAGATTAGGGAGTTGGAGGAGGAGGCTGTGGGGCAGGATGAGAGGATTGAGGTGCTTGAGCGGGAGCTTGGGGAGGAGAAGAAGCTCGTACAAGAGTTGGAGGAGGAGTTGCAGCTTAAGAGTGAGGAATTACAGAGTACGTTGCAGCGCATTGATTCGTTGCAGAGCGAGGTGAAGGACGCAAGGGGGGAGTTGCAGGAGGAGAAGGCGATTGTGGCGGAGCTGGAGCGCGCGAATGACGCTGCGGTGGAACGGATCGAGACGTTGGAGGAGTTGCTGGGGTCGACGCAGGAGCGTTTGGCTGCTACTACCGAGGTGCTGGACCAGGAGAGGGAGAAGGCGCTGCAGTTTGAGGCGGAGGCGGACCGGGCGAACCAGTTGGCGGCGGAGCTGGAGGAGGCGATGGACGCTGGGGAGGAGAAGATGCGGGCTGATGAGGAGGCTATCGCTGCTCTCACCACCAAGCTAGCCTCTCTCGAGCGCGAGCTTGACCGATCCCGCTCGCACGACCATGACGACGCAGACGCGGATATCGCTGCCCTGGAAGCGGAATTGGAGGACGCGCACAAGCAGATCGCGAGGTTGAATGTGTTGGTTAGTCAGTCCCCTGCGAGGAAGGCTGTGGAGAAGGCCAAGGACGCGAAGATTGAGATGCTTGAGCAGGAGAGGGACGATTTGGTGGAGCGGTTGAA
Source organism: Irpex sp. Y119-03 (assembly GCA_037042295.1). NCBI lineage: Eukaryota > Fungi > Basidiomycota > Agaricomycetes > Polyporales > Irpicaceae > Irpex > Irpex sp. Y119-03. The sequence continues at coordinate 3,696 of JAXQKB010000949.1, read as the reverse complement.
GGCGCTGAAGAGCGGTTCGCTTGTGGGTATGGGAGGCACGCCGGGGAGGTCGTTTGGCGGGATGGGCATGGGGATCTCGCCTATGCATCGGCATATTTTGAATTTGTCGATGAAGAGCCCGAAGACGCCTGGTGGTCCTCTCCGAGACGTGAGTCCAAGTCTAACTAACTTGATGCTATGGTGGTGTTGACACAATTATTTCTGCGAATAGCTGTCGTGGCTGCAAACACCTATGAAGGACCTCGAACCTGGTCCTCTGCTGGCGCATATCGAGCAGCTGCAGCACGAGCTGGACAAAGCCAACGAAAGTATCGACGACAAGCTCGATCGACTGGAAGATGCTGGTCATGGTGTGGTCAGCTTGACGAACCAGCTGCAGGACGCGAGGGATAGGGTTATCTCGCTCGAGAATGAGGTTGCGCGGCTTGGGAGAAGGGAGGAGAGGAAGAATCAGAGGCTCGAGAGGTTGCGGTGCGGGAAGTGTGGTGTCAAGGTTGACACGAGGGAGTTCCAGCAGCGTCCTGTTGGGGATGAAAGGTGGGAGTGCATGTCTTCTGCTTCGTTTAATGCTTTAACTAAGACTTTGGGTAGCTCGTATGTTCACCCCGAGGATTACTCTGGCCCGTCAAGTGCTTCCGTGTCTCCATCACGCTCTAGCGATAAACTACGCGCTGATCTTCAGGCTGTCAACGCACAACTGGCTACTATGAAGCAGCAGTGGGAGTCTGAGAGGCGCAAGCTGTTGGGCGAGAACGCGAATTTGAAGAGCGCGACCAATCGACTTGATGCCGAGGTCCGTCAGGCTATGGATGATCGCAAGCGGTACTCTGAGACGGAGCGGGGCAAGGTCGGCTTGCAAGCGGTAAGTGATCCTCAATTTCTGCGAGTTTTACGGTGCATTTTTGTTAAGCATACATGAGCAGGAACTTGAGAAGGCGAGACGTACAGTCGAAGACTTGGAAGCGCAGTTGAAGGCTGAGCGGTCGCGCCTAAGGACCTTTGCGACTGAGCAGACCCAAGCTGAGCGCGAGAAGGATGAAGTTGCTTTGCAGTTGCGACGCACGGAATCTGTGAGCATCCTCTTCGGAATATAGCACTTGAAGCGGTGTATTCATCTAAATTCTAGGATATGGCCGAGATCAGGGAAGAGCTTCTCAGGATCAAGAATGAGAACCATGAGCTTGAAGCTGAGCTGCGTGGTAAGAACTTGTCTGTGGTTATCATTCAAGATATATGCTAATTTTGCATGATGCAGTCAACTCTACCGCGGAACAGAAGACTCGGCTGTTGGAGGCCAAGGTGGTCGAGAATGCCGAGACGATCGAGCAGCTTCGTCGTGAAAGGTCACTTCTCGTGTCGGACCATAAGGATCTGCAGAAGCAATTCTCTGAAGTCACAAAGGTCCGTCTCCATACATCTTGCTCTGGTCATACTCACTGACCCCCTCCGTAGCGTCTTGGTAAATTGCGAGAACAACACTCTGCCTCTCAAACATCTCACGAACAGCGTCGTCACGAACTCGACCTCCAACTTCTCGAAATTGACGACCTTCGGAAAATCATCTCGGAGCAGGCGGACGGTTTGCAGCAAGCAGAGGAAGAGAGAAACCGCGCTGCTACGGAGAAGACGGACATGAATAACACCGTCGCTGTTCTTGAAGCGGATTTGAGGAGGGTCAAGCGAGATGCAGAGGCGTTTGGCAGGGACCTCAAGCTGCTCAAAAGCCAGAAGGAGCGGCTAGAGGAGAGCAGGAAGGAGGACGCTGCGAAAGCTGATCGAGCGCAGAAGCAGGCGCAGACTCAGATTCGCCTGTTGAAGGAGGAGGCGAAGGAGGAGAGGGAGAAGACTAGGGCTTTGCAGGATCAGTGGAATAAGCACGTGTGCGCTGCGTACGTATCTTCACCTCGAGTCACCTTTGTCTGCGTTCTTTGCTAATGATCTCGTCGATTAGTGACTCTGCTCAAGGTCAGGTGTCCGACGCTCGGCACAAAGCAGAGTGCAAGGGGCTCGTTCTCCAAATCAACTACCTCAAGGCGAAGTGGGTTAGAGAGTCTAACCTGCGTGATAATCTCGGGAACCAGAAGCAGTACCTTCTGGTACTTCTCGCTAAGAGTGAACGAATGTCAGTCTTTATCTTTCTTCAGTCCGTGGACATCTGTTTGACTAACATACCTTCTGATATTTAGGGAGGAGAAGATTCTGGCAGCTATTGCGAAGATCGGCTTCCCACATGCTGCACCTCGTCTCCCTCCACCTACACGTCCCAAGTGGACTCTCAAGAAAGTGACGCTTTCTGTGGTCTTTGTATTACGTGCACAGTAAGTTCAGTCTGCTTTTGTGGTCTCGTACTATGCTAATGGTCTGCCTTGTATTCAGGCGAGCCAAGGACGCGTGGCAGGTGGAGCGCGCGAAGAAGGCTGGCATCCCGGAGGCTTTGGCTGAAGTACGTAGACATCGAGCAATCGAGCCTCCACGTGCAAAGGACAAGGGCAAGCAACGAGCTACCTCATGATTTCTGTCAGCCAGCTACGTACGAGTGATTTAATTCTCTTTGGACTTCTTGTGTTCTGTTTTACGCTATTTGGTTAACGTCTATTGTAGTGCGTTCTTGTATCAGTACAGTATCCGCCGGCGCATCATTCCAAGTGTATTATACCGACAGTACATTATCATATCCATCATGTTTTTGTGCATCACAGTAAACTCCGCGCGTCCTTCCAACGAGGTATACTATCGCACGCGCAGTGTTCGTAAACGCCAATTTTTACGAACACTAGTTTTTCTCCTCTCCCTCACCTTCAAATATTACGAGGGTAGGCATGTATGTAGTATACTACTAGATTATCACTAATGTGAAAAAAAATCCGCACTTTCTGAACTCGCTCGAGTTCACGAGAGGGAATGACTGAAATTCTGCGCAGATAGGCCATGATCAGCCAAGATTTGAAGTGATGGAGGATGTTTCAAGAAAAATAATGTATTATAAGGATGTTAAGTACGTTGAGACAGACTTTAATATCTTACCCGATTTTCCCTATGTCGACGTCTTGGTGGTGTTTACGAACAGTGACCTCCTGAGGGTGACTTTCAGGCAGGTGAACATTCAAACTCAGCTGCGATGCGTTTTACGAACACCCATTTGAGCTGATGGCGCTGCCGAATACGGTAATTGATGCCATCTGCCGCTTCATGCCGGTGTGACAATTCGTGACGTTTTTACGAACACTAGATACACTCAACTCTCCTCACCGGTATCCTTCCATGGGTCGCAATTCCTCTCTATAAATGCTCCATAAAAGATATGTTATACTACATATGTAGCGCTATCGAACTATGTACTTTTTATTGGAGTTAATTCTCTGCCTGTAGAGGAAAATGGAAGGCGCTGAAAAGTTACGAACACTATGCGTACGATAGTATAGAGGGCTGGTTTACGAGCCTAGCGATACCTGTGACTTGCCACCACCCACGACAGTCGACGAATTCGCCATGGAGACACCGGATCCATCGAACCAGTGCGTTATAACTTCCCCTCGCCTGTTCTATAATTTTTGTCCCCTCACTGACGACTGATTAGCCAAGATAGCCCTCCTCAGGCTACCGATGATGTTCAAAGACCATACTGTAGTGGGGCGTGAGGTACAAACTGTAACGCGTAACGCAGGGGGTCTCCGGTTTGCTATTTCGCTGGCGGGT